>JAAONU010000006.1:1200000-1800000 GCA_012932295.1 Cyclina sinensis | reverse complement strand
GTAATTTCATTTCTGAATGGAAGGGACATCAGGATGTAAGTAAATGAATGATAAATGAACTTACCCATCCTCTGAGCACTCTGCAAAACACTCTGCAGCATCCTTATCTGAGGGTATATGTTTTTTCGTCTGTCTACTCATGATCACAGCATGGTGGGGGTCCCACTGCCCGAGTCTAGGAGAATCCCCAACCAGACATACTGTCTCTCCAGGTCTCGTCTTGGCTCGGACCCTGAAATACAGAAAACATCATATAAAGACAACCAATTCAAAATGTTACGGTCCACGTCATTTATATCACTGAAATCTACTGACCTAAAATGTATTTTACAGTCTTATAAAATATCAAACTATGCTCTTTGATATTAAAACTTGACTGTATACAAAATCTGTGTTTATCTAAAGCTGGCTTCCCTAACTTGTACTGATTGGTTCAGACAGAGTAGTATCTAAAAACGTCACTTTAGATACAAGTTACCATGCAAAACTACTCTTTCACACCTTTGATAAGAATTTCCCTGCTAGAATTTCAACCATATCTACTTACCGAAATTTCACCTCACAAGACATTGAAAGCATCATCTTGACAGCGTTATTTTTCTTCAATTCTCAATGCATACATGTAAGATGGATGTTTAAATCAATGAGAAAATCTTCCAGTTATGACTCATCTCTGAAAATAAATTTGTGTGTGTGTATGTGTACAATTTGATTAAATTTGATTTATAAGCTAACATGCAAGCTAGTATTTTCTGTATCTGATTGGGAAAATTTACAAAATTTATAATACTGAACACCAGCTACCATGTAAATCCACCAGCTAAAAAATCATTAACAACAACAACAAACCTATAACCTCTTGTTACACCTGATGATAAATCCAAATTTTAATGTTAAATTCCTTGTTGAATAAGAAGAAAAAATATTTCAATATCACAATGCAATAAGTATTATTCAGTTGCTTATTTGGAAAAAACTGTGCAAACCAGCTAGTCTTCACATTATCTCTCCACATCTAATTAATTCACAGGCACTGAGGTGATTTAATATATCCAAATCATACAGACAAAAACAGACTAAATGTGTAAGTACAGGATCATAAATTAACCTTGTTCATGTCTTCTGCTTTAATATCTAAATAATGACAGAGACTACATGTAATTACACGTACTGCCTAAATGCAGTTCCCCTTGAACTCCATCACCTGACCCTAAACCGCACACACTAAAAAAAGTAAGACAGTTCACATACATTGTACATGTACAAATGTACAAAGAAATATAAGAATATTTTCTATGAATGCACTTACATGTACCCAGGCCCTATACCATTAAGTTAGTCATTATATTATATACATGTATTACTAATAAATAGTTTGCCTACTTATCATAAAAATATTTATTAGCTACATGAATAGTATAATCATGAAGTATAAATATAGTGAAAATATTTTAAAAGCTATAATCAATGGTCCAGTGCACAGTAATGTGGTACATTGTATAAATACTAGGATATCTCAATCATTTTACATTTCATATATACATGTATTTAATTTGTTAAAGCCGATACTGAATTATGAGTCTGGAATGCCATTCAAAGTTCAGTATGCTATGCTACATGCATGGGTGAAAGATGGAAATTTGAAAAATCCTGAAAATCCTAAATTAAGCATTATTTTGTATAGTTTATATAGAAAAAAGAGGGCTTGAAGGAGTCTGAAAATCCTGAAAATCAGGAACAATCCTGAAAACTTTCACCAATGTACATGTGTAGCTCTTCTGTTTAATTTTGCTAATATTTTTTAAAACAACATTTTTTTTGGTATTACACAGTGTTTCATTACAATATATATTTAATAAAGAATGTGTAATTTAAACAACTATCAATTGATAATATTTAAATTTTTCTTTAAACACAGTATAACTACACAATTCAGTCATATGTCAAAAAAAATCATTTCAAACAAACAATCTGATACTTTCTGTATCTTTCACAACCCACAACCTAAAATAACTAGTAACCAGTAATGATGACCAACAGGGATGGCTTATTGACTGGTCAATGAATTATTGACAGCTGGCAGTAAATACTGGTTAGAACTGGTCAATGTTCATGACTGACAGGAATGCTTCAGTATCAATTAATATTTGCATACAATTTTAACCAGAATAACTTGATATGCTTTAAATATCAAAACAAATTAAAATTGATTTTAAATTTCCCCTTTTTTTCCATACTGACCAAAAATGACTCTTGTTTTCAATTGTCTTCATGGTCATTTGGACAGATTACCAGTTTTATTGTCCTGTAATTGCACCCTTTAAAGCCTCCTCACACATGGGCGAATCCATCAAACGCACCATTGCGAATAGGATAAAAGTGTAAATTCTGGCGAATTTTGACCGAAAACTGTTTACATTGCTCGTAAAATAACGGCAGTTAAACGTAGGAAAAATATGTCTTGCGAATGATATGCGGATTATGACGAATAGTTGCTTTTATTCGGTATGATATGTTGGATTGCGCAACTGAACTTTGTTTTTCCATTAGCGAATAGGAACGCACATATACGAACCTAAGCGCAATTATGCGCATGTTTCCGAACCTGTCCGAAGCTTTCCGAAAGGGTGTTCACGTATTCAACCAATGAAATCTATATATACAGTCGACTCATTTTTATTTACATCGCTGTGGATGCTGTGTAATTAATCTGACCATTTCAAAGTGTAATAAATATGCCGAGGGGAAGGGGAAGAGGATCCAAGACCAGAAAGGCTTGTGTTGAAGTGTGAAGACCAGAAAGGCTTGTGTTGAAGTGTGTTGAAGGGTGTGTTGTTTTAAGAGGCGATGGCGGACCCTTCCGAATATTTCGTCATACATTTCAGTTGGCATGCATAGAAATTTCTTGAAGGTTCTTGGATCTTCTCTTCTGAGTTCAAGCATAAGTTGGTCATAAATGCCGAATTGCAGCCTTCTCTCCGGATGTAACCATGGTCTTATCCAGATTCGACGTGCTCTTGCTCCTCTCCTTCGCCTTAACCGGTTTCTAATGAATTTATAAATGTTAATTTGTTGCTGAAATACTTCTTGGTGGGCCATAGCAGCCACATACTGTAACATGAGGTTTTCTGAAACTTCCATGTTGACGTTGTAACCTCAAATGATTTTTATTCTATTTTTTTATTCAAAGAAATCAGGACATACATATGTCTCAAAGCTCAAGGAATTTTGGGTGCTTTATTATTCGCATGAAGTATTTATCCGTCGTTATGATTCGTATGCAAGCGTATGTTATACGTTTTTTGAATGTTTACATATCGTAACAATTCGTTTTCATTCATCATGAAATTTCGGATTCAATTAGTGATAACACGTAACCATTCGCTTTCCTTCGTACAAGTTCGCAAATGTTCGTAGAAATTCGTCATTGGATCGTTCGCGATCGCTTGATATGCAAATTAGCTGATTTCACCCAGAATGCCTGCGACCTCTAGCGCCAATTAACGAATGCTATGCGAAGACTTACCGATCAGTTAACGCATCAAAACGAATTACAACGAATGAAAGACGAAATTTTTAATCGCCACAAATTTTTCAACATGCTTAAAATTTTCCGACGAAAAACACTAATCGCGACGAACTCTTAAGCTCAAAAACGAATGCAAACGAACACCACCAACGATGTGCAACGTACATATACTAATTGCAACGAAATTTGCTGACGTGCTATTCGTGAGTAAACGCAAGTTGACGTTGGGGATATTCGCCCATGTGTGAGGGGGCCTTTAGTGGCGTGACAGTGTTGGGTAGTTTACAGCTTTGTAAAAACACATCCATATCTTAACTGAGAATGACTAATGTTGAATAAACAATAAATCAGAAACAGCAGATGATGTGGTTCCAGCTGGGTTAATTGGTACTTAGATGACACAATACCCTGTCTATGGTCCATTTTATTATACATATTTAGACTAATACTGTTGTTTTTAGTTTTACTGGAAGATCGAAAAAAATGCTTGGGTCAAATGAAAACTGGAAAATGAGCAAGATATATATATATCACTCCTATCATTTGATTCACATGTGAATATCATGCTAAAACACTAGCATACTAAAATCTTGTAATATTTTCCAGTTTCATATACAACATGTACAATGTAATAATCCAACTAGAGCACAAGGCTTTCCAGTGTTTTGTGCCCAAAAAGGAAAATACAAACTTGAAACTGTGATTTATTTTTTTTCTTCTTTTGCAAAAATTACATCTGCTGGATTTTTTAAAACCAGTAATATAAAAGTAGTAGCCGTACCATACCATTGTTCTACGGTATCTTTGGAATAAGATATTTTCTGTATCTTTCACTTTGATAAATAAACTCATAGATAATTCTGTTGCTTTTTAATTGTCTTCTTTTCACTTACTGATTAAAAATATAAAACCTTTGGTATAAATACTGAGTACAGATAAATGCAACAACTAATGTATGTGTATGCCAAAAAGTACATGTATAAATACTGAGTACAGATAAATGTAATGTATGTGTATGCCAAAAAGTACATGTATAAATACTGAGTACAGATAAATGCAACAACTAATGTATGTGTATGCCAAAAAGTACATGTATAAATACTGAGTACAGGAAAATGCAACAACTAATGTATGTTTATGCCAAAAAGTACATGTATAAATACTGAGTACAGGAAAATGCAACAACTAATGTATGTGTATGCCAAAAAGTACATGTATATTATTATTGAAAATCTTGAAAAAAATGAGCAAAGTTCAATTAACTGAAGTGTACTGACCTAGTCTCACTATTAAGCCCCCAAAGGTAAACCAATTTCATGGGTTGATATTTTATGTTTGTTCATCTTCTACATTTTATAGGCTGAACAACAAAAAATATCAGATCTGTGGTTCAACTCTTTAAGTACAATGTCTAATGAATTAGGCTAGTACTGACCAATCAAGTGTAAGGGAAAAGAACTGCTGTTAGCCTTCTATCTTATTATGCCCAAATACAGAACAAAGCACTGTGCTTTTACAATTTCATTAACTTCAACTTCAACTTAATACTGCCAAAAGTCAATACTGACTATACTAGGCAGGCGCATGTCAGGAACATTTAAAATTATAAAAGTTAATAACAAAGAAAACAAGATTTAACTGAAGATCTTACTTAAACATTTATTTTAAGTACTTTAAAATCTATAGAACTTGTTTAGTCCACTGATAAAAGCTGGCACAGTTGGGGTAGCCTTAATCTCGGTCGGTAATTCGTTCCAGAGTCGTATAGTCCTTGGGAAGAATGAGTTCATGTGATGTTGTGTTTTTGATTGTGGAATGAGGAATTTGCTGTTTCTTGTGTTTGTAAGGTGATTGTGATCTACATTGACCTGATTGTTTTTTATTTTGTGTAGCATGACCAGGCTGGCATGGTTTCGCCTTTGTTCTAAAGTTGACCATTTTAGTTCTTTGATCATGTTTGTTACACTGCTTGTATAGTGGTAATCATTATGAACGTACCTTGCAGCTGACCTCTGGACCATTTCTATTCTGTGTGTGAGATATTTTTGCCATGGATGCCATATGGTTGAGCAGTATTCAACCTGTGGTCTTACATATGTTTTGTATGCTGCTTCTTTGAGTTGTTTGTTTTGTGTTTTGACGTTTCGTCTGATGAACCTTAAGCTGTTTTTTGCTTTGTTTGTGATATTGTTTATGTGGGATGACCAGTTTAGGTTGCTACTTATTGTAACTCCTAAGTATTTTGCATTTTCTGTGGTTTTCAGTTTAGTGTTATGTAGGGTGTAAGGAAAGATGACCGGTTTCTTTTTCCTGTGTATTCTGAGAACTTCACACTTGTCAGGGTTGAATTCCATTGACCATTCTTTTTCCCATATTTCAAGGTTGTGCAAATCATTTTGTAAGGTTTGTGCAGATGCTTGTGATTTAATTGTTAAATAAACTATGGTGTCGTCGGCAAATAGACGCACCCGGCTCCTGACACTTCCTGGTAGGTCATTGATGTATGCGAGAAAGAGACATGGACCTAAGACCGATCCCTGCGGGACACCAGAAAGCACAGGGAGCCTGTCAGAGACCTTGTTTTCCACTAATACTTGTTGTGATCTGTTTTTGAGAAAGTTTTGTATCCATGAACTGATGTGTGGATGAACTCCCATGTGTTTCAGCTTGTGTATGAGTTTGTGGTGGTCTACTTTGTCAAAAGCTTTACTGAAATCCATGACTATGACATCAGTTTGTTGACCTTGATCAAGGTTGTCAGCTATTTCTTGTGTGAAGCCAATGAGCTGTGTCTCACAACTATGTTTTGACCTGAATCCATGTTGCTGTGGGCAAAGTATGTTGTGTTTGTCAAAGTAATCCATCATGTTTGAAACAATGATGTGTTCCATTAGTTTTGATGCTATACATGTGAGTGATATTGGTCTGTAATTGCTAGGTTTTGATTTTGACCCTTTTTTGTATGCTGGTGTGATGATGGCATGTTTCCAATCCTTAGGAACAATACCTGTGTCTAGTGATCTTTGGAATATGATTTTAAGGATTGGTGCTATCTCTGTGTGTAGCTCTTTGAGTAACCTAGGTGAAATCTCATCTGGACCTTGGGCTTTGTGGGGGTTTAGTCCTGTCAACAACTTATCAACTCCTTGAACTGAGATGGATATTGGAGCCATGGGCGGGTGACCAAGTGATGACATTGAGCTTTTAGTTATTTGTTTGAGACTGAGTGGTGAAGGCTTTGAGAAAACTGATTCAAACTGTTTGTTTAGTATGTTCGCCTTTGACACTGGGTCACTGTAAGTATGCCCATCAGAGCTGAGTGGTGCAATTCCTATGTTTTCAGTTTTTTTGTGTTTAATAAAGTTGTAGAAACTTTTTCTTATGACCTGGATCTGTATTATCTGAGAAGATGATTGACTCTAGATATGACCAATAAGCATTTCTTATTTGTTTTTGCACTGATGCCTTAAGATGTTTGAATTTCTTTATGTTCTGACAATTCTGTGACCGAGACCTTTTTATTTTTGTGAAGAGTTTATTCCTTTTCCTAATCTGTTTAACAATATCGTGAGTAACCCATGGTAAATCAGCTTTATTTTTGCATTGTCTTGACGGTATGTGTTTGGATGATAACCTTTTGATCTCAGCTTTGAACGTGTCCCATAATTGGTTTGGGTCTTCATTTTGATTTTGGTTGAACGTACTACTGAAAGTGACCAAGTCATTTTTGAAGTCAGACCAGTTTGCTTTTTTGTATGATTTGACCAGTCGAGGGGTTTGCCTGATTCGCCCTCTTTTGACCTTAAGTTCATGGAAGACTATATCATGGTCTGATGTACCTAAGCTTGGTAAGACTTTTGTGTCATGAACGTGACCCGGAGTGTTAGTGAGAAAGAGATCTAGGATATTTTTATCCTGTGTGGGAACTTTGACTATTTGTTCAAGATTATTATTAATCATGTTCTCTGCAAAATTATCATACATGTCTTTGAATTTGCATGTATCTGTTGGTGTTTCATTTGACCAGTTCATGTCTGGGAGATTGAAGTCACCCAATACCCAGATGTTGTTGTTTTGAGGAATTTTTACTATAGATGACCAAAGTTCATTTAGTGAGTGTTCATCATATTCATGGGGCTTGTAGTATGCAGAGACATATATGTCTTTGATACCAGTTATTGAAATTTTTGACCATATGATGTTGCAATCTGTTTTTAAGTCTGGCTGTTCTTCACTAAGTAGGTTATTTGTGACTGCGAGGAGGACACCTCCACCCTTGCCAGTTGTTCTGTCATCTCTATAGACCTGGTAGCCAAGGTGGCTGGGGAAAATTTCTGCAGTGTGGATGCTGGGTTTTAACCAAGTTTCAGTGCAGCAGATTATATCAGGTTTGACTTGATCTATAACTTGATGTAGTTCAGGAATTTTGTTATTGACAGAACGACAGTTAATATTGAGAATAGTGAGTCTTTCTTCGGATTGTAGTTTGACCTTTTCCTTTCCTTTATTTTTACACTGTTTGGGGGTACAGCTCGCTTTTGGATAACCATGGTGACTATGATTTCTCACTGGGCTGATTTGGTGAGGAAGATCATCAGGGGCATGTTCTAGGGGGGTGAAACTTGATTGGGAGCCTAGACTGTCCAGTGAGACTGCTAGTGATGTTGAATGGTTGTGACTTCCACATGTGATACAAAACCAAGAAAAGCTTGAATTGGACAGGAAGTCGTAAGTTTTGTCTCCTAGCCCTTGACAATCACAGTGATACCATTAATCATATATATTTTAAATAAGAAAAGTAAGATTTCACAAAGGTACAAATCAAATTATTCATTGAAACTATTTCAAAACATAAATCCAATCTACTGTACACAGATCCCTTTTTAGAGTATTGACCAAAGTAGTTTTAACTGGTTAAAACTGGGGGCTATTGTTTTGTGCCAACCATGAGGATAAATAAACTAAAATAAACATACATACACTGTGACTTAGCAATTACATTAATTTGTTCAAAGAGGAAGTGTAACTGATATTTTTATTTCAGTTACAAAAGAAAGACTTTTCTGTACTAATTTTGTTTTAGTTCTAAAGTACATATCTCTAGAAACAGACCTGTTCTATCATGCAATTTGAGCTATCTAAATATTAATTTCCTGGAATAAATGATTCCCGTGTGTTACATAAAAAATTTCCTAGAACTCATTGTAAACAAAATTTCAAAACAGGCTTAATCCCACGTTGAAATAATACAAATACTATCTTAAACCTGTATCAATCAATCTTTTTGTTTTAAAACTTAGGAATATTATTTCAGTTATCCGAATATGATGCTCAGCCGAACACTACCCACATAAAGAGTCGTCATTACAAAATTAACTGCTCTTTGAATTAGTAAGCATTTTATTTAGACAGCTAGTGTTAATAGTTTTATACCCGGAAGAAGAATGGTAAATGGTTTCCAGACGATGAAAAAACAATCATTAATATTGATTACCTCTTTGGAATAAAGTCCTTCTCAATCGAACTGCAGCAAAGGAGAATTAAACACCAAAAAGAAAACACGAGACTGCAGTGGGAGCACTCATTACATAAAAAGAAAAAAGAAAAAAAACTATTTCAAATAGGCAATAAATTTATCAAACTGGCAAAATATTCCAACATTTCGATCTCTTTTTCATGCCCATAGAATTGATAATGTAGTGTCTATAACATATCTCAATATGTATATTATCATAACGTACTTAATCTTTTAAGCGGATTGGGGGTACAAATAACGACATAATCACGGTGTTTTGTAGTAAAGCATACAGAAAGGAATCTGGACAATTCCCAGCTCCATTATTTTGACAGATTTCTGTATGCATCCCGGACAATTTTCCTCCCATATTTTAATCGGGAAAGACAACACCCCATCCCCGGTGTTCATTTTTTTCCATATTTTCTTTCAAAGCAAGTAAAAGAGGAATTAAAATGTCTGAAACAATATACAAATACAATAATCATTATAAGACAAAGGAATACAACAAAAGAATTACCATCGTTCCAACGAAAGACCGCATAAATACCAGAAATACTAAACATAATACTTTTCTTGCGTATATAAGTTCTTCTGTTCCTTATTCGGAGTTAAATAAGGAATAAGGAACTGGTTCTTTATTCCTTATTCGACTTGAACATTTTTTCAAAATGTTTAGATAAAAATGCTTTAAGCAGTGATTTTGATGATTGATCCATACAATTCTATTGCAGATTAAAAAAAAATTGCAATTGCAGCATTTCTTTGCGTATTTTCTGTTCCTTATTCGGGTTTGAATAAGGAATTGGTTCCCTAATCTTTATTGGTTTTGTAATTTTTTTCCAAGTATTCTGCGACGCTAATGCTTTGATGATAATTCTGGTGAATGATTTAGCCTTTGCACATGCTTTTTCAATTACTTGTAGTTTTTGCTATCGTTTTTGCATGTGTTATATCTTCTGTTCCTTTTTTTCAGTGTTTCTCTCTGTTACTAACTTAGCATCATCATTTTTTTCTGAAATATCCGACTCGACATTCTTAAGTGAAGATTATATGTTTGAAAATAGTCACCTTCTAAGAATGTTCGATAAAAACAGTGTGTAGAATAATGTAATGGAATTACTTACCTTTGTCTTCGATGACAAGGAAGCAAGGCAACCAAGATCTGTCCTAATGTGTTTCAATCACTCAGATGTACCGGAGCAAAGTAAATAATTTTGTGAGCTTTAAATAAACTCTCTTTGGTCATCAAGGCAGAGCATGCTATTTTATAACTGTGTTTTTCCATTATAAACCTTTACGCAGTCCAGACAACAGAAAACAGGAAAAAGAAGGACAGAATGATAAGATAAAGTGACCTGTTACTGCGATAAATCAAACACTACAGCTTTTTCTCTCATTGCAGACTTAACACGACTTTGCATACTATTTCACTTAATCGTAGTTGATATTGAGAACCATGTGTCTGAAGTAATGTAAACGATACATTTTTGGAGTATATCAACGAGGTCAGAGCACTTTTTACGTACTTGTATAATCATTTGTAATTATTTACCGTTTTACAGGACTGTTTTAAATGATGCTGGAGTAATGAGGCCTTTGTTTGTTTGGTTTGTTGTTGCTAAAAACTCTTAACTTGACGTCATAGTCAATATTGCCATTTCCATAACCACCAAATCACCAGATACTATGGCTTTGGTTCAGGAAACTATCGTCACATTTTACAGAAACTAAACCATCAGTATAAACTCATAAATATTTAATTTTGTTTATCTACCTTTATCCAAGCAAAAATTGTATTCAGCCTTTCAGTGTCATCGTACGTACGCAGATGCAAACGCCTCGGTTGATGAAAGACGCAGATTTGTAAATCAGCTTTGTTTAAGGAGAGTGTCCGCTCTTTCTAATATTAGCAGTTGCTTACAGAGGAGTAGCTTTTGAAATTCTACAAACCTTAGACAATAAATTCCTTTAATGCAATGGAAAATCGTTATGTTTTAATGTGTTTATTCTCTTATTTTAGTCATTCCAGGAATTCTTACAAGGACCGGCTAAATTTCTCTGTGATAATCGATCTCGGGCAGTCTAAGTCATTCAAGTGAAGAAGCAGACAGTCGCTTGCGGAGAGACTGGTTAATAAACTGGTTAATGTCCAGGAACACTTCTTAGGTGGACTGACCACCGGGATATATCCAAAAAGAGGTTGAAACTGGCGTTAAGCCCCAATAAAACAGACAAAAGTTTATTTTCGAAATAAAATCCTTGTAATCCCAGATTGAAAGTAAACAAAGATAGGCTTCACTGATCTGTGACCTTGTGGTTTTGGGCCAGTTTAAAATGAAACAAAGAAATCATCAAACCAGATGTTAAGGCCAAGATGTGAACTCTAGAGTGTCTATAATGTTTTGCACTGAACTGAACTGGTAGCATAGATGTTGATCCGACGTGACTCTGCTCAATCCTCATACAAGTGATCATTATAACACCTTCTTACCAAATTCCATGTAGATTGTGAAAAATATGACCCCCTACTGTTTACAAGACTGCCAGAGATAATCAATTAATCGGAGCTAGTTTTATGAACCTGGCACAGTTCTGAACGACCTTAGAGACCAAAAAACAAAGGGCAAGTTTCAGGAAGGTTTGGTCAAAGTTGTGCCCATAGTGTGTTAAAAAGTATTTTTAAACCCAGTTTGTTGACATAGTTTTTTACCCATATGACCCATTTTAGAATTTGTCCGAAAGATCATCGGAACAAACATTCTGATCAAGATTGATTGCTTAATAAAAGACTGTAGCCTTTATGGTGTTCAAAAGACAAAACGTTGGCTACAAACGATAAATGACAGACAACGGACAAAGGCCGTTCAAAGAAGCTCACAGAGTGCAGTTTGTGATCATGTTATCTGAATAGCTTAGTTATGCTTTTAAGGCCACTTGAGTCTGAAAAAGCAAGACACAAATCTAAAATTTACAATAAAAAGGGTCCGCTGTTAATGACAATTCACTTTGTGATTATTTAGGCCATAATTTGACAACTGTTGGAATAATTTTGTCTGCCAATCAATGTATGATAAAAGAATAACACATTAAAACTATTTATCTCTATGTATTTATTGGACTAAAAAAACATCTATTAATCAGAATATCGAGTTCAGGTAAAAGCATTTTTTCATGCACAAGATAACACAAATGTACTTAATATGTCAAGTGTAAGCTAAAAAATGAAACTGGCATGGTTTTATTGAGTGTGCATTGCTCTAATTCATGTACACAGAACATACTTTACAACTCATAGAAACGCTATAATTGTGTTCATCTTTTACTATAGATACTATATGCAGTGCCGGCCCGACTAGCCTAATCGGTAGAGCATCGGATTGTCAATCTTGATAATCTCGGTCAGTTCCCCATCAAGGCCGGCAAAATTTCTCCGAGACAGTTGATCTCAGTCAATGCGTCTATGCGTCATTTGTCCCTCACCTCTGAAGCAAGTGAGGAAGTAGTCAGTCACTTGCGGAGAAATTGGTAAGTGAACTGGTTGGATACCAAGGAACACTGGTTAGGTGGACTGACCGCCGGGATCATGATCTTGGCTGTTAAAACTGGCGTTAAACTCCAATAAAACCAAACCATACCAAAAATAGGCCTACTATATGCCTAGTGTTTATTGCGTAAATAAATTAAATAATATTCTGATAAGAATAACACATTTCAAAAAACATTAATCAAACAATGACATACATCTTCCTCTAACCATGAGTTCAACTTATTCATGCTCGGTAGTTTCAGTCGTGATGACAAATATTAAGTTAGAAACCACTTATGAATGTCATTTAAACAATTATACACAGTAATATAAATAATACAATATATATTATTACAAACAGAATATCATTACAATGATATTGAATGGAAAAAAATTGGCAAAAGAACTATAGTATGCAACACAGCATATCTCATGAAAGTAAGACATAATCAAATAATTATACCATAAGTACGACATGTACCTGTTATAACATATGGAATGCTATAGGTTAACCCATTTATTTAAAAAAAATAGACATAAGCAAACAGTGAAGACCCTGATCAGACGCCGCAACTTGCGGCGTCTGATCTGGGTCTGCACTGTTTGCATAGATGCCTTTATGAAATTGAAAATTTATACCAGAAACCCCTTTAATTGAAAATGGACTTATCATCCTACCAAGGATGGTATAATTCATTGGGGATAAAAAAAGGGTTAAAAACATAAATGTAAAATGTAAATATAAAAATAATGTTTAAACAAAACCTCCTGTGTTCAAGGAGTATTTACAGAGAGAATTTAATGTCAAAGGCGTTATTTGTTTTGGACTCGTGTAAGAAGCAGACGAGTAATACACCCCAGCCTGTAGATATCTTCCTTTCTATTTTCAGTCTTCTTAGACACTGTTGGCTGTTTTCTAACGTGAATATCGCCGATGACCTGCAGGAAATTAATTAAATGTTCTTACAAAAAATGTTAGCTCTACCTTTGGTAAATGTTGTGAGAATATTTCATATATATGAAAAGACAACAAATACATGTCAATTCTTTGACAAGAATAAATCAAGCCGACTTTTTTTCTTAAAAAGTCAATTTGAAAGACCTGTTCTAAGAATTTCTGGCATCCCCGTGTCACATTAAAATCATTAAATAATAAAAATATTCAGTTAGTATAAACTAAGGCCAAACTATTCTTAAATGTAAAATCGGAAAATATCTCTTTGAATCCTAAGGCTACACAAAAATCTTGTCCTCAAAATAATTACTGGTTTATGTAATACGCCATGAAAATATCATCTTATTTTGCAAGCATGTCATTACTCACTTCGTCGTTCAATGTGTTTACGTATAAAACATCGCCTACTAGAGGATCGATCGTTAGTTCTTTTGCATGGAGAAGATGTATACAGTGGAGCAGCTGACGTGTCAGTTTAAGTACTGCGACAGCCCTCAGTTTATGGTTCGTATATCCGAGATCATCCAAACTCAGGTATGTCTGACTAGTGTTGTCTTTGGTCAGAACGAAATATCGAAATAAGTCCGTCGACATTCCGCGTTTATTTTATGTAAACGAAATAGCTGAATTATGCAGAAACATTCGTGTCATGGAAATAAATGACGTCTGCTTAAATAGCTGTTTCAGAAAAATATTCAGTGAAATCATAAAGACTAAAAAACTGTTCTAAAACTACAGATTCAAAATTTACAAAATTGTTTCCAAAATACGAGCTGGCTGCATTACTTGAAGAGATCAGACCACTGTTAACGTTATTTCTTTTAAAGGTAGTCCGTTCAACAAAATATTGCTACGTTTAGTTTCACCAGCAATGCAGTTTTGTTTCACACATTTATTTAAAAATAAAACAAAACCCCCTCAAAATCTACCTGTGAAATACACATAAAAATCTAAAATTTTTATCGACTCATGCTAACTAAATTAGTAGTGGTAAATTGGGTGGGGGACCCGGTTGGGGCAAAACCCCGGTTATAGCAAAAACTACAGTCGAAGGAAAGTAGCTGCAAAAAACGTTAAAGTTATATACATACAAGAGTGATTCCCCTTAGCTTGTCTTCCAAGCGGTTGAGTTTAAAACAATAGACGAGTAATTTTCCCCTTATAAATACACATTTTTAAGAAACTAATATTGTCATTTGTTGTGCTTTTGTCTCGCCTATAACGTCGCTGTGGATACTAAAGAGGAGGAAATTTTACAACACTTTTATTATGAAGTTGGATAGGGCATGCTTCGTCTTTCATTCTTCATGCTTGTTTGATTATTACTTGATAGCATGTAATACTCTACACGCAGGATGTTAAAAATACAACTCGACATCCCTCCTTTTTTATTAGACTCCAGCTCGTCTACATTTAAAAACTGAATGGTATTTGGTAACTGTACTTTTTACAAAAGATAAATAGCACACTTATACCTATTGTATTTGACTGTGACATGTGTGAAAACCAGCTTCTGCAGCGTAATAGTAAATTTCCAAATACTCATCTTAAACGTTTATTCATTCATTAACGCAGCTGTTTTGTAAAAATATCCGGGTACTTATTATTCAAAACGCTGAAAATTTTCTATGCTTCGGCATACGCAGCCGGATTTTTCTCTTCATAATAAAATTGTTGTAAAATGTCCTCTTTCTCTTTAGTACCCATAACCACGTTACAGGCGAGACAAAAGCTCAAGAAATGACAAGATTAGTTTGTGAAAAGTGTCTTTTATAAGACCATATACGTCTACGGACTAAAAGGAAAAAATCACTCGTCTATTGTTTTAACTCAACTGGTGAACACTTGGAAGGCAAACTAAGGGAATCACTCTTAGGTACATAACCACCGTTTACAGCAGTTACTTTCCTTAGACCGTGGTTTTTGCTATAACAGGGGTTTTGCACTCCACCCCCCCCGCCTTAAATTTACCACTACTTAAATTTCCAGAGCAATTCATTTCAACATATAGCCTTAATACCCAACTAAGTAAAAAATGACTGCTGTAATTACTTACTAACTGGTCCCTTTGAAAAATCTACTTCTTTCACTTTTTGTTGTGTTTTCTTTAAAAAAGAATAACATTTTTATCAAGTTACCTCAAAGACAAAATCGCTTTGAGGAAGGAGAAACAGAAAGAAAATATCTTTAATAGTTAAAATATATCTAAATTGCAATCACTGCAGTGAACTGCCTTTTCGTGTACATTCTTTTCTATAGTTGCTTCGGGATTAGCAACTGTGCATATTAAATTTATTCTTCTGATAAAACATAAGGAAATATATTTCTATCAAATAAAAGCAGTACTGGTCAGTTTCTTTGTATAAACATGTGTGCATCACAAGATTTTTCAGTTCTTAACATCCCATCTTTTTTCAAAGCTTAAACAATCAACACAGCAACAATTACACGAAACAGTCCTGTCCTGAGATATTTCAAAGAGTTTTTACAAATAGACACCATGTTCGTGCATAGTGCAATAAAAAGACTAAATGTTACAGAAAAACTGTCATACCTTATTCGAAAGAATAACAGACAAAGTGTAAAGAACAGGATTCAAAGCTGAATTTATGGGCAATATGAATACAGTTGTCCAAGCATAAACATCACCGGAAATTCCATAACCCGTCATTGACATCAACCCTATAAGGAAAGTATTTGAGACTTTGACAATATCACTATGCTGCACATTTTGAAGCCCGTATTTTATGAAAACACATGGACGATTCTTGAATATATTTTCAATTCCAGGAGTTCAAGACAGACTTCATTATAGACCTTAAATTAGAGCGCAATAAATCGTTGACGGCAAAATATTCTAGCGAAATAAAATCTTACATTCGTTAAAATTGTACATACTTAATATAATATTCTTGTAATGTTCTCACTCACAAAGAGAGTAACAATATCAATGTTTTAATATGTCATAATTGTTACGTGATTATTAATACACAGTGTGTTTTGCAAAAAAAGTATCATATTTACTTAGTGCAGAATATAATATCTGCATCTTACCCATGCACCCGATAGGGAACCAGCACAGGAAATCTGTCGTGATAACTAGCAAGAGATTCTTAGCTACAGCCAATTCCCTCCGTCTACCAGAAGCACCAGTTTTTCTGATACCGGAAGTTGCTTTTTTAATCTCCATAAAAATGATTATTTGCCCGAGTGCAATCAGACAAAATGTAACAAAATTCAGACCAACGAAAATGATAATTGAATACAACCAGCCTTGAGGCCTATCCCTTGTTAACGGTAAGGCAATACAAACACCATTCTTTGAATAAAATTTTCCCTGGAAATAGCTTTCAAAAACTATCGGTATAAGTGCAATCAAAACTGAAAATCCCCAAATACTCATTGATATAATGAGTGAAAGTTTCGATCTGATACGTATTTGACCGAACGGGTACTTTATTACAAGAAATCTGTCCAGTGTTATGAAACACAAGAACAGAACGCTGGCCTCAGAAGAGGTCGTTGAAAGAAATCCAGCGAATGTACACCAACCACTGTTCCTCCAGTAGTCATCCATAAAAATATACCTGAAATTAAATTAATACCACACTTTACACACTGAATTAAATTGACATGATAAAGGTAGTAACTAACAAATATGTGGCTGAAAACGATGACGCATTCCATTCTTGTAACCTAGGAAAAGCATAAAGACAATATAATTTATAGGACACTCTGTTTCCTATACAGAGTTTAAGAACTGTATCGTAAGAGAACGTGCAATAGACAAAGATGGGGAATACTTTTATTTCAAGGAAATGATTTTGAGTGTTATTTCCAAACTAAACTGAAATAATTGCTATACGCTAAGTGATTAAAGCCAAGACTATGTAGATTGAATTAATAAAGTATGCGAAAAAAATAGATCAGTTAAGACGTATTTGACCGTTATGAGACAGAGAAGAACTTACTGATTTCTGTACACTGCATCAGCTGTAGCTATAATAATCAAGTAAATGCCCATCAAGAAGTCGGCGACAGCAAGGTTTGTCACGAAAACTTCGTAACTCAGTTTCAACTTTTCACGGTGGTAGACAAGGCGATATATCATGGATGCTACATTTCCAACCAAAGCACCGATTCCTATTAGCCATAACATTGTCTGTAGAGCAGATACACGCATAAGATCTTCACAAGATGAAATTTCGTCTTTGTTTGGAAGACAGCTCTCTTCTGACATATAATTCGGGCGGACGCAGCAATATTTGAAAGACGGGGTACGCAAGTATGTAACCCCGGCAACACCTTTGAACAAACCACTTTGAAACTTTGATATAGAATTCCCTGTGAAATCTATAACTTTGGAGTCCAGGTCACCAAAAACATTGTCCTCAATTTCGTATATTACATTATCAGTAATATTCAATGTGTCAAGACGTAAGCCAGAGAACGCATTGGAAGAAATTGTATTAATATTCGCTCCATTTATCTGTAACGACCGAATACCAAGCAAGCCTTGTAATGCATAAGGAGCAATTCTAAAGATATAAGTATTACCAAATAAGTTTAAGGCAGTTAATTTCCGCAGACCGACAAAACCATGTTTCGGTAACTCTGTAAGCTTGTTAAAACTTAGATCCAAAGTTCTTAAGTTTGTTAATGACTGAAAGACGTAACTTCTTAATTGCTTTACGTCACAATTTGACAGGTAGAGAGATGTCAGGTAAGCAAAGGAAAAGACATAATCCTTCAAAACATCACGTAATAAAGGATTCCCGCTTAAATCTAGGAAACGAGAATTTTCGTGTAGTGTTGACAATCCGTTTTGGTCAAAATTCGAGTAACTACAGTCAGCTGTGTATCCATTGCACGTGCAATTGAGTGGACAGGAAAACTGACATAAACGTTCATCGTCGCCATGGACACAATGAATTTGTCCGTCACAAACCTGTTCTAGTAAAATGCACGTTTTACTCGCGGCACATTTATATTCTCCGGGACAATAGACGTCTGCTGCATCTAAAAAGATATCACTCTTTATAATCATTTTAAATGTATACAGATACATAATGTATACTAAATATGAAATATTCATTCATTATTTCATAATAAGATAACACTTGACCAGGCAAGTGTATTAATGTATAGCTTCCACCACGTGACACTTACATGCTAAACATATTCAACAGATTTACCTTTCTAAGGGAATTTATGTGTGAAGTTTTTGATAAGCCTTACATTTTACTAACCCCAAAATACAAGTTGATTGAAATTACAGTACATTGTGTCTTAAACACAAATTTTCCAATTTTGTGTTTTATATTAACTACATCAGATTCTGTAACTAAACAGCTTACCTTTACAAAAAAAATGGAAAAACGCAGGAAGGATCTCCCATCTTTTTACGACAATATCATTGACAAAACGAAAAGTGTCCGTTTTTGGCATGTCGTAATATTCTTTCAAGACTCTATAGATGTGAAATGTGGGGCTTGATTTGATACTTCCAAACATGATGTTTGCAACCATTTCTGACTCTTCACTATCTTGGATAAATATTACATATTTTGTTTCGCTTTTTGAAAACTTTAAATCATCGATAAACTGTGATGCCAGTAAAGAATAAGAACATACGAATTGCCGTTTAACTGTTTCATGTGGATGAAATTCTTCGTCGGCAATATCGAGAATTCTGTGTTCAAAATCTATTTTCTCGAAATTGGTTCTAGACTGATATTTCAAAAGCCTGATTATGCTCTTTGTTGAATACAGCTGGTTAGCCAATGATCTGATTTGGTGCTCTTTGTTTTTGCTTCTACTATTTTCATACAGGATAATCACTTCCCGTTCGTTGTCTTCACACCCTAGTAAACAGACATTTAGACAGATAAAACGTGTACATAGCTAAGCCAGCTGAGGTAGTCACAATTTTAAAATAGAACAAATGAATTCTGAGAATGATATGGATGTTGTTGGATTTGACACAAATCTGCTTGACTATTATATTGATACCTGTCTTAAGGTGTTACCACTACACTCCATGAAAGTAAAAACAACATTTGAAAGTGTCAGGAACTCTAACACTGTCAGATTACTTTTTACAGTAGCGACCCATAAGGTAAATTTTGCCAAATGTATTCTCTGAAATACATATATCAAACCTTGGGGTGTATTAACAAGAAAAGAAAATGATCAAGGACCACTTTCCGTATTTCTCATCAATGTATACTACAGACAGAAATACATATTAAACACGAACGATGTAACATGTAATAAGGGCACAATGGAGTTAAAACATTAAAGGTACCACAATCTTTCTCATCGTCCCCACCAGGGCATTGTATTTCTCCATCACATATAAATCTCAGTGGTATACAAAAACTCCCTGGACATTTCACTTTGTTCTTTGGGCAGGTATAATTTTCTGTAACAGAATGTTAGGAAAAAAATTTGCAAAGTAGTTCGTCATTCATTTTATCTGGAAATTTGATAAATTAATAAAATGGGGGGAAATCCTCTGAAATTGATTCTCATGTGAAACATTACCCATAGAAACTATCTTAAGGCAAACCATTTTGTTTTTAATTTTTAATGCTATACCTTTTACTTGGCGTGTAAATATTTAGTCCGAAAGACATACTGTATTGTAAAACCTTTGTTTACTGAACAAGCATAGCTTGGGGGCTTTAAGCATACCAATACTGTCAAGCATACCACAGTTTTGGAGAGGATTTCCAGATCTACAGCCAATGATATACCCGCTAGCATCAGTGTCATAAACACATCTGACAGATACTGGGAAAACATTATTTTCTTCTCCACACCCAACAGAGGATTCTTTAAATGTTCTGTCTGAGAAATACAAATACGTCAACATTTTCTCTAAGTTTAAATAAACAAATACACAAGCTAATTAGTGAACAGTCAAATATAAACTATAAATCTAATTATAAGAACTACAGTTGGGTCCTGTTGCACAACAAAGAGTGACTTTAGATACCATTTATAGCTCAACAATTATACATGTAACCAATGTCTGTTGCTTTTTAAACTTGTGACCACGCGCTTAAATATTCTAGAATGTTTCTTCCTAAACACGCATTCATAACACAATTCTTTCCTTATATTTGGATTCAGCAGCGGGAATTTACTTTTCTGACACCGAATTTGTTTTTATGTTGCAAACAGGGTTAGAAAAGAAATTGCATTTGATCAGCAACGCTGTTAGCCGTTAGCTAAGATAACTGATTCTTTCATTTAAAACCCTAACGGCTCGGTGATATAAAATCTTGGCAGGTAATATATCCACATATATCACTCAAAAACCCAAATAACATATAATTTCGAATACCATATATATTCTGACTTTGACGATTTGACGGTCTGGTCCTTTTTACAACTTTTTTCATATATATTTCTAAAGCCAGCAAACCTAAAGGAACTTTTTCGACTGACAAAAATAAATATAAAATGAGAACAAACAAAAACTATACAGACTATTCACACACTCTGTCGGTCCTATCTGAAGCTCTGTTCCAGTGGGAATATACTTAATTTGCATTGTACGTTTCCCAAAGGCTTCGTCATATCTGAACACCATTTTCTCTGCCTGCGCATCCTCTGACATCCGGAAGGTTTCTCCACAGCGAGTTACTACCCTAGAATGCCAAAGGTTACAGTTTATTTAGGTTCTTATATAAATCTAAAGATAATGTGGGTTTACAGAATGCAGGAATTTCATAAGTATCAGTTACACACTTTTTCACCAACAGCAAAAACCAATAAATGCTGGCTTATTTAGAAAACAAATATAGTAAATAACACAATAATGAACCATATTCAAGACTTCTGAACGTACATAAATGTAGCAATATCATATTTAAAAAAAAAAACATTGAGTATGTTGTTGCAAAATCGTTCTGTGCCTTTAAACATTTTAGAGAATAAATAATAAAGTATGGCCATTGTAACTACATTATTGTATGATTTATTTGTTTTGCATGGCACCTACTGTTTTTCATCAAACTGGTCATAGGAGAGGTAGGGTTGTACAGTCATAGTGAAACAGTTGCACGGGTTTGACGTATTCCTAGCCTCAGATTTCAAGACATCAGCAGTGGCTTTATACGCAGGTAGACATGTCTGGGTTATCTAGAATATTAAAGTATCTTTGGTTAAATTTTAAGATAATAATGATTCTTCTTTGTGATCGCTTATATCTGAATCGACAAGTTTCATTTTTTGCGATCATTTTTTGGTATTTAAGTTTCAATTTAATTAGAACTGTTCACTGTCACATGACCAAACAGACGTTGTAAAGAGTTGTTATGTAATGACATATTGTAAATACAAGTAACAAACACATTTTTTGATTTAATAACCTTTTCTATTTTTAAATTATTCAAAGATCAATTTCACCTTCAAAGATGAAATATACTTAAATATCGGGATTTACAAACATGATAACAGGATGTTACAACTTTACTTATAACGAACATTACCATTTCTCAAACAGCTAAATACAACTCTTAAGAAAATACCAACGGTTGCATTTACTTGATTATACATCCACTAAATGCAAATAAGCTTCAGTAACGTGGGTAGTCAGGAGATTCTAGGTAGGTCTAAATATATCACGAACATAGCGAATGTTTAACGTTTGTCATAAATATAAACGCATGTAAGAATAGTTGTGGCACAACCACACATTTGCAGACCGTTTCGTTTATAGTGTACTTTGTCTTTGAAGATGAAACTAGATCTTTGTAATTAGTGTTCATGTTTGAGAAAAAATAATTCTGAAATAAAACATATCATAAACATGCCGCATTGTAAGAATGAATTCATAAAAGGTACAAAAGATCTTGCAGTAAAGTGTGTTTTACTTATTACAAAGCGAGAGAAAACTATTGATTTGATGAAATGTGAAAAGATCTATGCATATTAATTTATTTGAGTAGATCGGTTGAGACGCTTAGTGTTACAAAACGTTATAGTCATTCAATTTTTAAATTTTTTTTCAAGAGTATGTCACAAAATCACTTACATTTTGGGTACAAAAGTAGTCACTGCCTGTTACAATTACAAACAAGGTTATATCAGGAAACCCGTCATCTGGGAGTTCCGCTTCGGACGAATGAATCTTTTCAATACCAAACCTGGACAGGAACAAATCTTCAAAAATTGCTAGTAGCTGACCTATGGCACTAATCTGGAACACTGGAACACTAACTTACTGCATACGTCTATTTGCAATTCGTTTTCTTATTTTAAATATTAGCACAGTGCATTAAAGAATGTGTGTTTAGCAAATGTATCAAAAAAAAAGAGATAACAATGGTCAATAAATATAACAATCGGACACTTAAAGAGCACAACACTAGGCTGGTTGTCCCTGACGGGCAGAACCATATTTGGAACATAGAAACTCTAATGCGCATGCGTTACGGAATTCCGCACGGAGACTTACGACGAAAAGTGTAGCAGTTAGAGTTTCTATATTCCAAATATGGTTCTGCCCCTCAGGGACCACCAGCCTAGTGCAGAGGCCTGTTGGTCCCTGCAAAGTGCGCCAGTGTTGACGGACAGACAGAATATGTATCATGTATTATTTCAGCTTCAGTGTTAGTACATTTTTGTTATAATGGGAACTGAAAGAAATCATTAAAAATCATCTCCAATTGGGAAAATTCTCCGTTATTTTGGTACTGCAAGTTTAACGTGTAAATGGCTTTTTTTCTATCTTCAAGGTATCTGGATAAAAAATGCTTTAAAATAACCCCTGACATAGCTCAAATCTCACCTTTGTTTTTACTACTAAACAGTACCGTTACTTTCCTCATACTGAGCAATTTAAAACTTACATTGACGTTGTGGTAACTTCAAAGTTTCGAAATCTTGTATAAATCTTGCCAGTTTTGGGAACTGACTCAAAATCACACTCAGCCTCTGTCTCTTCTGAAAGCAGTGTATTTTCGTTCTCATATGTACATGACAATTTCACAGTTTCTTCCACAATTTATAAAAAAATTAAAGATGTGCAAATAAAACGTTTTCACCATTAATACAAACAAAACGTTTTCACAATTAATACTAGCATGTACAGTTAATATTCATTTTGATGGTATACAAGATTATCTAGCTGTATCGTTTTCTTAAAAGCTTTTGTTTGAAAAAAGAATTGTGGTTGAAATCCTCAATTTAAAAGAAAACAAGAAATCTGTTACAGATACGAATGCCCCCGAAACATGGCAATAGTCACAGTCATGGGAGCTTATAACTCGATGTTACCTTGTTCACTTGTGCTAAAATTGTTTGCAGTCTGTGAACTGAACAAAGTACCCATATGTCCAGAAGTAGGACTATTATATGTCCTTTACCTAATTGCATGACTGGTAAAATAGATAAATTTCCAAAACTGATGTGTTTCGAAAGATACTGATCTAGTGTTTTGAAACCATAGGTCATCACATTTCTTTTACTCTCAAAAAGTTTCTTACCATTTAACTTTGGATTTTTATGCCCCAGTCGGACACCATAGGCAAAAATATAGTTCAATTATAGAACTATAGGAGTTGTGCACAGAAGCACTATTAGTAAAATTAAACAAAGGACAACAACTCCTTCAAAAATGACCGAATAACAAAAGGTTGATAATATGCAAATAATATGTGGCACTTGTTAATGATCATTCTATGAATGTTTGGTGAACATCATATGAGAACTGTAGGAAGAGTTGTACACAGAAGCTATATAAAGTAAAATTAAACAATCAGCAATAATTATGCCAGAAATAACTAAATGAAAAAGCCTTAAAAGCATTGTGGATAATGATCATTCTGTGGAAAAATGGTGAAAATTGCATAAGAAATGTAGGAGTTGATGTGCATATAAGCAATATTAAGTAAAATTTAACAAACAGCAATAACTGCCAAAATAGTCGAATCGTAAAAGTCTAATAATATTCATTCTGTCACTTGATAATGATCATTCTATGAAAGTTTGGTGAACATTATATGAGAACTGTAGGAGTTGTGCACATAAGAATTATTAAATAAGATTTAACAATGGGCAATAACTATACTAAAAACAAATTGCAAAAGCCTAACTATAGTCGCGGCAGTTGATAATGCTCATTGTGTGAAAGTTGCGTGAAAATCCCATGGGAAATGAAAGAGTTGCACACACAAGAAATATTAAGTAAAATTAAACAAAGGGCAATAACTCTGCCAAAATATTCGAATCGCAAAAACCCGAGTATTTGCACTGCGTCATTTAATAATAATCATTGTGTGAACGTTTGGTGAAAATCAAATGAGAATTGTAGGAGCAGTTGTGCTAGAAGATGGGTCGGACATACAGTCAGGCGGAATAACGGACGGACAGTGCGACTACTGAATGCCATATTTCGGGCCATAATCTACAGATAATAGTCCGATAATATAAAAAGACACCTTTTAGTTAACTCTCCCTTTATTTCATTTCCTCTCGAGGTCAGTGTTTTTTTTTCTACTTACCATTGTGTCTAACGAATTAGATACACATACACTAACTACATTAATGTAGCACGCTGAAGTAGTTATACTCATTCATAAAATTCACGCGATTTTATAGTAATTCTGGTTATCAACTATGGCTTGTGATTTTGAAAATTATGGTATTGGCAATGAATCACAAATAACATACATAAATTTGCTCTATTGTTTTCTTTGTGTTCTTCATTTTATTTCAAGTGTAGATCTATGCAATTTAAAGATTATTTGTTTTGTACTGTCTGAGATATAAGCTGAAGCTCTTCTCGAGGAGAGATAAACAGGGACTTAAATTACATCACGAGAAGAACTCGTGCGAAGTAAATGAAACACCTACTTAGTTTATAAAGCCCGCTTCTCCTGTATCCTGCTTCCCACCACTTTTCACATGACTCGTAACGAGGCTGGTCACATGATGTTTCGTCACTTCCGTCAAGACAATCCCGGTATTTATCACAAACCAAGCGTCTAGGTATACATCGATCAAAATCACAGTGAAAGGCATCTTCTGTGCAAATTTCTGCAGTAGAATGACTTGTATTAATTTCAAATGTTCTGATGCAGAAAATACAAAAAAAAAATTCAATAGACTGTGAAAAACCTTCAGAATATTAATGCGCCTAAATGAATTATGTTACTAGGACATTTTGAGCTTTAAGTCATTGCAATTGTTTCATACCAACACAAACACAGAAAAAAACAGATACCACAGTTATTTTCATCTGATTCATCTTTGCACTGTCTGTAGGCATCACATCTGTTCTCTTTTGGTACACACTGTCCATTATCACATCGAAATTCTTTTGCAGAGCAAGGCAGAAAGTCTACAAGTTAAAGGGACAACATGCCTTAAGCTTCTGTAACTGAGTAATATAGGATAACAATAATTATGATGAATATAACATCCACTACAGAGGCAAAAATTTAAACATTTTAATGTCAAGTTTACAAAATTAGGACGATATGTGTATTATGGAATTAGATCTACAATATGAACAGTAGCCTTCCCCTGTCAATTAGTACATTTTGTAAGGTTTATTGCTGATGTATTAATGACCTGTATGAGGTTGAAATGATAGAAGTAGATAAGGTCAGTGGTACTCAGAGCACTCTTGTCTTTAATATATTTGTCGTAAATCAATTACGTCGGTAATGATGACGCAAATAATGACGTAAAAGATAAATACATACCGCAGTCTTCGTCCAAAGCGTCGTCACAGTCAACAACAAAGTCACACATTTTACTTATTTGAATACACATATTGTTCCCGCAAGTAAACTGTTCCTTGGTGCAATGCTTTTCTTCTACTTCTGTGAAAAGAAACATTTTCCACTCCAAGTGATCAAGAAGTTTTTTTGTGTGTGTTTTTTTTACATTTCGAATAAGATTGATTCCTATACTTTAGCTAGCAGATCGTAAGAGATCTAGTTAGTTTACAAAATAAACAAAACTGGAACTATTTTTGTTCACTATGCTATAGAAATTATTCCCTCAAGGATAGTTTAACATTTGATGATAGACAGATTACTGCAGTCTAAAATAACATACTAGTATACTGATAATAAGAGTATCCATGCAGTTTTCTTTTCTTAATTACGAGAACGCAGAAATTCAATAATTAAAAATTGAAACGTAGAATCTTCCATAAATAGAACAATTCATTTCGTCTTGGCAATGTCTTGGTCAATTAACTTGATGTTTTGTTTTCCATCACATAGATACTGTACAACTAAGTTAAAGTATTCACCGTTTTTGCAATAGAATTTTTCTGCTTTGCTCTGTAAGTTGCAATGACCTTGAATGTAGTTAATATGCTATTAAATTTACTAGTATAAGTGAAAATTAAATCATCAAAATGATTTATAGAAGCTACCATTAAAAGAACAATTCATTTCATCGGAAGCGTCAAGACAATCGATGACGTCATCACATCGTGCTAAGATTGACACCCACTCACTACTGTCACACTGGAATAACGATAACTCCTCTCTTGGACTGCCAGAGTTAGCTGTTCTATTTACCAGAAGCTTGTGAACTGCAAAACAAAATATTGAAATAAACTGATCATTACAAACGCGTTATCTTCCTAGACAGGAGACTATAATAATAACTTCTTACTTGATTTCTGAGCAGTTTTCAGCGAAGGTCTGTACAAAAGACAGTTTTGACATTATGGTTTTTAGTACGTTGAAAACAGACATCTTCCCAAGGGAATATTTTGCACAATATTATGGTACTGTCACTAAATAACGACGTTCTTGTCTAAAACCGTTATAATGAAATGTCAAAATCATTCCGTTGAACATGACAAGATAGGTCTATCAGGGCAGTTATATCCCCCAACGGATCTGAACGTGGTGATGACCTAATTGAGATATATAAAAAGAAACCTTTATTTTTTCAATCTTATCAACTCTTAGAGTGATACACACAACTGAATTTTCTTCTTATTCTTATTTGCTTAAATACTGAATGGCTTATATTTTGACAAACGTAGAAATCCCTCCCTCCCAAATGCTCCTAAAACAGGCGAATAAGGGTTTTTCCTTTTTTAATTTATCATTGGGTAACAGCTTAGTAATGAGAGACCTTCTTACTTACCTGTGCTCCTGCATTCAGTTTCATCAGAAAGATCTTGACAGTTTTGATGTCCGTCACACAGATGCCGCGAGCTAATGTCTTCACCGTTTTTGCAATGGAAAATATCAGTATTCTGACTGGCTCTATCAGTTGCACTGACCTTGGCTGTAGTAGATACATACTATCAATTAAATAAGTGTAGTAACTTATATGTCCGCTTTTGTCTCGTTTCTGTCGTCAGATGATTCAATTTATTCTATTTAGATCTTATTTGGATTAATTTCTTTTCAATTTTATTTGTTTATTGTTGCTGAAATTGACTTACTAGTTCATACGCTCCAAATTTGAGAATATTCAAAGGTTTCTTACAAAAAGATTAATGATATACACGTATAAACATATCAAAATACATTGCTCTGTATAAAGTACCCTTTGTGACGTTTATTTCTTTTACTGATTCGGTTTAAGGGTACGTTTAGCCATTTCAAAGATATTTATAAACGGAACTAACGATCTAATAGACATGGTTCTATTCTCACGACAGGATCTGTAGTGTAACACCACAGGAAGCCGTCATTGTATGGATCCCGACAGTAATTATTGGCATTTTCAATAGATCCATCTGGAAATTGTGAATCCACGAAACTTTCGTGCACATGGGGACTCTGTAAACTCCATTTCTGACATACTTTACCGGAATATGTTCTATTCAATTTTCCCATGTATGACGAATAATCGAAATGGGTCAGATAGCAACGATCGGAGGCCATATCTAAATTTAAAAAAAAAATACAAAGAAAAAAACTTATGACGTAGGTATCATCAGTGTTTTGTGACATAAATACAAAGTCACTCTGAGGAATGTGCTTCTAGCCAATGAAAAGATCTATATTCTTTCAAATATTCATTCAAAGCTAGTATTAGTAATGATCTATCAAAAGACAAAAAATATTTTATTCATTTCACTTAAACAATTTACCCTAAAGAAAATTTTATAATTGCCATGCACAAATGTTGACAGTCAACAGTGACATCATCTAACTCAGCAGCACTACGCATTTACCTTTAAATATACACGATTCCCGCTCAATGTCTGGATCAGTTGTGTAGCACCAAAGCGTTCCTTCCTCAGTCGGATCTCGGCAATAGTTCCCAGCATCCTCAACAGAATCATCCGGAAATGACGCACCATCAATTCCGAAATTATGCGGGCGTGGTTCATGGCTATCCCAGCGTTGGCAATATCTTCCTGAAGCCGTTCTGCTCAGTCGTCCAGTATAGTGACTTGAAACAATATTGTCCAGAGTTTCTGTGTGAATATTGTATCAAATGTAATTAATAGTTTTTGTAACACAAATGTAAGGCCGTTAAGTGTAAATACAAAGAAAGAAAGAAATTTGTGGCATATTTTGAATGATTATTCTCAGAAATCATATAAAACAGAAGAATAAAACTTTGTCAATGGATTATCTTTATAACGATAACAACTGGAAAATAAAACTGCGCGGTTACAGAGTCATGGAAACACGCATGAACACAATAGTAAAATCACGACTTAAAAATGCTAATTTAAAACTATTGAAACATTTAGGTAGTCTCAAACTTTTCCCAACAGCTCTCTTAAAAATTTATAAGACCTATTCGTAATGTACCTTTGCAGTACGTCGACTTTGTGCCTGTACTGGATAATCAATTTAACATCAGTATAATATACCTGGCTGACTCCTTTTGCTCAATTACTAGTCTATTTGGGAAGAAATCGAATGGTAAAAACTGTATCAAATGTTTTGTAACATTTTATCTTCCTTTACGTTTAACATTATTTTAAGGAATTTATGAAAAACAATAATTCCTACTAGTGTATGGCTGATGGCATTTCTGCCAGCGTTCGTCAGGATCTGTCGTAAAACACCAGATGTAACCTCTAAATTCAGGGTCACGACAAAAATTTTGAGCATCACCGACTGTTCCGTCTGCAGGGAACAGAAAATGACTGTAGTAGTATGAATGGTAGTGAGGATAGACCGTGTCCCATCTCTGGCATGGTATGCCGTTGACTGTTTGGTTCTGAAAACCATCGTAGAAGTGCGTGAAAAACGTGTCCGTCAAATCTGAAATAATAAAAAAGTACAGTAAAACACTTTTGATTAGAGTCTTTAATTATTGCATGGAAATGCGATCAATCTACGGGTAGTTTCCTATTCAAAATATGGTTCTCTATGTAAAACTACGTTGGCAGCCCAGTTTCCTTAGAATTACATGTAATTGAACAGATAAAACATATAGACCTATTATTTGAACATGCTCACGCACACAGTGATAAAAATTGTTTATGACTGTACATATTGCTTTTTCATGATCCTTACTTAGTAGCTCGTCAGTTATGGGCTGCTCGCATATGAAAAAGCTAGCCAATCCATGAACACAATCTTCAGCCTCCCAAGTGTTGTTAGTATGTGCAAGATGGAAACTCATTCTTGTGCAGTCTCCTTCAGTAGATGGTTCGCCATCATTCCTGGAATGTAGTCTGAACTTAGAGAAAGCAGTGGTGACTTCTAATTGATTTTCTAGTTCAATAAATAGTCAAAGTTTTAGTAATGTTTTTAACATCAATATTATACCGCCTTAGATATAAATTTCACTTTAAAAAATCTTGCAAAGCTGCCATGGCTAAATGTGTTTAAACACATTGCCTTTTTGCAAAGGGAAACTTTCAAAACATGTCTATTCAAGTATAGTAAAGAGCAATTTTCATTAGGAATTTAAAAACCTCTGACACTTCAACTAAATGGTTGCACGCAAAGTTGTCTCTCTGTCCTTTTCCATGGAAAACGTATACACTAATTAATCTAGTGCTTTCTGAACAAAAGATCGTCGAAACTATATTTAGTGCGCAAAATCATTTTATATAAAAGAAATAGAAAACTTAAACATGGCTAAAAACTGTCATGCTCCATTGGCGTATTTTTTACCGTTACATTAGCAATTTATTTTTGTTAATGCGTATTATTAAACACTAACCTATACGTGATGGAATCAAAGGGCTAAAGAAACAAACTTACCATGCAGAAAATGTCACAGTTGAGCTGTCCTCCCAGACATGTGAATTTGGAAAACCTTCTTTCGTTACACGTACCAAACCTTTTTAAAGTGAAATAAAACATTTCAAATACTCATCTTTTTTAGATTATGTAAAACCAGCATGGGGGGGGGGGGGAGTGGGGAGGGTCAGCAATTTAAAAAAATAAAACAAATTGAAGTCTGGTTTTGTCTTTATATTTCAACTTAATGTGTTAAAAAATCTATAATAACCACCTGTTTTGACCTTAATTGCCATAACCCATAAAGCGTCGAAATGCAGTTCTTACCAACATGTGCATAAAAGTAAGGATCCGGTTCTATGTATGCAGGGAATGCGGTATCCACATTGTTATCTCCCAGATCAACAACATATCTAAAATTCCTTAACATATATTTCAGCAGTTGTTGCTCCTGGGCAAAATGAATAGACACCAGTCTTTGTTGTCTGATCCAGCACTCGTCTCCAGCTGCCTTCCAGGTTGATGGTTTTCCAAAGAATATACTGTAGCATTTCCAAAACGTCTTTGCACATCCTAACGTAAAAGCAGTACAAAACTCCCTTTTGGAAACACAATTTGATTTTATGTTTATTTGCAATATTATCATATTTTATACATTATCATATATCCTCGAAATAAATATCGTTTGGTTTTCTGAACAAATCATCAGGTACGGATAAAATATAAAAGTTAAGGCGCTATCTATTGATGATACTTTTTGTTGTGTTTGTATGTGTTAACAAGAATTTATTTTTATAAGATCAGCCATATAATTAGGTAACTTTTGTCTCAATATTGAATAAATAATAAATATAGCCAAGTAATGTTACTTATGCTTTTCTTTGTAAACAAACTTACCTTTGTATGCTAATACGGCTGAAGCTGGCCAGTCTGGATCTAGAAAAAAACACGATATAACTGAAAACGTCGGAATATATGAGTAATTTGTGAAAGAAATTTATGCTGTTATCTGAACTTATAGATAAGGACTTATACAGAAATTGAAATATCTGTTTCTCTGAAAGACTTCATTACATTAACATTAGTTTTCCTGTAAAATAATATCAAAAATCGTCTGAAAGACAAATGGTATCCGACTGAAAATCTAATCAAAACAAAAACAGATGGTATCCGACTGAAAATCAAATCAAATATAATCAAATATGTTATTATAGATTTTCTTTTCTGTGAAGTTTTACAGACTTTACTTTGGATGTCTTACATTAGATGAAAATGAAGTTCAATTAATTGCAATGCCATAGCTCGCAACATTTAAGTTTAAGTAACAGACACACAACGATTAAAAAATACATAATGTTTGTCTGTGCGTGTACAAATTATATAAATAAAGTAGTTTTTAAGAGGCAAACCGTACCATATTCAACCAAACAAAAAATAGAACTGCTTATAAGACATTTAATTCTATTGTCGTCTCTTACCAAATAAAATATCATATATAATTATGTCAATTTATAAGTTTATTTTTGCTATTTGACGAGACAAAAAATAAACTTTTAAAGCATAAAACCCGAATGTCTGCTATAAAAAGTTATTTGAGATGTAAAGCATATCTATGCTGATATTGATATTTCTGTTTGAAAGCAAAACGCACGCCTGTGAAAGAAAAGATGTAGCTTATAAAACAAACATACCCCTATATCCGTGTTGATACAACCGATACAAAACTGCAACAAAATGAGGACATTATACACAAACTTCATCGAGAATTTACGGTAGTCAAATACATGAACCAAAATGACCTATGGTTTACTTTAAGCAGTTGAAATGCTGAAACAGCTGTGCCTTTTTCTTGGTCCCAAAATAAATCACAAGTATAAATAAAACCACAAACTTATTCAACACTAACAATCTGTATTTGTCAGTTTCAAACATAACTTACTGTAAAAGAATAAATTCTACTTTATTAGGTGACATCATAGATCATGACAAATACCTTGCAAATCGGTGCCATGAGAATCAATCAAATGTGTCAAGGACTCATTATTAGTGTGATAAACTGCACGAAAACCCTCTCTGGCTGAAAATCGTAAATGGTCTTCTGTGTATACGATCTGTCCCTTAGTAAACTCTATTTCTAAGGTGTCTGAATCCGATAAAATATTTTCCGGGATCATCTTTAGATTGCAGTAGGCACTGGTTCCAGAAAATCTGTCAGTTACAACCAGAGACGAACCTACAAAAAAAAAGGATAAAGATAACAAGAAATGTTCATTCTGACGTCATCAGAGATTTTCTCCAAAAATTATGAGTTATAGACAAACATGATTGAACTACTATTGTACTATTTTAATGCGCAGACCAAACATGTCTATTTGAATTTAGCTGTATTTAAGGGACGTAAAGTTCCGGAGATGGTCGATTTAGCACAACTGATAGGTTTTGGAAGGTATTGCTTTATAACTAACTGTAAAGAAATGAAAATTTAACAAAAACAAAAGTACATTTATTTACACGTTAAAACATACATACATGTATATGTCTAGCAAAAAATTAAAATCAATTTATACTGTTAGTTACTGGGTCTAGTTTTTTTTCTCATTTTGCTGATCTGAATATACAAATAATATGAACAAATAACGATATTCAGTATCAAAATACAAATAATTACCTATGTCACATCTCACGTTGAAGTACATTATCTGTAAGTGTATCGAGAATCTTAGGACGTGTATTTTCCACCTTTCTGGTAAAGTTTTCTGAGGAATGTTAAGTCGTGACATGGATGATAGATACATTACCGGTAAAGTGCAGCTTTTGGTAGCAACAATACTCTCCCCTGAAAAACTCTTTTCCAAAGAGAAACACGTCGGTATATCTACAAGTCAAAGAAATTATAAATAACAAAGAATTATACAATCATTGATCAAATAATACTATTTCACCTAAACCTATTTACTTATTGTTTACCGGTTGACATTGCCAGAGGTTCGTATTCAGTCTTTAAATTATTAAAGAAATCACCATATTGATTGCTTTTCCAAACTCACAAGCTTTTTCTGAAAAAAAAAAATGTGTAGCGAATGGAAATGAGCCACATTTTTGAGATATGATATTATTTTTGAAATGTTACGGTACATTTTTTTTTTAAAAAATAAGGCCAATTTCGTTGTCTTTCTGGTAAATTGTTATTACCTAGAAGGCAACCATCGAGTGAAATATATCAACAACCACACTTTTTCAAAAAGGAAAAAAATTCATTGACTTCACAATGTCAATTATTCTTTTGTTGTATGGAAAAAAACCTGTATCAAATATTTTGCAACTGATTTTTTATCAAGCAATGCAACTTATTAATAATCCAAATAATCTACTTATTTTAAGTTAGTGACATATACAACATATAGAAATGTTACATCAACTTTACAACTGTCATGCTGTCAAACCCTACAAACTTATCACAATACTGGAACTTCTTTATTATATGTTAGTGCCATTGCTTTGTTATGCCCGTAATATATAAAGTCATGCTCAGGTTTCTGTTTCTCTCTATCATCAAATATCATGGCGAAGTAAAAGAAATATACAAAACATTTATTTCTATATTAAAAACATGCTTTTTAACTGGACTAGATTAGATAATCCTAAACAATCTTTATCTTACCTGTTGTTCTGAGAAATGCTTGAAATCCAATCCCTCGGGATATAATCTTTGATGTTGGTATGCAAGAGGTGAAAGTCAAAGCCATGTATGATTCACTCGTTTCGATTAGTGAGCTAAGGTCATTGAATGCTTGATCTATTGTCAACCCTGTTTTCAGTGTATATGCATTCTTAATGAAGAGGCTATCATTACATTTGTCGGTTGATGTTTCCTGAAAAAAATATGCAGATGGTCGCTTTGTTTACGGGAAACATATTCCAAGAACCTGTGCCCCGTTGACCGTACTTATGAATGAACTCTGTAACAAACTACTCTATAAAGTATGTTTAATATTATAGTTTCTAGCCATTTACACATTAGGACAACAAACCTACATTTTATATCTCAAGTATGACCATATTCTATTTTTAAACATAACAAATTTTAATGATTGATTTGTTATAGAAGTCAATGCAATTACTGCTAAATAATACAATATATCAAAATGTACAATAAAGCGTTGACTCGGAAGTTTTACCTCATACGTATTTAATGAAATGTCTGTGAATATTAGCTTTATAAATCCTTTGTCCTGTATATTGATTATCCATGTATATGACATCCCGCCTCTGTAATGTGTTGGGACCCCGTTACTTCTAATTGCAGAGTGATCCCCAAGGTGTTGTATATAGGTGATTTTTTCGTATGGTTGCAAAGTTTCTGTCGTAACTTCATAGTGTTCCAGAGGTTTCTCTATAAGCTTACCTCTAACCAGTTCCGGAAGGAAGGTATTGTCTATAAGAAATAAAACTTTAATTGAATAAGAAATTTTAAAATACGAGAGTTAAACAAAAATAATAACAGATTTATTTTTTAAATAAAAATGGAATGAGACTGCTAAAAGAATCTATCAAATCAAATCAAATCATTAAGAAATACACAAGAGAGGTTATGTCTAGAAATTCTGCTATAACTCAAAGTTAAAATACACTTTAAGAAGATAATTTGTTTTGCATTAATAATTACCTTGGAAGATGAGAACAAAAAAGTCACAAGTTCAGGTTAAAATGCATTCTAACCTACAGGGAATTAAATGCAATATCAAGCATTTAATAAATTTAAAGCGAAGGTATCTTATCCCAATGAGATAGACTGAATGAAATATGAACACATTTAAACAAACTCTTGATTAGCAGATGAACTGCATACTATTTTCCAGGCACCCTTGAAGCTCAAAACGGAGACATTTGAAATCAGGAGCGATTGACCGAGCGATATAAATCTGTATATATCTGGTCACTACTGGCTCATGAAAGAATGTCTGAGGTTGGTCGACAGGCAAGAATCTGTCAAGCTGGAATGTCTGAAAGAGATAAAAGATACATTTGTGAATAATTCAATGACAGTTTCAAAATATGTAGATTTGATATGATTTAAGATGGTAACTGTTATATACGAGGTCTTTCTGGGTCTTAAATCTTATGAAACCGACCAACAAACCTTCTAAGTAACCACATTTTAATAAATGAATCCGCTATAGGGCCATAAAGATAATGGTACTTTCTTGAAGTAATTTTGCACATGAAATAAATCGTACAATGACAATGCAAGGAAAGCGTCCCAACTGAATTCTCCGACAAGAATAGTTCAAACTCTAGTTCTAAAGCGTTATATGTGTTTGCATAGAAAAGAGTCAAACAAATGCAATTTGCCTAACGATAGAACAAGATAAAAACGACACAAAAACAGTTTACCTTACTTTCGTTTCGTTCACTACCAAGACCGAACTCTGACATAAAATTCACGAGAATTTCAGCACTTCCTTTCATTATAACCTTCGTTTGCGTACTGCCATACCATTCTTCTACCGTTTCCAGCCAGTTCCAAACAGTTATTCCTTCTATTTTTGTATCTACCAACAGGTCTACCTACAGAAAAAGATAGTTATGAAAAGCTGGTCGTCACACAGTGGTATTCAATGAAGAGGTTTGTAAACCTATCGCGTTAATCATAAGTTATACTTTCTCTACAAATACTCAGTTTTTTTCCCCTAAATAATAAAGGAAAACAAGAAAGTATTGATAAAAATAACATTGCTTCTATAAAATGGTTAAAGTTTTTTTAAATCTTTTTTTCCGGTAGTTTTCTATCAATATTTTTTATCAATGTTTAGTTTGCATATGACTGTTATTCCTCTATAGTCTATACATATCATTCACTCAGTGCTTGTAGTTAGTTTAAACCAAGCTTGAAAGGATGGATTTTATGTTTATCTTTTTAGCAAAAATAGAAGTGTATTAATATATTCAATGCCTCAACAGAAGGCATTTGGTCTGATAGCTCTGCACACCAGCCATTTTCAAATGGGCGAACGAAAGGTGGTAGGTAAGGTTTTTGCCATGACGACACTGAAATTTGCTCATCCAGAATACTTCCATCTATCATGCCGAGGTCTGTATTGCAAGACTCTGGCATGTCTGAAAGAAGTTTTTGTAGTATTGAATGAAAAATACTTTGCCACAAAAGAAACACAATACTGTTCCTATAATTGGGACTTATTTATAAACTGGATTGTTATTTTTACTTGTAATGGACTGAAATCAAACACATTGAGTGTTTGAAACTTCTAAAGCAGCAGTTCACCCCTTTGTCTTTTTCCTACAAAACATTACCATTTTATATAGATGTATATACTTGTTTTCGATTGGGTAAGATACTTATTGAGAAGAATAACTTGATTACCATTCAAACAGTACGGAATTATGAATGTATTTAAGAATAAAACATTAAACAAATAGTATGTAAATTACATATTAAAACAACAAAAAACACACAAAAAGAAATTATGTACATCGCATATTCGAAAACATTCTGTAGATATCCGAACCTTTCACAAGGTACTTACATAAAGATTCAAGCTTCGTTAAAACCTTAACAACTGATGTAGTTTGAAAGTTCATCACAGCAGTACCTTCAAACCCTGCCAAGGTGATGTACCGCCCCTCTATGGCTCTAAAATATTTTGCATCTAATGTTTGTGATATAAGTGAAATGGACATCCATATATAATTTTTCTGTTCGTTCGTTTTAATTGGGGTTTAATGCCAGTTTCAGCCTCTTTTGTTTTGGTCATGTTGTGGTGATCAGCCCTCTTAACAAATGTTCCTGGGTATTCAACCAGTTTACTAATCAGTCTCTCGAAAAGCGACTGATTGCTTCCTCACTTGAACCTCTATTTTAGCGTGATCTGCTTAAGGAAAAGAATTAACATACTCTGTATATCTAAGTTATGATTAAAGATTTTATGGTTTTAAAACGCATTTGCATTCTTCTTTCTTTACTTTAACACCAGAAGAATCTACTTCCTGCGATAAAAGTAACTAATGTCTTTTTTTTTACATTCTGGAACTAAACTATCCACATTTAAACATTTACCGTGGAATTTAGTCACCGAGATGAAAAAAGGTTAGACTTTTTTTAAAATACCCGTATATCAAGTTAACAGGTGATAACTTACCTAAGAAATCTGAAATATAAACTATCGTTGGTATTAAAAAGTTTAGAGGGGCAGATGAGGCCTCCAAATCTCTGGACTGTCCATCTGTCGTCGCTTATGAAACACTTGGAGAAGGGGGATTTGTATACTGGATGTGAAGAAACATATAAAGAAAGAATTCATTTAAAGTTTAGGGTATGATTTTTAATGACTAACCTAATACTATTGTTTCAACAAATATAAACATCGAATTTATGTATGTATTAGCATTTGAAGGTCGATTTTCAGATATTTTAAACATTCAATACATTAATGTATATTGCTGCTGAGATGAAGACAACGGTGACAAAACTGACACATTAGACACATTTAACATTTTTCAATGCATAGATAAATACAGAATTCATTGATCGGTCATGAATATCCCTTGTGAGTAATTCATTCGACAAAATTTGGTAAAATGCAAAGAAACCAGTTAGTACCTTCAGTAGCACAGCATTCCCATCTTACATCGGGGTCCTGAGTGTAACACCAAAGACATTCCTCATAATCCAGTCTCCTGCAGTAGTTTTCTTCACTGCTAACCGTCTCACTCGGGAACATATAAGCCTTATTCATATAGCTCTGACTGTGTGGGTAACTCGAGTCCCATCGTTGACATGGCAGACCACTTTTTGTCACATTAAGGGTACCTTTGTATGCCATTATGCTTACTTCTTCAAGATGGTCTGATGTAAACAAACGTTTTAGAATACAATACACGGAGGCCTCAATTGTGGTCACTATTCTATCAATACTTAACTCCATTTAAAACTAGGCTTTCGTGGACCCCTTGGGTATCAAACCTGGATATGCTTGTTTCCGAAGGGGATAAGACCGTGCAGGTCCAGAACAGTCTATCTGAACTTTTCATAAGATTATCTAAACCTTATTGTCGTATTTGACTTCTTTATTGACCTTGTACTTGAGTCGAGTTTAAATAAATGAGCATTTTCAGTTTTCAAAACATAGAATTAAAAGATGTTAAATCAGTATGGTAGTAACAATAAAAAAAGTCAGGACGTAATATTCATTGAATAAATCTTAGTGAAAATTAAATAAATAAGTAAATTAATTTTAGATTTTATTTCTAAATATTATTTAGTAATTTTAAATGACATTTAAATTTGCAGTTTGTAAATCTCTACTTATAAAATATAATATATTAATACAAACAAAATGCTCTCAAAATCATTTGAGGGATTAGATATGTTTGTTATCCTATAGGTAAAAAGTCGGTAAAAGTCCCTTCATGAATTATGTCTAGTTTTGGGAGCATAACGGATTTCATACATTTTGACAGCTGTATTCCTTCAACCATAAGATTTCTTCCAAGATCCAGGATCAACCAGGGTATATATGTTATTTCATATCGGGTTCGCCACAGCCAAGACGAGAGCAAATCTGAAAATTAAAACAAATGAGAGATCATTTACAGCCAGCTGCCACAGAAATGCGCTATCATGTTGGAGTATGACAGTTCAAATGAAAAACTAAACTTTCAGGAAAAAGAAAATTGATTTTGTAAACTGACATAACTTATTCAATTTTCTGACATTAAAATAAACAAACAAACAAAAAGTAAAGAAACGCAAGGAACAATAGCTGAAAGAACACAAATAATGAAACTGATTAAGTCCTTGTCTTCAACTTCAAGGATGCCAGTAGAACATGTAAAAGAATACCTTCGACATATGGAAAGGACAGAACAGACCTCTACACCATCCATAAAATAACATTTTAAATAAACACGTGCAAATATTATATAGTTTTAAGTCAGTGTATGAATGTTAAAGCACCTTTGCTGGCTTGACAATATATATGCATTATTAGTCGTAATTAATTTAAACCAGTTCTTAATAATTTGAATATAGCAAGCTGCAACAATGGGTATCTCCCGAATACCCTGTACACACAAATGTCTTAAATGCTATTTCGAACTCTTTAAAGTTTGCTTACACAACTACAGGTGCATTCATTCAAATGTCAGTTATTCGCATTATTCACATTGTTCGACTGTGTATTTAAATGTTGCAAAAACTATTAAAATATCAAACAATTGAAATACTACATAAGTTTATTAAAATGCATTTCAATACATTCGATGCCTTAAACACCTTTCCTCCTATCTTAAATATGCAAAGCTTCCTGTAAAACTAAAACACGGTTCCTAATTAAAAGTGTCAACTACTTCTAGAGGTTCACCATAATGATTTTTATGTTTTGTTTTGTAGAATGCCACCACCTTTACGAAACAATGACTAGTTCTTTTAAGTGATAACCTTTAAGTCCCATTTCTGGCAATAATTAGGTATCAGTTTTAAATAATCATGTAATTCCTTCGTTTTTTTCCAAAGCATTACCATATCATCAGCCATATTGATTACAGAATCAAGAAAAAATATGATGGCGTTGATCATACGCTTGTTAAGCTTCTGAAACGAAAAAATGCCTTATTGGCACGTCATATCTGATTAATATCTGATCGTCATTTATAGATAAAAAAAGCCCTTGTTAAACTAGTCTTTGTTACTGAAACTTTACCATTTAACCCGGTAGGAACCGCAGTCTTGACAATTGTTCTGTTTCCATAGCTCACGCTTGGGTTTGCGATTGCAAATGCTACAATAAAGTAACAGCATTTCATTAATAGATTGTAAAACGTTATTTCATGTGAATTTCGGAAGTGATATTCTCGTTACAAACTCCAAGTACTTCATTGATCCCGTTGAAGCTGATGCTGATAAAAAAATCGAGCAAAAATGTTCAAAATATATTTTCAAATGGAAACAGTTTTTAAGCTGTACACAATCTCATTTTGAAGCAATATTTTCCAGGCCAGTTAATAAAGGAGACATACCTTTTAGCTGTCTTACTTCCTCTCTGGCATAAATGAACGGATCTGAATCTGTGCCTACAAATGATCAAGAAATGTGAAAAATGTGGTTCAACTGAGTTTGAAAATTAAAAAGGACCTGCAGAAACTTTTACTTAGGTGTGCATTCACGTTAAGTGCAACGTTTGTAAAACTATTTTTGAAAGAATATAGAATGACCATAAAAATGGTGAAGTATCTATAGGAAAAATTAAATCAAACGTTTAGGAAAAAAGAAAGCCAAATTTAGAAGCCGTATTTTATATATATCATTACACTTGTCATATAATCTACTCAATTCTAGACCATAAATTATTTTTCTTTATTTTTTTCTTCATTTTATCTAAGTTTTGTTTTACTTTGTTGATATGTTTTATGACGAAAGTAACACAGTTCAAGAATTTCTGAGAATAAAGCTTTTCCACTGCTTTCTCCATCAAGCAACAAGGATTCTGCAATTACGGTTGTGCTAGGTAGCTTCGGACATGTTTCGTTTTCCGCCTGAAATAGACAGACGTCTAATAGTTGTGTTGAAACGAAACTGGTGTGCAATATATTTAATGAATGACTGCTTCAACCATATAGCATTTACAGTAAACTGTCAGATGTCTAAAATATAATCTACACGATCCTTTGACTCTAAAACAATGCCTGAGGAGGCACCGTGGTCCAGGGGTAGAGCGCCGGGCTCCGGATCCGGAGGTCGCGGGTTCGAATCCCGTCAGAGGCGAGATTCTCTCACGATCTTTACATTCCTCACCGCTGCGCGAATACTGGTATGGAACCCAGGAAGCAGTCGTCGAGCGCGGTAAATCTAAGTTGTAAGAACTTGTATCGCAATCGATGTAAAATAAACGAGTCTAAACTAAACTAAACTAAACAATGCCTATTTCAGATCATAAGTTCAAATATATATCAATTGTTGCAATGTTCTATCACTTTCTTTCTAAACAAACACAGGTTATTTATGACATGACAAACAATCATGATAATAAATATTAAGTCTGTGATCAGCAAAAAACTTACCTTGATAAAAATAAATGGATATGCCGTATTCAGAACAAGGTCGTGGGATCTAGCATCTTCAACGTCACTCTGACGACTTGTCCGGTGACGTGTGCAAATGCTTAACTGAAGAATACCTTGAATCAAATAAGTTTAAAAATGTGACGTTATAAATTGCAGACAGAGATGAGAGGATACAAGATGAAGTACAGTTATACTACAAATACTTTTTTTTCCATCATATTTTAAATAGCATGTATAAATGGCAAACAGGTATTAAATAAGGAACAATCAAACAAAGTACACATGTATGTAAATTGTTTTGCTAACGTTATTTGGATTTTATGTCAAAGTTTTTATTTCCAAGTACAATTCCATTTGCAAAACAATGGTCACTGAGTACAAATAACGTTTTAGAATAGTTTAAGATATCTATGTCAATTACCTCCCCTGGCAGTCTCGTGTACGGTAAAATCTGGAATACATCCATTCGAACTCCAAGATTCTATCATTGGAAGGCTTACATTCTTGCTTGTTTTGATAAAACCTGTAATAAAATCAAAATTTAGTCTAGGTTTAACTTTCACACTTTTGTATGAATTGTGAAATTCAATTGGGCCTACTCGGCATCTTCGGAATCATCCGTAAGAGTTCGGTAAATCAGTCGGATTGTATTCTGGTGTTTAATTTATCGAAACAGCCATTTTTGAAAGTTACTTCATTACATGAAGGCAAATGTGGTTTTCAGTAACAAATATTCTGCTGTGGAAGGCTTTTTCATAATTCATAAAAAGAATGTTGATCTAAATAAATGAAAAATTGCTTAAACTGTTGAATGTTTGTAAAGGGTTATTATACCATTTGGACAGTCCGATATATCTCCAAATAAGCTGAAAGACCCAAATGGCCAACCGTAGACAGAGGTAGAATTTCTTTTGACTTTACAACAGAAGTTCAGCCTCAGTGCATATTTGCTAAAAGGGCCAAGTATATTCGTTTTTGAGTACGGCCACGTGTCCACGGTTATATTTTGCACACATGCATTGTCAAAGCTGACACTCAATTTTGCCTCGTTGACGTCAGTCGCGTTATTGGTTGTCTCATTACAATTTTTTGCAGATATCAGCACACGTTGCTCTTGCCAAATTATTGACAGGTACCCACGTCTCCAACCATAGGCAGCAGATTCTGGGCACCCTTCTTTAGGGGTCAGTAGTACAAAGCGGTCATCAGGCCATTTACTGGGTAACAAGTCGTCAACTAGAACGTAAAACATATCATTAGTTAAACTTTTATTTTGATTTATCCAATAATTTTTTTTAAATTGTAAAATTTCCCTCTATACTACATTACTAAAAGAGGAAAAATAGGCTTGTTCATTGAGTTATTTGCTTATATTCTGGTTAATAATGTTTTCTGTAGCTGTTCTGATAAAAATAGAAAACTCTAAATTTCACGACATGTTTACTGAAGCTTAAAATTTCTAAATGTACCTTGAGTAAACTCATTTTTGTCGACAGGCAAACATCTGTCCTTGTCTATCCAAGCACATTTTGTATATACAAAATTTTCCATCAACGAACCATGCTCTGAAATACATAACCGATTTGCAAAGCCTGGTTTGTTCTTATTATGCATTGGTAGCATAATAAGTTAGATGTTTTAGAAGCCTTGAGCGGACTGTATCTTCCATCAGCACTTCCTTAGAAAAAATGGCACCAGCATGCTGCGATTTATTGATGTCATTATATCCAGTGCCTATTAGCTATGAAAAAAATGAAACGGCAACGAGCAGCAGATAGAGAAATTGTCATTTCATAACAATTTAAACTCAGTCACCAGTTACGCCTTTCGCTGCCTAAGTTGTTTGGAAGTCGAAACCAGTACGTGATGCTATAGACGCAGGTGCTTAGATCATAGCAGAAACCTTGAGCATGCAGGTAAAGTAGTAAAAAGCAGCAATCCGCTGCCACATGACTCAACCTTTCCATTAGGTCTACTTGTTACAAAACATTGGGAGAATATAGGTTCAATTCATTTTCTAAATATCAATACAGCTAGACATATTCTAATCAACCAGCTTCCCTGTTGTTGGGTCTGAATAAATGACAAAACAAAACCGAAAAAGAAAACCACTTAATGAGTTTTGTCTTTTTATGAGCACTTTCTAAAGAGGTGTTAAGAAAGCAATTATATTAATTGATATTTGAATCATCAGTTGACAATTATCTCGTAAAGCTTCAAATAGAAATTCGATTATCTGAAATCAAATTCATATAGTGAGAGACTAAAAATGTCAGAGCTCATTTTATTTTAAGATACAGATAAATTTAAACACACCTAACGGAACTTGGCAAGTCTTACAATACAATAATTAAATAATTGTATATAACATATGATACCCTTTTCAATTTGCTGAAAAACGCTAACTAAAAAGACCCTCATAAAAAAAAAAAACAACGCGCCAATATATTTGTTTTGAAGTTAGTTATTGTACAACAAAAAACCGAAGTCCATTCTTGTAATATGGTGCCTACAAATGTGTTTCTAGCGGACAATTAGTCTCGGAATATTTTCTAAAAATAATAATACAAGTAGTACCGTTGATGTTATGAACAAATATTTCAAATTTCCTTCTTGTACTGTTAATAATTCTTTTGTTACATATCACGTTCTTCTATTACTTTTATCTTCGAATTGTTTCATTTTCTCTTTAATTTTACCGAATGTCTCACGATTCATTAAAAAATGCAATAACGATATTGATAGAAAAAAGTCTCTTTTTCATTAAGATAACAAATCATTCAGGAAAGAAATTCATGATTAAGTTTACACTTATGACTTTTTATGTCTTAACTAAACGTACCAATATCAGATCAAAGGACTGAAGTTCCTGAGAGCCGCCAAATGATATAATTTTTTTTGTCCATATCTTCTATGATTCATGGAAATATCCTGAAGGAAAACGTGACGTGACAACACAACACCCAACACATTGTTTACCATACGAGAATAAGTTGTAAATGTCTGAACCATGGTGATGACTCCTATGCAAAGGAAGACTTAAGACGATGCAGTGCAGGACCTGGATTTGTTTCAATGTCACCAGCAAAAAAAAGTAGAAGTGACATTAGAAAAATACCAGCAAATACAATACGTTGCCACACTACTTGTTGAAAACAATGTTTCTTATTCAACAGCCGCAGATTTCCATGCTGTGACGGGCAAAAAAGATTTCTCTGGCCCGCCAAGACACCAAATCTATGCCTATTAGTGATATCTATATACCTCACGACAGGTGACATTGTCATTTTTACTGTATAACTGCACGTTAAAAAACTTTCAGTCTGTAGCTGTTTCTATGAAATTTATCAGTGTCTATGACAATTTGGTATATACTGTTTATTTCTATCTCCAAGGAATTCACAGAGTTTTCTGTCCCCAAGAAATTCATTGAGTATTCTATGTCCAAGATATTCAATGTATGCTTTAAATGTACAGTAAATTTGCGATGACTCAAAATAGTATGAGGGATCGCTTTTTTGTCGAGACATCGCATCTGTCGAGTCATTGCATGTCGTGTCCAGTTTGTACTTTCTCTGGGATAACAACTTGATCTAACAACTCTACTATCTCTTCAAGATAAAAAGTGCACTTAGTTCCTGTTAAACTGCTTATGTACACTAAGAGTCTAATTTTGATTTCTGTACACTAAGTTATATGATAATAATAATTAAAAAAACCGTCAAAATCCCGGATATCGAACAATCTCAATAGCTAAATACCGGGTTTGAAAGTCCGGTAAGCAAGCAAAACGAAAAATAGTATGCTATGTTTACTGCGCCATTCTCTCTTCTGCTTCGTTCATTTATATGAGACACTTTATTTCACTTCTGTTCTTTATAATTTTCAATGATTTTAAGTTTATACCGCGTTATTTTCCTTTTGAAGTTGACCACAGACTGGGGCGAATTAGGGGAGATAACACAATCTTATATTGCTTTCCGATTATTTGCAGTACGCACATTGACCACTTTTTACCATGTCAAATGACGCTTACGATTTTGATTGGCTAAATTCAGGTCACGGATTGCTAACATGGGCGAAGTCGCTCCGCCAACGGATTTTTTGGTGAAATGCAGAATAATTTTGGCCTAAAGGCATACATCTTTTATATTCATAATAAATTATTTATTAATATTAAGTTTTAACACTGCTGTAATCAGGCTTTCGAAATTCCAGGCGTTTCATACTGATCTACTTTTTATTGTACTTGTAATCAATGTTGGTAAAATGCCGAATCCGTTGAGTAAAGAAGGAAAACAAGTCCAGCCGCAAACTGACTGCAAGAAGCCTGGCGGCTCAAAAAAGGAAAGACACGAAATTAAACAAAACGCGTTTCTTCGCTTAGCTATAGTAATCAGTAAACTAAAGTTTCAGGTATGTAGTTTCAGGTTTATATGAAAAAACTTCTCATGTCTGCAGTCTTATTAATATTAGCAATAAATCAGGAAGTAAACATTATTGTTTGTTTGTCTTTTTACAGTAGGTATGATATGCAAAATCTGGATGATGCATGAAATATGTCTGTAGACAAAGTGATAGCTAAAATATAGATTTCAGTTTGACTCACTTCGGACTTAACATAATTATTTTGCAGGTTGCATTGCTTCCAAAAGGATGTTTTGTGAACAAAGACCAAAGCAAAATTTGTGTCTCAGCGTAAACATCTGCCTCCTATCCAGCTGACAATCTTAATTTGTTCTCCAAACGTTTTGATGTGTCTCTGTAACGTCTCACGGGTCATCGAAGCGTAATGACCAAAGCAAAATGTGTCTCAGCGTAAACATTCGCCTCCTATCTAGCCGACAATCTTAATTTGTTCTTTAAACGCTTTGATGTATCTCTGCGACGTTTCACGGGTCCTCAAAGCATGATACGAAATCGACTGTATTATAGTTTGAAAAGAAACAGTTTCAAAGAGCAATTTCTCGCTGCATATTTTTACAAAAGTTGTAACGTTCCATTAAAAAAGTCAGCTGGGATTACACATGTTACAAAACACCTTCATCAAGGCCAAATATTAATTCTTTCAAGCATTCAGTTTTCTGTTTTAATAGTAAATTTACCAACTTCTGAGTCATGACAAAATCAAATAGCATGAGTAGAACCCACAGTTAATATAGCAGATGCTTAAGTGGAATAATCTAAAATGATCTTCTCGTATAGCATTTTAAACTGAGTGACCAAGGCTCCTTGTTTAATCTTAACTAAATAGGTAACAAGAAAAATCTATGATATTTTTATATTACCATTACAGAGACACTCAGTGTATAGCACCTATACATAGGACATCGGATTATAGTAATTTAGTCGTGTCAGTGAAGGCTCGGGAGATCGAACTAACGACTACAAGTTCTGTGGATTACCACTGCAGCACTGATCCGCCTAAATAAAATATGCATTCAGTTATCTCCTTCATTTACACTGTGTACATCATTTAAAGTATAAACTTTAAATATCATGCCGCCATTGAATTCCAGTCGCTTTGACGTGCATGTGTTTAATTACTAAATACGTGATTAACTTATTGAAAAAACAAATTAAATGAATTGCAATATTGCTGACCCTGTACTGAGTTTTGTATGTTTTAACAAAGCTTTAATCACAAGTCAGTCTGCAATAATAACAGTTAAAATTTGATTTTGACTCGAAAAAAACCCCCAAAAAACAATGATATAGATAATTTCAAAATAAAAATAGTTTCGCACATCCATTAAAAAAGTTAAATCTTAACACAATTGCAATGAATTAGATAGTTAAAATATATCAACATAACAAATATTTTAATCCATATTATATAGAATGACCAAAAGTGCAGTTATATATATTTTTTCTACATATACTGATGACGTGTTTGGTAAAACAATTGGGACGTTTTGACCAGAGGTGGGGACTTTTCTTACCAGGGGACGTGTTGACTGTAGACCGGCTTTGTAACTGAATTATATTTACGCTTATTTACTCTTATAAACAATAAATTTGAAAAATGTTGCAATGCGATTGGACAAAAAGTAGTGTCCACCACTCGTATTTATTTTTTTTTAATTTTGGTTCTTTTAATTACAAATTTTTGCATGATTTGAAATAGTCAGAGATCTTATAAGAAATGTTTCGGCTTCCAAAAATAACATACGTGTTCATAGAGAACGTTTAACTGCATGGTTGATAAACTTGAGAGTTCTCCATGGAAGATTAATTATACATGTATCAATGGCCAACAAGCAACAGGAACAAAACTCAATCACCACTTAATTTTTATTCATGCGACTTATATATTATATTGTAACTATGCCTTAATAAGAGAAGGGTCCATGGTAGAGTCGTTTCAAGTAAGTACTTAAGCTGTACCCAATAAAAAAATTCATCGGTTTTCAAGAGGGGCGACTAATTGACTGTTAATTTTGTCATAAATCCTTCATCACATTTTTTACTTATACCAATTTAGAAATGCAAACTTAAAAATAAATATTGATATTCCAAAAAATGAGTTTAAGAAAACGAAACAGATATAACGGTTACCTTTAAGGTGAAATACTACGAAGAAAATCTGCAAAAGATATCCTGGAAGCATTCTGGTAGTTTGTACACTAAGAATGCTCTGTTATTTATAAAATTTATTTTATATGAAAATTATTTATATTTAAACAAATAAACGTTCGTCATTAATAGAACAGATAAAGTTTATGCGAGTCTTTTATAGAGCAGTGGATAATAAAGTACTGGGAGTGACTGGATAAAATCCAGCGCAAAAAAAGCGATAAATGACGTTTGCAGGTATGCGGATCGCAATATTGTGACCGCCCTCTATTATCCGTTTCGCCCATGTACACCAGCAGATTCGTAAAATTGTATTTTTTGTTGTTCTTTTACCCTTAATAATTGATATCGACAATTAACTTTATTTGATTAAATATATTATTACAAGGATATATATATACAGAATTACTTTTACAAAACTATAAGGTAAGAAATTCCCCAAAACTAAGCCTCAACATCAAATCAAGAACATGCAGGGATGAAAGTAAGAATATGTAGACTGGAACACTGGGCAAACGGGTACCTATCTCTAATTTAATACCTTTGATAGTTTTACGTTACGTTGTAGATAAATATGTATAGTTAAATTAAATAAAAGGAGACAAGTAGAAATGGTTCGGACAGTTATGATTCTTAGACAGTCACAGTCTGTCTATATTTTAAGTTTCAACTCAATCCCTTCCTTAGTTTTCAAGTTAGGCTTGGGACACAGATTCATTACAAAAGTTTGACCATTTCATTTGAGGTAGGCACATTGGTGTTGCATGCGACACGTCGTCTTGATGTGTTGAACACTTGTTCCATGTTACTTTAAAATCTATCAATACATAGGCGAATCACATTCTGGACATGAATATGTGCACATTTACAGAATTTTGATTACCTTTAAACTCAAAGTGTAACCTTGACGTCTGACGGAGAAACGTTGGTATTGCACGAGACATGTCGCTCTAATGTTCTGAACACTTGTGCCGAATTATATTACAATCCTTTCATGACAACGTTAGTTAAAGCCCGGGCATGAAAAAATTGAAGGCTGAGCACACAGACGGAAAGACAGACGGATAGTTTGTTTTTAATATGCCCACAAAAATATTTTGAGAAGATGCAAAGAAGACTCAACTTGTTCACTATAATCAACATGAAAATCGTATACTGAGAGATATGTCTAATTTTGTTGGCGATACGTTTTGCTTCTGCCACGATATTCGGATGGAAGCAAGGAAAAACATGGAGATTAAGATTAAGGTAGAATACTAATAAACATTTGGCCATCCCTCATTAAATTAAGCTTTTCTCAGAAATATTGTATCCTAGGAAAAAATATAGACCATATAAGACACTTTTACCATGAGAATTTCAAGAAATGACCAGTATTCACATCAAGCCTCACCCGACTTAGTGGGTTTATAAGGTACAGAGAAACACAATGTTTTTTCTAAGACTGACCAAAAAAACAACTGTTAATTGGTATGTAATCATTCACATTATGTAGACCTACTGACTTCTGACAAAACAAAAACAAAATGAAAAGCCGAAAATGCAAAGAAACGAAATATGAATATAAGCATGGCACGAATTTGTTCAAACTAAAACTTTGTCAACAATAAATTAAATACACAGACCTTTGTAAGTAACTTAGATTCAGATAAATGTTTTATCTCTACTTTCTTGTGAAAACAGCTCAGAATTCCTGGACGTTTCATTGAAAGTAGTTTACGTATATGGCAGGAACCTTACAAAAGTGATTTGTTTTTGTAAAGCTACAGAAAAAGTAAGTCTAGCTCAGCCCTATTGTGACGCTATTTATTTTTGATTTTCCGTGCGTTAAAGAAAGCTTCAGGATATATTCTACAAAATATGACATCAGCATAAAATAATCAAGACTTTTAATAGTTTAGTTCAATATATTTTTCCTTCACAACTGAGCTTTACTGTATTAGATTTTTCTTTCTTTTAGAATTAACTTAAAAAAAAAAACATGCACAATTTTATTTTGTGCTTATTCTTTTGCATTTCAGATCTAATTAACTATCTCTCTATATGTTTGAGTTTATTCATCGTCGATAGCGGTCACCATACGACTGACAACCATGAAGAGGTAAGGTTTCTAAGGTTGTAGGTGATAGTATACAGTATAAAAATTATCCTACTTCAGAGGCACCACAGTTTTTTACACGCTATGTATATGGACTTAATTCATGAGACATCGGTTTAATGTATCATCCGAAAGACGAGACCAAGGCTTCTGGGTTTATCTTAACTAAATAGGTAACAAAGAAAATCTATAATATTTTTATTTTACCGTTACAGAGACACTCAGTGTATAGCACCTATACATAGGACATCGGATTAAAGTAATTTAGTCGTGTCAGTGAAGGCTCGGGAGATCGAACTAACGACTTCAAGTTCTGTGGATTACCACTGCAGCACTGATCCGCCTAAATAAAACATTCATTCAGTTATCTCCTTCATTTACACTGTGTACATCATTTAAAGTATAAACTTTAAATATCATGCCGCCATTGAATTCCAGTCGCTTTGACGTGCATGTGTTTAATTACTAAATACGTGATTAACTTATTGAAAAAACAAATTAAATGAATTGCAATATTGCTGACCCTGTACTGAGTTTTGTATGTTTTAACAAAGCTTTAATCACAAGTCAGTCTGCAAAAATAACAGTTAAAATTTGATTTTGACTCGAAAAAAAAACCCCCAAAAAACAATGATATAGATAATTTCAAAATAAAAATAGTTTCGCACATCCATTAAAAAAGTTAAATCTTAACACAATTGCAATGAATTAGATAGTTAAAATATATCAACATAACAAATATTTTAATCCATATTATATAGAATGACCAAAAGTGCAGTTATATATATTTTTTTCTACATATACTGATGACGTGTTTGGTAAAAAAAATTGGGACGTTTTGACCAGAAGTGGGGACTTTTCTTACCAGGGGACGTGTTGACTGTAGACCGGCTTTGTAACTGAATTATATTTACGCTTATTTACTCTTATAAACAATAAATTTGAAAAATGTTGCAATGCGATTGGACAAAAGTAGTGTCTACCACTCGTATTTATTTTTTTTTTAATTTTGGTTCTTTTAATTACAAATTTTTGCATGATTTGAAATAGTCAGAGATCTTATAAGAAATGTTTCGGCTTCCAAAAATAACATATGTGTTCATAGAGAACATTTAACTGGTTGATAAACTTGAGAGTTCTCCATGGAAGATTAATTATACATGTATCAATGGCCAACAAGCAACACGAACAAAACTCACTCACCACTTAATTTTTATTCATGCGATTTATATATTATATTGTAACTATGCCTTAATAAGTGAAGATCCATGATAGAGTCGTTTCAAGTAAGTGCTTAAGCTGTACCCAATAAAAAAATTCATCGGTTTTCAAGAGGGGCGACTAATTGACTGTTAGTTTTGTCATAAATCCTTCATCACATTTTTTACTTATACCAATTTAGAAATGCAATCTTAAAAATAAATATTGATATTCCAAAAAATGAGTTTAAGAAAACGAAATAGATAAAACGGTTACCTTTAAGGTGAAATACTACGAAGAAGATCTGCAAAAGATATCCTGGAAGCATTCTGGTAGTTTGTACACTAAGAATGCTCTGTTATTTATAAAATTTATTTTATATGAAAATTATTTATATTTAAACAAATAAACGTTCGTCATTAATAGAACAGATAAAGTTTATGCGAGTCTTTTATAGAGCAGTGGATAATAAAGTACTGGGAGTGACTGGATAAAATCCAGCGCAAAAAAAGCGATAAATGACGTTTGCAGGTATGCGGATCGCAATATTGTGACCGCCCTCTTTTATCCGTTTCGCCCTTATACACCAGCAAATTTGTAAAATTGTATTTTTTGTTGTTCTTTTACCCTTATCTCTATTTTAATACCTTTGATAGTTTAACGTTACGCTGTAGATAAATATGTATAGTTAAATTAAATAAAAGGAGACAAGTAGAAATGGTTCGGACAGTTATGATTCTTAGACAGTCACAATCTGTCTATATTTTAAGTTTCAACTCAATTCCTTCCATAGTTTTTAAGTTAGCCTTGGGACACATATTCATTACAAAAGTTTGACCATTTCATTTGAGGTAGGGACGTGGGTGTTGCATGCGACACGTCCTCTTGATCTGTTGAACACTTGTTCCATGTTACTTTAAAATCTATCAATACATAAGCGAATCACATTCTGGACAAGAATGTGTGCACATATACAGAATTTTGATTACCTTTAAACTCTAAGTGTAACCTTGACATATGAGGGAGAAACGTTGGTATTGCACGATACATGTCGCTGTAATGTGCTGAACACTTGTGTCGAATTATATTACAATCCTTTCATGACAACGTTAGTTAAAGCCCGGGCATGAAAAAAAATAAAGGATGAGCACACGGACGGAAAGACAGACAGACGGTTTGTTTTTGATATGCCCACAAAAATATTTTGGTAAGATGCAAAACAGACTCAACCTGTTCACTAAAATCAACATGAAAATCGTATACTGAGATATATGTCTAATTTTGTTGGCGATACGTTTTACTTCTACCACGATATTTGGATGGAAGCCAGGAAAAAACATGGAGATTAAGGTATTAAAATACTAATAAACATGAGGCCATCCCTCATTGAATTAAGCTTTTTTAAAAAATATTGTAGCCTAGGAAAAAATATAGACCATATAAGACACTTTTACCATTGGAATTTCAAGTAATGACCAGTATTCACATCACGCCTCGCCCGACTTAGTGGGTTTATAAGGTACAGGGAAACACAACGTTTTTTCTAAGACTGACAATAAAAACATCTGTTACTTGGTATGTAATCATTCACATTATGAAGACATACTGACTTCTGACAAAACAAAATGAAAAGCCGAAAATTCATAGAAACGAACTATGAATATAAGCATGGCACGAATTTATTACCCCCACCCACTTCATTATAAGGAATGTTATCAACGTAAACGTCAACATAAATCTTCGGATCATCAAATTAATTTTAATTCTTTTTATTCATGTACTATTCTTTACAAATTAGCAAAATATCAAATACTTTCACCGTCTAGTTTTTGGAGAAATTAATAACTGAAATCACAGATACCAAAATTTTCATCAATTTACAATGTTGAAAAGCTTTTTTACAATTGATATATATCTAAAAAAAACTAGAGAAAACATCTGACTTGAGTGGATTTTGAACCCATGCACTGCAGTGAAAATGCCTCAATCCTATGCAAATTAATGGAATTGAATACTCTTCATAGTGGAGGCAGGGTATTAGGAGTCTAATACCTTAATGGGATAAGACGTCGTGTAGGTATTGGATCAATATTGGAATAATACCATCACCCTCAACCCAAACACAAGCAAAACATTATGCATTTACAATATTGGAATAATTCCATCACCCTCAACCCAAACACAAGCAAAACATTATGCATTTACAAGATTGGAATAATGCCATTACCCTCAACCCAAACACAAGCAAAACATTTTGCATTTACAAGATTGGAATAATTCCATCACCCTCAACCCTAACACAAGCAAAACATTATGCATTTACAAGATTGGAATAATGCCATCACCCTCAACCCAAACACAAGCAAAACATTACGCATTTACAATATTGGAATAATTCCATCACCCTCAACCCAAACACAAGCAAAACATTACGCATTTACAATATTGGAATAATTCCATCACCCTCAACCCAAACACAAGCAAAACATTATGCATTTACAAGATTGGAATAATGCCATTACCCTCAACCCAAACACAAGCAAAACATTATGCATTTACAAGATTGGAATAATTCCACCACCCTCAACCCAAACACAAGCAAAACATTATGCATTTACAAGATTGGAATAATTCCATCACCCTCAACCCAAACACAAAGTGATATTTATCAGCACGTTGTTGTGCATCCTGTATATTGTTTACTCGTCGCACTCATGTATACTGTTGTAGAGGTCCTTAAGTATTAGAAAAAAAATAATAAAGACAGCTAATCTCAGCATCATTTCTGGCGAGAATCAGAGTTGAACAGGGCACTTACTTCACAGTGGAATTTCTTCTCATTTTCATCCACAGAAAATGCTTAAAACAACCGAATTCTACTTGTTTTATTTAACAGAAATAACTTATGTAACACATATTTCAAATCTAGAATTATAATGAACAAATGAAGTGAAAAATTTTCAGTGGACATTTTAAAGTGTCAGAGTAAATTATACAATATCGAACCTGTTATTATCCATTTACAAATGTTTTTTTTTACGTTTTCAATTAACTTATATTAACTTATATAAGTTAAGCATATGGTAAAGATAAATATCTAAGAAATTACAGCGACTACTGTAAGTTTGGATCTTGCTATGTTCCCGTTAAAGAAGGAGTGCTAAAATGTAACACGTAAATTATATAGCAAGAACATTTTACATGAATTACGTGTCTTGATGTAATCAAAGTGTGTTGAGATTTTCTTGTTTTACAACATCACAGCTGATGCCAACCAAACAGGAGTAACGATTATTAAAATATGGGAAAGTTATTATTAACATGGCAATTTTTATCCACAGAAAATGCTTAAAACAACCGAATTCTACATGTTTTATGTAACAAAAATTACTTATGTAACACATATTTCAAATAAATCTAAATAATATTCATCAAAATTATAATGACAAAATTAAGTGAAAATTTTCAGTGGACATATTAAAATATGGAAAAGTAATTATTATGTCAAAAGGAAACTGATCATAACAATTTATTAACTAGTGCGAAAACAATCTTTCTCAACCATCCGCAGTAAGACTGTTTCAGTTTGTCTTTGCTTGGAACACATGTTTGTGACATTTTTGTTTATTTTGACTCTTAAAAGCAAAAGTTGTTTTACCAGCTGGTGTAGTATTTTTGGTTTATTTTTACACTTGATTCAAGGCAGATGTATTCTTTAGTAGTTAAGTAGTCTACCGGTATTTATTTGTTATCCTAAATGCGACATTTGAATAACAGCATCGCCTCCACTGGAAGACAATACAAGAAACTTTGTTTTTCTTTTGTTGAAACAGATGCAAAGCGCATTCCCGTAAACCTTAATTTCACGCAGAAGTTTTCCTGTGCTGTCTAACTGAATGAGCACCCCAGAGTCTCCAGCGTCGCACCAATATGGCACCCATACGTTTCCGCTTGCGTCGATGTCTGAAGACCAAGGGTACCTTAACTTTGGGAGACTGAACTCAAAAATTGTTTCACCACTTAACTTGACAGCCATTATGTTGTGTAGCCCATAACTAGATATGTAAAGCACTCTTAAGTTTGCATCAAAACATACACAGAAGGCGTTTTTCAAGGCAGTCACAATATTTGGAGTAAAACTTAACGATCTCAATAGTGTACCGTCTAGTTTATAAAAATGAACTGTCCCAGATCTAGAAATGCCTATAATTTCAGAGAATTTTCTGTCAAAGGTGACATCCCAGATGTCTTTATCTGTTCCGAATTTTTCGATATTGATTAAGGATCTGTCGCTAGTTTCCATTATTTCAATACTTTTGACTTTCGGGAAACAAACAGCAAATCTGCAATTGTCTAATCGGGATACAGCCCAGGGCTCTGATGAGGTCAATTTTCTGTCTATGAATTTGAGATTTTCGTTATCTACATGAAACATTTGAATCTGCATTGCTTCCTGAAACGCAATGACAAACTTATCATTAATCCAAATGCATTTACGTGCGTAATTTCTAGGAACAGTTAGTCTTTCAACAAATACCAATGCTGACCCGTTGTTACCTCGACACAATTTTGCCTCGTTACGGAAGCTTTTCTCTTCGATGTGAAAGCAAGATGAGATTGTATTGACTAACTCTTGTTCAGAAATGTCCTCCACTACGTCGATGAAACTATGAGTCTGGTTCCTCGCAAGATGTTGAAAAACTTCTTCGTGACGCCTCAAATCATTCTTCCATCAGATACAAACAGACCTTACCGTGTTCAACTGCAATATTTAAATTACTAAGAGAAGCGCCCACATCACGTTTAAACGCATTCAGAAGTTCAATGTTATTATTGCTCCTTTTCAAAATATTTTCATTTTTCTTAGCAACGTCATCAGAAATAGTATTCTTAAATCTACGGAAAGCCTCGTCTAATTCCTTCTTCAAATTTGTAAGTCTCTTTTCCACTTGCTTGATTGAGGTTTGAAGGAAAGACTGGTGCTTCGTCTCATACTCTATTAAACTTTCTAAACCTGTTGAAATTTCTTCAAGTCTTTTGTTGGCCTTCTGCCCTTTGGTATCTAAATTCTTTACCTCATCAGCTATGGAAACCAAATGATCACACCTTCTATGCTGTATCAACGCACATTTGTTGCAACAAAGCAGGTCGTGATCTTTGCAAATATATCGAATATCTTTCTGATGCTCAAGGCATTCGGTAACTGACCTTAAAATGTCTAGCTTTGTCAATTCCTTTACTCCTTTTATATCACTAAGTTTGTGGCTTGACAGGGTCCTCATTTTCTGATGGAATGTCTTACAACGTTCACAGAGTTTTTCTGAGCATTCAAAACATTCCACAACTGCATCTTTTTGTGTGCCATCCTGAAGACAGGGTTCACAGTAATTTTCCCTTTTTTTCCTCCCATATAAAACTGAAAGAACTGTAAAATTGTCGGGTAATCCCTCCACCCACTTTTCAATGCTACCATATCGTTTGACATCAGCTTTCGTGTCTGCTCTACATAAAGGACAACGGATGTTCTCTTTGTTTCTCACAGCTGCTTCCGCGTACCCAAGAAAACACAACTGACAAAAAGAATGAAAACTTGGCAAAGTTTTTGGTTTATTAAACTGTTCTAAACAAATCGAACAATTTTCCTCTTCAACAGAGAAATCTTTCGAAGCCGCCATCACAAATTAAGCACATTAAGTCTGGTTATCTGTCAAACGCGAAGCAAATGTTTACTGGTAGTTTTAACCGGGTACCGAAATATTTATTTCTTTGATACCATTGAACTGTAGCTAATGTCGAATTCATTCATGTGACAAGCAGTATCAAAATTTATTTGCAAATACATGATTAAACTAACTGAAATAATTACATGATAGAATACAATAGATAACTTGAACATGTGAGTGTTTGTGTGAACATTAGTTTTGACATCATACATTTATCATAACTGATATAGATATTTAACTGTACTATATTACAAACATATATTACGGCCAGATAACCCATTAATGCCTAGCGTCCCCAAAATTAGAAATAGGCAAACAGACCCAGATCAGGGTTTAAACTGTTTACATAAAGGACTTACTCCCTAAATAGAATAAAATTGAAAATTTATACCAGCAACCCTTTTAACTGAAAATGAACTTGTCCAACTACGAAGGATGGCATAATCCATTAGGCATAAATGGGTTAAACTATTGTAAGAAGATGTGTGATCAGAATCCGCCTATAAAGACAATAAACAAGTCATTACCTATCTTACATTTGTATTTGCAAATTTGGAAGGTTATGTGGTTTTCAAAGTTTAAAAGTACTTTGCCTGACAGAAACAGTCTACATCTCAAAATCTTTATTCTTAAAATAAACCGCTCATTTCACTACACATTCTGAAAATGTTAGACTGGTTTCAGACCCAGTAATTAATGCTATTCCCTAGTTATGTTCAGCTAATGACTATTAAGTCCCTTTCTAAATACAGATTTATCTTTCCTTGGCTAAAGTTACTGGCCTCAATCAAACCTGTTCACATGAATATGGTTGTTTGAACCTAATGCATGAAATGTAAGTCTATACTATAATGAACTTCAGTTCATTGGAAACAAACAATATGTATCTTGCAAGCAGCTGCAGGTTTAGTGTTCCATTCGAAGTGAATAAAATTGTATCAAATAGTTTCTGTCTCTCGTCATTGCTAACACCAGAAACGTAGACTTGCTTTCATCAAAGCGAACACAGAAACATTGTCCAGTAGTTGTAACTTTGCGAAGAAGTTTTCCTTTTCTGTCTAACTGATGAAGTATCCCAGTCCCGTCTTCTTCGCAAAAGAAAGGTACCCATATATTCCCATTTGCGTCAATATCTAAAAACCAAGGACTTTTTAAACTTGGACAAATGTATTCAAATATAATTTCACCATTTGATTTCACTGATAGTATTTTGTGCAACCCATTACTTGATATGTAAAGAACTCTTGTATTCATGTCGAAAGATATCGAACACGCATTTTTCAAAGCAAACACAATATTTGTCATTAAAGTAACCGATCTCAACAAAGTACCGTTTAATTTGTAAAAGTCTAATGTCCCAGACCTAGAAAGGCCTATCATTTCGGATTTTGTTCTATCAAAAAAGATATCCAAAACTTCTTTTTCCGTTTTAATTGTCTGTATGTGTTGTAACGATCCTTCATAGATATTCATTATTTCAATACTCTTGACTTTTGGACAACAAACCGCGAAGCTGGAGTTTTCTACCAAACACACAGACAAGGGTTTCGATGAAGTTATCTTACTTTCCTTGAACTGAAGTTTTCCATTATCTACATGATATAACTGTAGCTGCATTCCTTCAGGCAAAGTTAGGACAATGTAATTTTCAATCCAAATGCATTTGCGTGCATCATTTCTTGGAACTTTGAGTTTTTCTTCAAATATCAACAATGGGTCTGTGTCGCTTTGAAACAATTGATCATTCTGAATAGTTTTCTCTTCGATGTGAAAACATGATGAGATTGATCTATATAACGCTTGTTCAGAAATGTCCTCTACCACGTCAATATAACACTCGGTAGGGTGTTTTGCAAGCCGTTGCAAAGCCTTTTCATGTTGCCTCAGTTCGTTTTTCATTGCTCTGTCCATAAGATACACTTGGATTTTATCCCCATTTTCAAGTGCAACATTTAAATGGCTTCGAGAGGTGTCGACTTCACGTTTTAAAGCATATGCAAGTCTGACCTGGGTTTTACTTTTTTTCAGAATGTTTTTACTTTGTTTGGAAACTTCATCAGTGATTCTCTCTTTCAATTTATGGAACGCCTCGTCCAGTATATTTCTAACGGTTAAAAGCTGCTCTTCTGCTTGGTTGATTGAAGCTTTTGCAGAGGTCTGCTGCTGCGTCTCATAATCTATCAACTTGTCTAAACTTGTTGCAATATGGTCAAATTTCGCGTTCGTTTCCTGCCCTATGTCTTCCAAAGAGGCAATCTCATCAACCAATAGAATCATATGATCACATTTCCTATGCTTTATTACAGCACAGTCCTCACAACAAACCTGGTCGTGATCTTTACAAATGTATCGAACAACATTGGCGTTGTGCTCAGGACATTCAGTCATCGACCGTAATTCTCCCAGCTTAACTAGGTCCTTTGGTCCATTGCCTATATCGTATAGTGCATGGCTCTTCAGTCTTTGGTGGAATTTCTTACATTGTTCGCAAAGTTTTTCGGAACACTCGAAACATTCCACAACTGCCTGTGTTTGAGTGGCTTCCTGAAGACAGGGTCCACAGAAATATTCCTTGTCCGACATTTTTATTTTATTTTCTCTCAAAATCGAAACTAGCGTAGAATTTCCGAATAAACTCTTCACCCATTTTCCAACATTAATCATAGCAGTTGATATCAGCCTACGTGCCTTATCGACATAATGGACAATAAATCTTTTGAACAACCCTTTCTGCAAACCAAACAGTATATACACAACATGCAAAAAGTATGAACGCCTGGAAAAGTTTCAGGGTTCTTGAACAGGTTTAAGCAAATTGAACAAACAGTTTCCTCAGTAACAATGAAATCGTTTGACATCTCCGTCACAATTAAAATATTTTAGTCTTCTTTTTAAATACATTTATCTGTCACTTTATCGCTATCACTACGTACAGCCTTTGTCTATGCGTCAACTGGGGACAAAAATACTTGTACATTTCGATAAGATTGGATCGAGCAGGAAGTTGTTGTCCTTAGTTTTTTTACCAATATATACAACAACAGTAAACTTTAAATTTAGTTGAAATCATACAATTCATGAAACCTATTGATAAAAGTTTATTTCATATGAACGACAGGGAAAACTAATTTAACAGGGTGTATTCGTGTGATTATTGTTCAACCTTTAATAACATTTCCGCTATCTTAACTTTCTTGCTCTCAAACTTTACTAGCAACATTTGCTATACTAAGGCTTTTGGATAAGACTCATATAGAGGCGTCTTCAAAATAGATGTATAACAATAGTTTTTTTTACAAGCGACAACTGTCCCTCTGTTTAAAGTGATATTCTTTTACTTAAATTTCACGCGCATAATCTGAAACAAATTCGAAATACTGCTAAATTAAACCTGGAAACAGGTTCGAAATACACGTAGGCCCCTGACGTATCAAGTGGTATATGAATGTGGGCTCACACCATTTCCACAAACTCATACAAACTTCACAATGTCGAAGGGTTCGAACGAAAGCTCATACGACAATATTAATGATCGATTTTCAATTTAGTTTATTTCCATAGTATAACAAATGCCCGAATGCCGTTTTTCCGTGGCGTCGGTCATTAATAAAAAGTAAATGCTGTAACAGCGGAAATTTTTCTCTTTAATTAGTTCTTGTTATTCCCCCTTTTTTGTTTTGCTCAATGGGTCAAAGGTCAAGCTCACAAGCTAACGCCTGCTCTCTGAAAACGGTTTCCAATAAATAAATAAAGAATAGATCAACCATAATTTCCATACTTTATAGGGTGGTTGGATATAATGAGTAGATTACCCCTATTGATCTAAGACTCATCAGGTCAGCCTCACAGGGTCAGCACTTAGAGAACGTTTTTCAGTCAATCAAGAAAAGATAAACCAGAATTCACATACTTAACAGTATGTTGGGCAAGATGAGTAGATGAACCATATTGGTTTTGGGATCACTGGGAGAAAGGTCAAGCTCACAGAAGCCTGCACATGTTTTCCGATCAAAAACTCAAGAACAGCTTAAATCAGTACTCTGAAACTTTACAGGATGGTTGGACACAGGTAGTAAATGATGACTACTGATTTTGGGCATACTGGGTCAAAGGCAAGCTTTACAATGACAGGCACTCTGAAAACGGTTTCAGAACAATAAAAATAGTTGCAGTCAAGACCCTCTTACTTTATCAGATGGTTGGATATTCAATGTAGATTTGGTCTCACTGATTAAGCTCACATGTGCTTTAAAGTTGAAAACGGCTTTAGATTTGTAACTCTAGAACAACTTTTTTCAAGACTAATAAACTTTACATAATTGTATGGCATGATTAGACAAGTACTTAAAATTATCGGCTGAGGGGGTCAAAGGTAAAGCTCACACAGGCCTGCACTTATAAAACAGTTTCTAAGATTGTATGGCATGATTAGTTTATCGGCTGAGGGGGTCAAAGGTAAAGCTCACACGGGCCTACACTTATAAAACAGTTTCTAAGATCGTATGGCATGATTAGTTTATCGGCTGAGGGGGTCAAAGGTAAAGCTCACACGGGCCTACACTTATAAAACAGTTTCTAAGATTGTATGGCATGATTAGTTTATCGGCTGAGGGCGTCAAAGGTAAAGCTCACACGGGCCTGCACTTATAAAACAGTTTCTAAGATTGTATGGCATGATTAGACAAATGCTTAAAATTATCGCCTGAGGGGGTCAAAGGTAAAGCTCACACGAGCCTGCACTTATAAAAAAGTTTCTAAGATTGTATGACATGATACTTAAAATTATCGGCTGAGGGGGTCAAAGCTCACACGAGTTGCACTTATAAAACAGTTTCTAAGATTGTATGGCATGATTAGATACGTACTTAGAATTATCGGCTGAGGGGGTCAAAGGACAACTGGATGCAGGTCACTTACAATTAAACTGGTTCAGCATGAAGAGCAGATGAACACTGTGGTATCTGGGCTTACTAGATCAAAGAGCATTTCTTTTCAGGGCCCTCAAAAAGTCCCTGTGAGCTTTATTTACTGCCTTGCAGACACTTACTTTCATTTGAAGACTTTTCAATTGTGGGTGATGGGGTGAACTGGAAATTAAACATTATGCATGCTGGGGTTCCTTAAATGTCACATTGCTAAGTTTTATGTGAAAGCCTTTTGTCATATTTATTTTTTTCATTTATAAGAGGTCAAACTTAACCAAAGCGCTTACAGCGAAGAAAGGCTGTCGCCTTCAGAGGAGACACACGCCTATGCCGAGACTCGAACATTGCAAGATTCAAGTGAAGAGTCTTAGTTTTGTCCTGTCTATTGTTACTTTTACTGTCGGATTTACATCATATTATTTCGGTCAGTTGTTTGCTTTCTAGGCGAAAAGTATACATGCTGTGTTATCTTTGTTTAGTTGCGCCGTATTTTTTCACTGTTCTTTTAACTAAATGTTTTTGAGACTTGTCTAATTAATTTGTTTTGAATCAACAACCATTTAGTTGTAAATGTTGCATCCAATGCAAAACAGATGAGTTTGGAAATGGCACTACTTTTCGACCGCTGTACCGTTCACCCCTACATAAATTTGAACTTCGTTGAACTCTGTGTCATTTATCATAGATTATACTTAGGTAAACAACAACAATAATAATAATAATAATAATAATAATAATAATAATAATAATAATATCTTTAGTTTAAGAAGGTGACATTTTATGGTTATGAATGAAACATATACAGACCTTATTTACAATATGGCCTTCTGAATAGATTAAACACAGAATAGAATACATGTTAATTATGCATTTAAGCTTCACACAATAAACAGACAGACACTCAAAATTATATTCATTATGTAATATCAATTAACAATAGACCTTTCCCTCTTAAACCTAAACCAATATGTACGGCAAAGAGGTATCAGCAAAATACAATAATTTATTAGTGTACATTCATAATATATCAGTTAAACATATCATTCACGCAAATATACATGAACATGGTAATATCAAACATCTTATTTGTCATCTAACATTGTTGATTGCAGTAAATGATACTTGTATCTGTATTTAAATGAGCTAAGAATTGGAGCCAAACGAATAGAGGTAGGAATATCATTCCAAATTTGAGCACTATAGTTCGTAAACGAGTCTTTGTTATAGCTGGTCTTGAATTTTAGTATTACAAGATCTTTTCGAGATGACGACCTGAGTCCATAATTCAGGTTCTGTGAGAATGTTAAAGATTCAGACAGGTACAATGGAGCTAGCCCATTCAAATATTTAATCAAAGCACAGAGAGTACTGTCAGAAGCGAAAGTTAGAATTTCCATTTTTCTCACAATCACAATTGTTTGTTCACAATTGTTCACATTTTGTGGAGATTGTTCTTTGTCACTGCACACATTTGAGAAGAATCATATCAATTTCTTCAATTGTTTTTTAGATATGCTCTAGAAAAGCATAACTTCAACATAAAAGTAATGGAGATATTCCAAAAATAAGCCAATGTAGAGTCTTTGTTTGGCGTTCCTTGTCACATAAGTGTGACCATTGTATAAAGTATAAACTCAATCCCTCAAGTATTTTCTGGGTTGTGACGTACAAATGTGACGGGAGACACTGTGGTCATTTGAGACTCTAATAAGAACATCGCATGCGGTACCAACGCTTGTATGTTAAGAGCAACAATTTAATAAAATTAATTTCAAGTGCGTTATGGTGCTATTTAATAACTGTTGTTATGCACTTCACTTAAGATGAATAACTTTATGATCGTAATTTTTCAAGATATTAGTATTTATACAAAAGTTTAATTATTTTCCATGTGAAAAAGGGGCATAACTCTAGAAAAACAGATCAGTGAGTAATGTTTTTGTAGTACAGATGTGCCTTGTCCCCAGTAGCAAGTATGCCAAGAATGAGTACAATATTTTTGATAGTTTTAAAAATTGTCTATATCAATAACCAATTTCAAGAAAAATTTTAAGCTGAAATGAAGCATAACTCTAAAAACAGCTTTCGGAGTAATGCCTCTTGTCTTACAACTGTGCCCTGTCATAATAAGCAAATATTTCAAGTTTCATATTGATACCTTTGATAGATTTGAAATCATCCCACTCAATAAACAATTTTGACAAAACGTCTAACTTAAAAAGGGGCTTAACTTCAAAAATATATCTCAGAATAATGCCCATTGTCTTACAACTGCATCTTTTCATTACAAGCAAGTATTCCAGGTTTTCTGGTGAAACCTTTAAGTGTTTCAGTAACGGGCTACATCAAAGTTTTTGCACGACAACGACGATGACCTAGCGATCATGTAGTTCGAGTTTTTCTCCGAAACAGATGAGCTAAAAATAGGGAAATACCATAGTGATCTCTGTTAAACTGAAATACTTGATAATAGTGTATATCCAATTAAAGAAAAACACAGAAATCAAATATACTTTTTTGTAAGTAAACTGTTCATAAAAAAGTAACAAAATCATGTGAGCAAATAATTAAGATGTGAAAACAGTAGATAAATAACATGAAATTTATATAAAAAAAAAAATACTGCAAATATATATTGCCACCTTAAATACTGACAACACATAAGTTAACAGAACCTAATTTATTGAATCCATGACCATGTTCAAAACATTTAGTGCTGTTTTACTCGATGCAATTTGGATATCAATCTACTCAGATTTGTCCTAGACCTACATAATGACTATGTAGAATAACCTCTTGTGCCAAGGTTATAATTTGACATATACTTTCTACCTTACATGGTGTTAACTTTCACAAAGAGTCATATCCTATCAGATACTTTAAAATCCTTTTTTTAAAGTATTGATAATGTCAGACTGGGTCTTATCTTTGGTATAGGAAATGTGGCATGAAATTAATTTAAGGCAAAACATGGTCATGATTAAACCCCAAATTGAAATGTTTTAATCCTTACAATCTTTATGACCAAGATATTTAGATATCTGTGCTTATCAATAATCAACTGAAGGTGTTTCAAGAAAAGCAGTAAAATATATACATTATTATATACATTATATAAAAGTAAAAGGTTATCAAAAACTAGGGATTGGAACGAATACTGAAATCAATATTCTAATATTTGTTTTGCCATTTTAGAAAAAGATTCAAATTTCCGATTTTCGGACGTTCCATCAGTTATCCGAATTTCGGTATCCGACTATAAATGTTTTCGTTCAGACTAACGTGTTTCGGGAAACTGCTGTGTTTAATCAAGAAATGGATTGTTTAATGGAAGCCTCAAAATTTTTTTGTGATTGGCATGAACACAATATGTTCCGTTCTTTAAAACGCAAATTATCGCCATAAATACGGACATTTGATAATGTAACAAGGGTTGTTTTATTTCCAATCAAGATTCAGGAAAACAGGTAAATATATTGACATTGATAAATTAATCAACATTCAAACTAAAAGCAAGGATGTTGATTTGTCAACAAAACAACAAAATAAAAAAATATTATTAACGGAGTCAAAAGCGTGATTGGTGGTTGTTCGTATAGGTTTTCGTGTTTACGTTGTCTCATACACGCATTCGGAATACAATGCTGATTAGTAAACGATTGTTTCAATGCATAGTAAATTTTATGAATGAATTCTTTTTTGCGGATGAATACTAAATTACAAACTTGTTATTTTTACAGTTTGATTTGCCAAAAAAATTAAAATTATACCTCATGCTTTCAAAATCAACAGAATTCTGCAATATCAAATAACTTTTATCGAAATTGCAATGGAAACTCATACAACCTGTTGTACTATTTTTCATCGCGAATGTATGGATAAGAGGCGGCCAAGTGATTGTATCTAAAAAATCTGGTGTGTAGCTTTAGAAGCTTTCGCTTTCACTTTTAAAAACTAATACTGCAGTGTGATATTTACATCTCAATATGAAAGGCATCCATTTTAACTCACTAAACAGATCATGGGATAGCGTCTTTATTTTTTTCTGCAGTTTAATTCTCGCAGCTCGTTTTTGATACTTATTGTATAGAACAGAACAGAACAGAAAATTTATTTACATATCAGATTTTAACATTTACAGTTTCTCCTCTTATTGTAGACTTAGATATTTTTCCCCAAACTTCGCTTCGCATTGTCGCGCGTCGTATCGCATTGTCGTGGTGTCGTGTCGCGTTGTCGCGTCGCGTTGTCGTCCGTCGCGTTCTGCATTTGAGTAGGCCTCGATGCACGACAATGCGATACGACGCTCGAAAATTCGAAGCGACGCGCGACAACGCGACGCGACATTTTCACAATATCGTATCGCATTGTCGTGCGTCGTGTGTGATCCTCTACCGCGACACGCAAAAATACCAAACGACACTAGACAACGCGACGCGACGCTCGAAAACGCGAAGCGACACTCGACAATGCGACGCGACATTTATTGTTGTCGTGCGTCTACCGGTGACAGGTTAAAATGTTACAAGTTCTATATGCCGTCTGACGGTGCGATGCCAAAATTTTATGGCCGGAATATACCATATATATTGCCAATTTCCGGTAGACGCACGACAATGCGATACGATATTCCAATAAATGTCGCGTCGCATTGTCGAGTGTCGCTTCGCGTTTTCGAGCGTCGCGTCGCTTTGTCTAGTATCGTTTGGCATTTTCGTGTGTCGCGGTAGAGGATTACACACGACGCACGACAATGCGATACGATATTGTGAAAATGTCGCGTCGCGTTGTCGCGCGTCGCTTCGCATTTTCGAGCGTCGTATCGCAGTCGTGCGTCGAGGCCTACCCGAATGCAGAACGCGACGGACGACAATGCGACGCGACATCTCGACAACGCGACGCGACACCACGACAATGCGATACGACGTGCGACAATGCGAAGCGACAATGCGATATTTCGTGCTTTTATAGAGCGACAATACGAAATGAAATCGCGAAATTTCGTTTGACATTGTCGCGCGTCGCTTCGCATTGTCGAGCGTCGTATCGGATTTTCGCGATGTCGCGTCGCGTTGTCGAGCGTCTACCTCTAAGTGCGACGGCGACATTTTAATTGGCTCCAACAGGAGTTTGTGGTCGGAGATATATTCAATCTATTTATATTAAAGTGTAGTTCATCATATGTATAATATGCATTTTGTTTTGGTAGGTCGAAGAGATATATTATTTAAATGGCATCATGACAAAATACTGTTAAGTCCTTTTTGAAGATTTTCATTAATATCAACCAAGTCATAATCTGAATGATAGAGAGTTGAGTCATCATCGTATGTCAAGGTTATTGCTATCATTAACATTTAATGGCAGGTCATTTATGTATAAAAGAAAAAGTAAAGGACCTAAAATTGAGGCTTAAAGAACTCCAGAGATTACAGGTAGGAGCTTAGAAGTATTGTTTCCAACCTTTACGACTTGGTGTCTGTTTGATAAATATGATGCAAATAATTTAACCGAGATATCTGAGAAATGATAAAGTTTAAGTTTATGTAATATTATATTGTGATCTACGAAATCAAATGCTTTTCGAAGATCTAGAAAGAAAGTACCAACAAATTTGCCACAATCTATGTCTTTTATCTAAGTGTCTATTAAGCGTGTAAGGGGGTTTGGCAGGAATGATGTTTCCTAAATCCTGGTTGTATTTCATGCAATACATTGTTTGTATGGAAATATTGTTGTAGTTTGGTCGCAATATGTCTCTCAAAATTTTTAGATAGTGTAGGTAATATAGAAATTGGTCTTTAATAAGTTGGATCGTTTTTGTTGCCAGTTTTGAAAACTGGCAATACTGTAGCTACTTACAAAGAGTCAGGAAATACACCTTAAGCGAAGCCGTTTTCTTGGTCTTGATTCCTTTATTATTTATCAGTTCTATGTGTGACCCTACCTCGGCCACAGCGACCTGAATTTTGCGTACAACACACCGCCTTTCAATGGTCAACATCAAAAATTTTATGCCAAGCAATCTTAAAATCTCTCAATACATGCAGAAGTTTTGCTCCGGACAAGCGTTTTCCACTAACCTCTAGGTGTGATTTTGACCTTTGACCTGGTTCATGTGCACAACACTACGTGTGATGACTAAATGGTCTTTACTCACATTTTCATATTTTTATCTGACTTTTGACCTCTGTGTGTGACCTTGACCCAAGGGACCTAAGTTTTACATGCGACCGCCTCAAAATGGTGAACAGTTATGCGAAGTTATATTAAAATCCCACAATGCATGTAGAAGTTTTGCTCCGGACAAGCGTTTTTTTCTGACTTCTGTGACCTTAACCTTTGACTTAGAGGCCTGGTCTATGCACGCGACACTACCCCCCAAGATGAAGAACATTTGTGTCAAGTAATACTAAAATCCATCCATGCATGTTGAATGTATCCTCCGAACAAAACTGGACGCTGCCCGCCCGCCATGGGCGTATTTAATGGATATAAAATAATGGCAATATTTGTTTTATGTTACCATATTTTTGCATACCTCTTCGAAAGTTTTATCTTTTTGAATGATTGTGTGAGATTTTTTATAGGCATACCTTATGGCTCTTATCAAAAAAGCCATTTAAAAGAGATTTACAGGAAATCCAGAAGAACATAGTCTGTGATCATTGTTTATAAATCTAAATGTTCTAGAAATTTCTTGGTATGAAGGATACTTTTCTAACCGACTCCTAATTAGATAATATTTTGTAAGAATCATCAGGAATGGAAATGATATATTTTGAAAAATCATCTACACATATGCCGCCCTCATTAGTAAATTACTCATGTTCGTGTAACTTACTCTTTTCCAAGTTTAGGAAATAACTTGTTGTCTTTTCATTTTATTCTGTATCCATTGACCTTGATCTAATGATAAAAGCTTTCAAGCTGAAATTCTGTATAGTTTCAAGTTCTAGTTGAAATCATTGTGTCACTATTGTCTTCATTTACGTTACCTTCAATCTAATTGATTTCTTATGTCTCCCTTTCTCTGTTCCACTCATGATTATTGAAAATATTTTTCCTGCAATATCATCTAGAAAATAGATCATGTTTGATAAAAAAAATTATTCTTGAGTTTGCAACATTTTCCAGTGACTCGACGTTAGAAACTAGGGCTGCATTTGGTGCCTACATGCCTGTCCCTTTCAACATAAATCCGGTCATAAGGTTCCAATGTCCAGTTCTATGGTTCATGTAAGGGCAGAGTGGTAATCATGATTCTGTTGTTTCTAATAGCATTAAACATTTGATATTTTTCAATTAATACATATAAAAAATTAAAGCATTTGGGAAATTTGGAAAATTAATATACCAAGCAATAACGGTTGAAATGAATCCATTTTTCATGATTCATACAGCTCACCCTTGAATGAGAGATGGTCAAAATAGATAACAACCACACTGAAAGTATGAAATATTACTTTTATGCATTATGATAAATACATAGAATTTGCAAAGATATATGTGAAACACTCAGAGAGACAGAGAGACAGAGAGAGAGAGAGAGAGAATTGCATATGATGTAACATCTGTTATTTGAAAGCAGAATACGGAAACGCTTTCTTTAGATGTATCAAATTTTCTTGATTACAGCAAACAACCTAACAAAACTTTTCAACAAGTATAAGTTTCAAAAGAGAAATGGTTTAAGGCTCCACAATGGAATAATATAGAGACATGTGTTATTCTTTTATTATACCGAAGCAACATTTTAATGTAATTTTTCACCGCTATGCATTATTACTCCGAAAGACAATCATCATTGATTTTTATCATACCAAAATGTACTTTATGCCCAACTAAAAATGGTAAGTCGGTGTTATCAAGACGTTTGGTCAACTAGTCTGTATTGCAAGACGCTTTAAACACTGTAGTGCACATTGCAAGCGTCTGAGGCACGCAGAGCAGAGAGGCCAGGGGAGAGAACTAGAACATTACGTTTTCTTAAGTCTATATAGATTAATCGCCCCTGGGGAATATTGCAAAAAAATATGAACCGGGTGATATTCATTTCCAGGATGATAGATGTGACGTCACATCAGGCTATATAATAAAAAGTTTACGTGAGGTATAGTAAATCATATTATTTAAATGTAATAATTGAATATGATAAACACTTCGGAAAAATTATCAGTCGACAATTCTCCCCTCAGATCCCACCCCTTTTCTTTATAATTACTTATTACAATGTTTCTGTAATAAATTAGATTATACATCTGACACAGAATAAGACATCACAAAGCATGATAAATAGATAATTGACATTAAAGGGACTGACTCACAGAATTTATCTGAAATAGTTTTTTTTCTTTGAAATTTAAGAGAAGTTTACATACTATTGAAAAACATGACATTATGCTTCTATACACTATGAAAACTGAAATAAAAGATTTTACCAGGATTCGGACCCATGCCCTTTCGTTCAATAAATAATAGAGCGATGGTTATCTAAAGCTGTCAAAATTAATTATATAGCTGAAGTATCTACACCGTGACTAATGGGGTAAATTTTTTACTGATAGTGTGTAAAACTTGAAATTGTCATGTTTTTCCGTAACAAAAATTATTTAGTAACTAACTTTAGATATGTGCTTCACAATTACAGGTACAATTTCTGGACGTATAAAATTTTTTCCTTTTGTTTTCATCGTCGACACATCTGTGAGTCAGTCGCTTTAAGAGAATATCTAATTTATAGGTATCGACCACAGATGTTTGGGGTCATAGTGGACCCCACGCCCTCTCTCTCGTCCCCTAACTCCTGCCTCATCCCTGCATGGTAACTGTATGATTCCAAATATATCGTAATAGACCTAGCTTTTGAAATTTAAATAATTAAATACATAAGCTCGTTTAAAACACTTGTGCCTACAAGTATCAATAAATACTATAGTATGCATATAAAATACGTGGACCTTTAGGGGGGAAAACAGTCGAGAGCCCAAGCATCTGTGGTATTGACTTAATGCTTTTTTCATACATAAATTGAAAACATGTTTACATATTTGTTCAATTGCATATAACGTCAAGATCTACAAGCTAAGCATATAACATTGATAATTTGTTTTTAATGAAAACATTATTTTCAAACTTTTCCGATGTTTAAAAAATACATACAATACACTGACTATTTACAACACGTTCGTCACGTGCGTGTATAATATGGTCACCGTTAATAGTCATAGACTTATCCATTTGTTTTTTTTGTTTGACTATTTGATGTGACAGAGGAATTAAGTGATGACCATGAGTAACCATACATTTGACGCTTCAACAAGCTCGTTTGTACAGTTTGTCAATATAAACCAGGAAAACATTTTCTATTCTTAACCATTTGGGAAAAAGTAAAATAAACTACCGAAACAATTTAAGTAACATAAATTCCCGATTTTTACATGAAATAGTTCAGTTTTAAAACGTAACGTTTCACATTTTATGCATATTCCAGTAGAATATTAGTATGTAGATTCTGGGCGGGGTTCTTTCGCGTATTCGCTTACGTGTAAAAACATAAAAGTTTTGAAAAGTACCAATAAAAGTGCATTCCAAGAATCACATTTTAATCAACATTTCAGATTAAAAGCTGGATCATGAATACGGTCTTAATATTTCTCTCCTTTGTAGATGTCCACACTTCAGTTCAGTTCAGATGTTTGGATGCTTGGTCCTTCGTCGCTCTCACCACCTGTAAAAGTAACTTAATTATTACAACAACAAAATAATGGTAACAGTTTTTAACTTTTGTACTCTTTTAGGTATGTAATGTCGTAATGGATTACAATATATTATCTATGCTTCAATAGAAGAGATATTTATAATTAATGAAATTAAAATTTATATATGTCAGTCAAAAGACATTAATTAAAAGCATGTAATAGTTGAATTGACTTAAATAAAGACATTATCCCTGAAAATAAGCAAATGAAGACGAAAATCGATGTTCATTTTTGTTCATCTACATAGTCAGAAAAAGTGCTTCACATGTTGAATCAATCTTTAATATTATAAACCACCAAATACTGCTAGCGTATTAGCTGTCAGAACACTTACATTATTATTTCGTTAAACGTATGTTTGTTGCATGGATAAAAAAAGCCCCCCCCCCCCCACACACACACACCAATAAAAACAAACACACAAACAAACAAACAAAAACTTTTAAAGTATTCTTAGAGAATACGGACGTTTCATGCAAGAAGAATAATTAAGAACGTCACAGTCAAACAATGCTTAAAAGGATCGTATAATATTTAACTCTTCATTGTATGTGACTGTATTATTAATCCAAGTCAGTTTTAAATGTTTACAGATTTCCTAAACCTAATCGAAATAGCATATGCATTTAAACTCGCTTATAGTTGAACTATGTACTACCCAATTTTTCGGCCGGGCCAGCTCAGTTGGTTTAGCATCGAATTTTTCAATCGACGGGCTTCTCGGTTCAAATCCACCAGGGTCGGCTAAAATTCTCTGTGATCAATGGGATCGGACAGTGCATCTAAAAGTCATTTGATTCAAGTAAGGAAGTAGTCAGCGGTTTGTTGAGAAACTGGTTAGTAAACCGAACAATTTCAGGTGGACATACTGCACGATATGACTAATAGAGGTTGAAACAGGCGTTAAACCCTTATAAAAATTAAAAATACAAATAACTCGAGTTGCTGGAAGTTACCTCGCTTCCAGAATTGTAGTCTGAAAATGAACGAGGCGCCATCGCCTTCTCTTCGGAAAGTTTGCTCCAGGTATGCCCTTTAAAAGAAACAGTTATTTCCTGCAATCAACTTTCTTTTACGACGACACACAATGGAGAAATGAAGAATGTATGCAAAATATTGTTTTAAAAATTCTGTATTAACAGTGCTTTAACTGTCGGAATAGAACTAGTAACCATGACTTTACAATATAAATTTGTTAAGCAAATGTTTTCTTTTCATTTTATTTATGATAAATTCTAATGACAGTTTTACAATGCAAGAAAGCACTACAGCACAAAGGACCAGCGGTTTCCGACAAATTAAGACAACTCTGGTTTATTCATGAAGTAGTGAGTACATTATTTTATTTGTGCGTGCGTGAGTGCGCGTGTGGGTGCATGTGCGAAAAGTGTTAACGTAGAAGACAGTATAAATACATGCTTTGCTTAAGGTTTTCATCTGTATTATTTTTGGATGCAAATTACACGGAAAGAAACTTTTCTTATAGTTACAACATGGGTCTCTAGTGAGTTACGCTTTTCTCCTTGTTAGACAAATTTTCTTTTATAAAAATTATGAAAAAAGGTCTTGATGTTGAATAAAAAAATCATTGTAGAGTGGACTTTATATGAAGAAAGAAACTTGTTAATTTTCTTTTACCCAAGTGATAAACTCTGAGGATTTCTTGATTTTCTTAACAGCCACAAGGCTATGACGAGCAATATCAAAGCTAAGACTACACCGGCTACCGAGAAGCCAACTGCCTTTAACAAGTCAACTGTAAGAAAACAAAGAAAAGAAGCAAAACAGTGGACACTTCTAGTCAAAAAGAAAGAAAAAAAACAACAACATCACAAGAGCATACTATAAAACTTTGATAAAACATATCATAAAGCGTGTCTCTCAATACCTAAATTATTAAATATTGTGCAAACTTCATAACGTAATTATCGATTAAATATTTCCCTAACTCCCTAAAAAAACATTTTTCTTGTTTTATTCTCCTGTTATAGCTTTGCTGGCTAAGACTGACAAAAATAGGAGAACGAAACACTTTACCGTCACTTTCCTCTTCCTTTGGTCTGAAAGAAATTTTATTTTATTTGTGTTATTATAATTATTATGATGGTGTTTATGTTTTCAATAAATTCATAATATATTATTTCATTTTTATAGTCTTACAAGCAGGTTAAACCGTGCTAAAATGATATATTCATGCTGTTAAAAAAACATTAATTGGTACGGTTTGACGTTGAGACGTAGTAAATCATTAGAGCAATAGAAAGTCATTTAAAGAAAATTGAAACTGAATTTAGATGGTTTTCAGTGGTTTAGTAATAATAAAATTGATACGCATGTAAATGCTTGGCAGGTTCTTGAGGAGTGGGAGTAATTATAAAAATATTTTAGAACTGTCATGTTTATGTATAATAATAGCGTGTTTACGGTTCTATTTTTGGAACTGATCGGTGGCCTAGTTTTACCTTTGTTTTTGGATATTTCTAGAATATTTTTCTGTACGGAAAATTGCCAGTATTATATTCCTATATGTACAATTGGAGCGGGGTTAGTGTTATCAAATATATGGTAATTCTATGTTTTGATTGGCTGTTAGGAGATCCGATTATTGCCGAAGCATTACGTATTTCACTGTTGAAGTATTTTCCACAAAAACCCAAAGTAACCTGCAGTAGAATAATCCCGCCAATTGTTGAAAAGTTGAATTAATTCCTCACAAAGTATGATTAACAATATTTCCAAATATAACTGTCACTGATGAAAATTTTATCCAATATTTTATGACCAAAGTTACCTAAAGATACCGCTTCAAGAATCTCTCTGACTTTTATATACACAAAGGAAATAACAGAAGAAATATATTCTAGTCTATTCCTGAAAACCAAAACAAATTTTCAATGTTCTAAATATAGCCAGAATAAGAACAAGAGGGTCCATGGGACCCTGGGTCGCTCACCTGCCAACAACTGCTCAATGGTTGCAAGAGTCAGTGGATGCAAATACAATTGCCAATTGACTAAAAGGGTGCAGGCAATTATGACCATGGGTCATCTTTGGTAGAGTTTCACTAGATGTCGTGCGTCATCAGGATTGTTAAAGCACAACGTGGACTATAATGGACTGAGCCTCATAAAAAATATATCAGGCACATATACACATGATACCTAACATGTTTAAAGTTTTAAAGCAGTATCTTGAAAAATGAAGAAGTTTGTGCCGCAGTATTTTTTAAAAAATCCTGCCTTTATACAAAAAACTAGGTTGCTGTGAACTGAATGTTGGAACACCGTTCCAAATAGGGATTATGTACATGACGCATGTTCACTCTATTGTCAATTCTACTAATTATTTTAAAATCCAACCATAGATGCAAAAAATATATGGGCAAGACACAAACTATCAGCAGTAACGCCTATATAGCAGAACTTACTAAGTTCAGAGGGTTGCTGTGACATGGATCTTGGAGGGAGGAACATGGGTTTTGAGTGTAACACATACTTATTTTAATTTTTGGTTGTAAGGGTTGCAGAGACTTTCGGTCTTAAAGTAATGTTATTTATAATACTAGAACTTTCATTAAAATACAATGTACACAATTATAAAGAAAAAGATTCATAACAGAAAAAAATGTGTAAATGCAATCTTTAATAAAATAGAACAATATTAGCCCTTCAAAATTATTTTTCCCTGACTTTTCACTAACTTTTCTGGATTTTTATTTTCCACTGACCAATTTTCAAAATTACCTGACAATTCCCTGACCTTGAAAAAAAATCAAATTTCCCTGACTTTTCAAGTCCCCTGGCAAACCTGCAAGATCTTACATTAACTCAAGTATTGTACAAGTCTGATTTAATTCAAATCAAAAATGAAGCTGCTATTGTGCAGACAAGGTCTAAATAGTTAATTTTGGCACTTTCAGGGGCCATAACCCTGGAACCAATAATGCAAAAAGGCAATTTGAAGAAAGGAACCAAGATCTTATGGTAATGAAAGTGAAGATCAGACCAAAATTAAGACCACTAGAGTGCAGAAAAGCTTTTATCATAACTTGACCTAGTGACCTAAATTTCTAAGTCACATGACCCAGTTTCAAACTTGACCTAGATATCATCGAGATAAACATTCTGACAAAGCTTGAAGAAGATCGGAGCAAAATTAAGAACACTACAGTGCGGACAAGCTTTTTCTATAATTTGACCTAATGACCCAGTTTTCAAGGTCACATAACCCAGTTTCGAACCTGATCTAAATATCATTGAGATAAACATTCTGACCAAGTTTGAAGAAGATGGGACCAAAATTAAGACAGCTAGAGTGCGGACAAGCTTTTTCTAAAATTCCGACTAGTTACCTTGTTTTCAAGGTCACATGACCCAGTTAAGAACTTGACCTAGATATCATTGAGATACACAATCTGACCAAGTTTGAAGAAGCTCTGACAAAAATTAAGACTACTATAGTGCGGACAAGCTTTTTCTATAATTTGACCTAGTGACCCAGTTTTCAAGGTCACATAACCCAGTTTCGAGCCTGATCTAAATATCATTGAGATAAACATTCTGACCAAGTTTGAAGAAGATGGGACCAAAATTAAGACAGCTAGAGTGCGGACAAGCTTTTTCTAAAATTCCGACTAGTTACCTTGTTTTCAAGGTCACATGACCCAGTTAAGAACTTGACCTAGATATCATTGAGATACACAATCTGACCAAGTTTGAAGAAGCTCTGACAAAAATTAAGACTACTAGAGTGCGGACAAACTTTTTCTATAATTTGACCTTGTGACCTAGTTTTGAAGGTGACATGACCCAGTTTCAAATTTAATCTAGATATCATTGGGATTAACATTTTGACCAAGTTTGAAGAAGATGGGACCAAAATTAAAACCGCTAGAGTGCAGAGAAGCTTTTTCTATAATTTGGCCTAGCGACCTAGTTTCAAGGGTGAGATGACCCAGTTATAAACTTGACCTAGATATCATTGAGATTAACATTCTGACCAAGTTTGAAGAAGCTCGAACCAAAATTAGGACTGCTAGAGTGCTGACAAGCTTTTCCTATAATATGACTTTGTGACCTAGTTTTAAAGGTCACATGACCCAGTTTCGAACTTGATCTAGATATCATTGAGATTAACATTTTTACCAAGTTTGAAGAAGATCAGACCAAAATTAAGACCGCTAGAGTGCGGACAAGCTTTTTCTATAATTTGACCAAGTGACTTAGTTTTAAGGGTGAGATGACCCAGTTATGAACTTGACCTAGATATCATTTAGATCAATATTCTGACCAAGTTTGAAGAAGATCGCATTAAAATTAAGACTGCTAGAGCGCGGACAAGCTTTTTCTATAATTTGACCTTGTGACCTAGTTTTAAGGGTGAGATGACCCAGTTATGAACTTGACCTAGATATCATTGAGATAAACATTCTGACCAAGTTTGAAGAAGATCGGACCAAAATTAAGACTGTTAGAGTGCGGACAAGCTTTTTCTATAATTGACCAAGTGACCTAGTTTTAAGGGTAAGATGACCCAGTTATGAACTTGACCTAGATATCATTGAGATAAACATTCTGACCATGTTTAAAGAAGATCGCACCAATATTAAGACTGCTAGAGTGCGGACAACAATTGTGAACGGACGACGGACGGACGGACGGACGACGGACGAAAGGTGATCACAAAAGCTCACCCTGTCACTATGTGACAGGTGAGCTAAAAATATAGAAATTTCTAGAACTGTCCAACACTCAGGTAAAGCCAGGATTATTGATTCCGTCCAAAAATAGAAACGTAAACACACTCTTATTTTACATATTCATAATAACAGGACAACTTGAATCAGGAATTTTCAACGAAGTAAAACATGTTTAACACAGACCTACTTTATGGAACGACAAAACTTTTATTCGTGATGTCGTACTTATTATATCGTCGCAGTAATATTTATATTGAATGGAATACTTACCTACAGACAGCGACACCATCCTCTACTGCACAAATATAACCATAGCCACAACTTTCAATCATGTCTTCAGAGACATCACATGGGCCTTTAAAGTTAAAAAAATTATGAAATTATATCAGAATCTTAGGTGTAGTTTATAATCAATTTCTTTTTCCGGTCTTTTTCCAGCCTAAACAGCTGACGATCAAGATGAAAAATGAAAATGTTTATTAAAACTATAGTTGTAAAGAAAATAAATCTAGCAACTCAAGTAAGTTTTATTTAAGGTCAGCATAAACTAAAACAAACGGAAGCCAGTTTTCATGTAAATAGTTCATGTTATAACAAAACAAGTACTTTATTAAGTTTCATAGAGATTAGAGATGATACTGATTCCGACAATGGTTCACTTAATATGCAGTTTTCGATACCAATACTGTAATTCATATATTTTTCTATACATTTATCCAGGAATCTTTGTTAGTCTTTTTTTCTAAAGGAATGTATGAACTGTGGGCTGCAGGAATTAAAAATAAGTTATGCGTCAATTTCTGAGTAAAAAAGACTTTAACTGTTCCTAAGCTTAAATACTAGCTAAACGTTTTTATGATCATTGCTGGATGAAAGAAATTCACCTGCACAAATGCCAGAAGCGTTGCTGAAACCTAACTCACAAGAGCAGTGCGCGCTTCCAGGTGTATTGACGCAGACAGTGTTGGGTTTACTGCAGACCAATTTTCCGGTATCACATTCATTAATGTCTTTGTCGCAGAAGTGACTAGTCCAGCCAGGGTCACACACACAACCTGTAAAAAAACAACAACAATAAATATGTTAGCTGATCGTACTTGAATTTTGGACGGCTAATAAGAAATGATGCCCATATCTAACAAAATGATTTAAGATCTATACATGTATGAAAGATAGATTTATAAACTTGCTTTATGCATCGCAATTCACAAAAATAATGGTATAAACTTCACTCCTAAGCAGTCTGGCTTTTAATCACGCAAGGATTCTGAAATATAACCTGTTATCGGATTGCACTCTCCATATAAACAACTACACGATTGACTGCAGTTCTTGCCATAGTGGTATCTGTCGCATTCTGAAATGAAACCACAGTAAAAACGTTGAAAAAGTAAATTACAATAACAGACATATCAGCTTTATCTGGCAACCAGAAAACATGAGAACACTACTCGGCCAGAAGGACAAACGTGATAACATCATGCATGGAGCGGTTTCATTCCTTAATATAAAGACTGAAGTGATTTAAAAAATATTAACAGGAAGCTAAACAAAAACAATCAGTTACAAACACTATCAGCATAAATAATTTAACAAAAAGGAACCTGAACATGTGATTCCATCATTTTCAAGCTGCCTTCCGACTGGACAATTACAGAGGAAAGCCCCTAGTGTATTGATGCATGTTGCGAGTGGTCCGCATTTGCGTTGGTCGGCATCACATTCGTCTATATCTAAAAAGGAATAGCATGTATCTACAGAAATGTAAAATGAAATCAGATAAGAGAAGTCAATATTTAAATCACTGATTTTTGATTCATTAAAACATATTTGCCTTGAACATATCCCAATGTACATGGTACGTTTATATATATATATATTTTTTCTTATCATTACAAAGTGCCGTTTTACCTATACTGCCGGCAATGCATTACATCATAATAAACTTCTTTACGATCCTCAATGAAATAGCTTTTTAAGAAAACATACTGTCCTATTAAAAGGTAAAGACATAATAATATACATTTCCATTAGTTTTACAAGATAAGACAGATTTTAATCGCCAAACTCAGCAGACCTGAAGTGTCTATACAGAAACACATAGGTTTACTTAGTCTAGCCATAAATGAAGAGCAATACAGTATTATTGTCAGTCGAAAGACTATAGAATGCAGCATTCTGTAGGCTTTCGATGGACAAATACACATAAAAGCATCTACATCGTCACACAAGCATGATATCAACATATCGTTTGGGCTTCGAATGAAGTCCCAGGATCACAATTACAAGTAATTCTAATTTCATTAAGAAAGATGTCTTACCGGCGGAAAAGATCTTTACTTATACCAAAACAATTCCTTACACTTCTTTTTAAATCAATAATCATGTTAGTAATACAGTGCAGTAATTTTTTTCAATGATAATTCAAAAAAATAAGAAAGGCTTTTTCATGAAGAAATGACTTGAATATGAAAGAAAGACATAAGTAAACATTGTTTTTGAGTGAATAGAACATAGTTCGATCATTATCCTGTCAGTACATTTATTTTTCTATATCAGTAAAATGTGATACTGGGACTTTAAGATATACTTATTTCATTTCCCCTACAGTTTTAAAAGCCTTATAAAATTTGAAATATTCTTAAAACGAAAAAGTTAGATTCAAGTCAATTTCCGTAAAAGTAATTGTTTCTTTTTCAAACATAATAAAAAATGACAAGGAACGAAAGAAACAAAATTTCGCTCAACTGATATGAAACTATGATATTCATCAAAAAAGGTCTCTAACATTAAAAGATTAATTGAACTGAATATTCGTCCGCGCATAGTAAATGCGTTAATTTGTCCACAACCTTTACCTTTACCCTAAAAAATCTGTTGCTAAGAAAAGAAATATTTTTCACCTTTACAGGTCTCATTGTCGGAATCAAGTATGTAGCCAGGTCGGCATGAACATTGTGAGGAGACCCTATCAGCAATACAAAAATGCGTGCACGTCAGGTTGTTGATTTCAAAGCAATGATCTGACACTGAAAATTGCGAGCATGAAAGGTGTACTAAATCTAAGAAAGACAATACACTGAAAAATGCGAGCATGTAAGACGTCTTAATTTTTGGAAAAATCTGACATGACTTTATTACTCGAGTAGGTAAGGTTTATTGTGTCTAAGAAAGACATGACAATGAAAAATTCGAGAACTTAATGTGTATTATTTCTAAGAAAGATCTCACAGTAAACAAATTGAGCAGTTAAAATTTGGAAAACTGAGTTTGTTGATTACTCGCATAAAGCAAGGATCTGCCACAAAAATTTGGAAAACTAAGTTTGTTGGATACTCGCACAAATCAAGGATCTGAGAATGAAAATGTGAGCTCGAAAGTTTGTTGATTATATAACAAAGAACTTACAATCAATAAATGAATTTAAACATAATTGTTACAATTTTAGAGCAACTGCTTCCTTTTCAAATTCAAACAACAAAAAGCTGATAAAATAAACTGCATAAACAAGATGAGGTTACAATACGTACTTTCAGTACAAGTCTTGCGGTCGTCATTTAGAGTATATCCATAGTTACAGAAACAACTGTATGTTCCAAGAGAATTTTTACAGATGTGTTCGCACTGTGATATCCCTATCTCACACTCGTCTATGTCTTTGGAGTGAAAAGAAATAAAGAATTGTACAAAAACTGGTTGATAAAGTTCTACGTAACTTGTGCTAAGAAATTTTCTGGATTTTTTTGACAGGTTGGTTTCCTTTTTTTGTAAATCACTATGAAAAAATCCTATTTGATTTGGTTGTATCATGTTCTTCAGTGTAACTTCTTAAAACTGGATTCACATTCTGCGATGCCTGTGTACCTTTATCGACTTTGTGGAAGGCCCTAAACCGAGGGGTATTTTTTATTTTGTATGAAAGGTAAAAAAAAATACTAAGCAATTTTTATTACTTTTGTACACGGTCAATTCCAAACAGTAGATGTTATTTTGTATTTTTAAAGACTGCTTATTTTAAGTAACGTTATGTATACCTCTGCACGAGGTCGCATTCTCTTTCGTATACCCAGGATTGCATTTACAAGAATATCCTCCTAAAGTGTTTTCACATATCTGTGAACATTCGTTCAGGAGAGGGTCTTGACATTCATCGGAATCTATGTAAGAAAAAAACATAACTATGATTTCTACTTCTGTTTTTGAATAGATTCTTTGTAGGAACTATCTCGCAGTATTAAAACAGATTTATATAGATGTATTTAATTTATATTAGACATAAACGTATTACAGCTTTGAAATGAATACAATTTGTATGTATTGTCATTTTGTGTTGAAAAGAGAAAATACACAAGTTATATAGTCTTAATCTTAATTCTATCTGAAGAATAAAGGAAATAGCAGTGAAACGTGATTCCTAAATAAAGTTTTAATATATATTTAGATATGCACATACATATTTTGCCTTACAATAATAACAATGAACTTCAAATTTAAGGATGAAGGAAACCTTAAACAGTAATCTATATCTTCTTAACTTCTGGTTGAATTTCAAATGTTATATTCCCACCTTCACATATCCCGTATTCGGTTTCAATGAATCCAGGTCTACATTCACAGGTATACGTCCCTAAATAATTCACACATTTCTTTCGTGGGTCAACACAGACGGTAGGCGTCAAGTCACACTCGTTAATGTCTTCGTCGCACGTGTCGCCCTTCCAACCGTCGTCACATACACACCCTTTGACATTGTCGCACTTCTCAGCGCCTCTACCATAACAGATACAGTCCTGTGAACAGTTTACGCCCCAGTGAAGAAAATCACACTCTGGAAATTCAAAAATATGTTCTTATGTGTCTTATTTCCCATATCATTTAAATGTTATATATACCATATGGGTCTTTGACCTTCTGGTTGATTTGAAATAAAAACAAAAAAATATTATATTTATTATATTTTTATCTAAGAATTCATTACCGAATTTTATTCCGTTTATATATGTACACACATCATATACCTGAAAGCTGCATTCGGTTATAAATTTTAAAAAACCTGAAGTGATTTGCAAAGAGTACTGGTTGATTTAATTAGATTGAATTTAATTTCATTAGAACATATTTCATATGTTTAATGTGATATATCGATTTCTTTAAATAAATTGCAAGACTAAAGGGAAGTGTTGGTTGACATTTTCTTGAAGAATATAGGCTTTAAATGAGATACCTTTGCACGTTGTTCTTCCTTCGAGTGTGTAACCTGGGTAACAAATGCATTCAAAACCACCCTCTGTATTTGAACAACCTTGTTGACAAATACCTCTACTGCATTCGTCTACGTCTAAAAACAGAAAATAGTGATATCAGAAGTTAAAGAACAAATTAATGTATTTTAACTTAAAGTATCAATGTTTAAAGTGGTGGAATTATCATTGAAGTAAAGTCAGAATGTTACCTATGCAATGTTTTCCTGTGCTGTCTAATTCATATCCATGATTGCAGAAGCAAACTGGTCTACCGTTGACTAATGTACATCCACTGGTGTCCGAGCAGGTGTCATATTCGAAGTCATGACATGGACCTTTTTAAAAGTATACATGGAAAGAGTCTATAATATATTCATTTATATTTTGGTGAAAAACGTGCTAATATTCGTAAGCTCTTTGAAGCTGTATCAGAAAATGTTTTGCAGAAAGGTTTTTATTAAAAAAATTTAAAGGACATAAAAGATTATTAAGTACAAATTTAAGACCTCACTTCACAGAGTTTTAATGGCTATATTTAAAATTGAGTGTAGTACCTTAGAAGCACTTAATGCAAAAAATACAATACTATACAGAGAAGCATTTATATCGTTTATTTTTTAATATCACTTTAAATGCTTTGTTTATTAGAACACTTGGCTCATTTAAATGACAGCAGCAATAGGAGACACTGTTGCACTTAATAGCTGAAGTACAGTTAACTGAACAGAAAACTATAACTCAACGTAATGTAAGCCTATAAGCTTGTTACGGAGATTAGAGACAGAAAAACAACAACAACAAACCTTGGTTTTTCTTCTTTTACCTTAGCTTGATTTGTCAAGTATATATTAACAGAATGATATTGTTCACTTACTGTCAATTTCTAGGCAAGACCCTGTGTCGTTATCTATTTTATATCCTTCGTAGCACTGACAGTTAAAGCTGCCTTCAGTATTAACACATCTTTGCGTACAGTTGTGGAGTTCTTCCTCACACTCATTGACATCTGTAGGTAAACATACTGTACTTTTTTATTTTATTTTTTAAGCAGAAAACTCATTTCTATGAAGAGTGAACGCTTTTGTACACATTGGTAAGTGTGATATTACCAACAAAATTAGTATTTGTTTATTTAAAGCAAGTGATAGGAACAAAACAGCTAGATACTGGCATTCAAATTTGACAAGGAATTTTCAAACATTTATTTTTCCTTCTTATCTTTATTTACCAATATATTGTCATCATTACTTAGTTTAATGACATTCCATTCAAAAATGCATTTCATCTCAAAATTACAAATAACGATATAGAATTAAAACAGATGTTTTATCATTAGTTTCTTACCTTTACATCTAGAAGTGTCTTCGATGTCAGTTTTAAAACCATCTTTGCATGAGCATTCAAAGCTCCCTATTGTATTAATACATGTATGTTGACAGTTCTCTGCATCTGTTCCACACTCATCTTCATCTAGATAAATAGATGAAATTTTACCTAAAATACTTATATTATTAACAAATATATTTATCTATACCTTAGATACTAAATAGTTTCAGAAAAAAAAATCTCGTAACAGAAAGAACTTATTTCATGTACAACATTCTCTTTTTTAGAAAAAGTTTAACAAAACTGCAAAAGTAAGAAACATATTTTAAGTACACAGCTTTTGTACTAAATTTTACTGGACATATTTTTATCAACTCTTAGCATAAACAACTTACCTCATGTATACGTTTATCGTACTGCCTTATAGAGAAAAAAGGTGAAGAAGACCCCGTAAAAGAAATCACAATATTCGAATTAAAACCAAACAAATGTAAGTACAACCATGTTAAGAAAGAAATTCTTATTATTATTGCATACTTTTCTGACAACACAATAATTGATAGATAACCCTATAAGATATGTCTAAGAAGTTCCTAAACAGAAGGGAAATCTAGAATATAGCCAAGGGTTTCAGGCGAAACGGTTATTATCTGTATTCAAACACTGACATGTTCATACCTAAACACTCGTTACTATCTTCCACATCTTCTGTGTAGCCTTCAGGACATGCGGAGCAGTTATAAGAACGACCAAGCCGGTTTTGTTCCTTTGCGGAAAGAGATACACAAGATCTTTCCAACGAGCAAGGTCGTGAGACACAACCATCATATTCACGTTCGCAATCTGCCCCTAAATGGATTTAAGTATCATGTGAATTCTTAATAGTCTTCTTGATCAAGCTGATTTTTGTTTCAATATTTCTTTAAAATTTGCACCGAGGACCTTTTCTTCTTCGCAAATAACATTCAATAAAACTGAGTCCCAGGGAATTTGGAATGTCCGAGTTAAAACTAAAAAGTAAACAATTTCGAAAATAATCGTAAATAGTAAAAGAATAAGTTTTGGAAACATTTTTACACTTCAGATCTAAAAGTAAATACCTGAGCACATGGTTTAATTCTGGCCGGAAACAAGTGTGTGTGTGTGTGTGTGTGTGTGTGTGTGTGTGCGTGTGTGTGTGTGTGCGTGTGTGTGTGTGTGTGTGTGTGTTTTATGAATTACCATTTTATGTTCATACCTTCGTACTCCAGGTCACAAACACAAGATGCGATTTTAAAATATTCATTTTCTCTCTTATCGTCTCTTGGGGTATCGGTACATCTTCCGTGGCCGTTACAGTTTGTACATAGCTGCACGTTTATCACATGGACTGGCGAAGTTCGACCTTTCTTATTTCTCGAGGCAATACTATAAAATAAACCGTAGGTTCATTATAACGGACATAAAAATTTGTTTGTCTTAAATTCTTAAGATACAAACATAAACTTGTATTTAAAGATGTAACTTTAATGACTAGTTATACTGCGCTGTGGAATGTTATTGTAACAAGGCGCGTGTGATTGTCGACCTTGTAGATTCTTTAACACAAAATCACAGCTTTGTAGTGATATGATGAGTAATCCTATCGAAGAAATGAATTATAAGCTGTATAGTATGCCTTGTATAGTCTAATCAATAAAACCATTGTATGGCTAAATTCCAAGCAGTTTTAGCTAGAATCAAATGGATACCATAGTACCTAGTTAACTTTGTATCGGCCACCAAAAACTTAAAATCATTTTAGAGATATTTTTTGCGTCAAAATCATTTAATTTTATATTGTTAAAACCTTGGTTGAGCTATTAAAAATCTCTAACCGTATGTAGACAGGGTTTTCATTTTCTTGTGTGTAAACGATTTGAGATAACCATCTATCTATTGTTGCATTCACACTATTAGCAACAAAATAAACCTCGTCGTTTGTATCGGCAGTAAAGTTACAGTTAACCTGTTCCCCGATTCTGGCTTTGATCCTGTCACATCCAGTTAAAAACGGCACTGACTCATCTGTAAATGTACACTTTTTCAAAAGAAAACCTTACTTTTTATTTTGTAAAATAAATCAAATGACCTGTTCACTAAAATGATTAATGTGACTGAAATACTGTGCTCGCAACTGATTACATAAACTCATTCATACATTTACAATATCAGGTTTGTGCATATTGTTTTTATATATTTTGAATTTTTGTGCGAAATGGGAGAAACTAGTTTACAAGTCATATATTTCTTATCTTACCAAGCTCAGTTCGAGATTCGTCAGATATCAATTTAATCTCGTTTGTTTTCAGGGCAACTTCCGGACTGTCTGTGAAGACGAAATCAAACACACATTGGGTGTTTTGTGAGCCATTGCATACTCTTTCTGCTTCTTCTACTTTATTTGGGTCAGCTTCGTCAAGAAACCTTGGCATGTACGAGGAATTGTGATAGTCAACATGAGACTTCTCTAGATCATACAGAAAGGCCGAGTTGTTCGACTCTACTTCCCCTGTCAGATGTATGAATATTACAGTTGTGAATTATAAGACTAAAATTTAGAGAATTCCGTTTATTTAAAAAATCAAGAGACTATGAATAATATTGAATGACTCATTACCCAGTTCAAGCTGTCAGTGCAAAGTAAATGGATTAAAATAAATCTGTATATAGGAATGTCCAATTTTGGTGGATAGCAATTGCCAATGGTGTTTTAAAGAAGAATATTTGAACAGGGGATTTTATTTGAATTTACTGTTTTTTCGTTATCATTTGAATAATGAAACGACGAGAAATATGCAGTAAATAGAAATTAGTTAATTTAAGTGTATGTCCCTTCAATGTACTTTTTATGACTCAAAACACATTTGAAATACTGTTTTTACTGAGAGTAAATCAGTGAGCATATGTAAAATTACAAGCAAAAAGGCAAATTTTCTATAAGAAGAACAGACAAGTACATGGCTGCCATAATCAAAAATAGTAAAGATAACCGATTCAAAGTATCAAAATGTCTGTCATGTAGAAAAGATTTGTTCAATCTATGTCTAGCATTAATGTATAATTATGTAAAACATGTTCACTAAGATATGTTTTGAAAAGTACAAGCTTTTGTTGCAGTTAATTATGTGATTCTTTAATAAAGCCATTTACATGTTTGTCCATAACTAAACACTTCCTTTTCAGAAATGTCTGCGTTAAGAACTGTCCCGTTTGGAAATCTTAAGTCATCATAAGGGTTCTCATTGTAGTTGCCAAGAAGTCCTTGTGTACGTTCTTTCAGCGTTTTGTTTAGAAGTGTATTCAGTGAGAGCATTTCCACACCAAGAGATATATCAAGCGAGATTCCTGTAATAAATTGGATGGAAAATAACGTGAATATATTACCAATTTCGGACAGAATAGGAAACGAATGTATCAAGTTAGGTTGCATGTTATAAACAGGACGAAATTAGCGTGTTTGTATCACCAATATTCTTACAAATGTAAGACAAAATAGGAATGATATACTGAGTTTCCAGAAATAAACAGGATGCAAGAACGGGATTAGCATATCTTCAATAGTATAAAAGAAACCAGACATACTCGTGATACAATCAGTTTAGATCGAGTTACATTTTTGTAATACATAGAACGGAGAAAAGCGTGTAAATACCTTGAATATTATTACACATACAAAACAGGAATAGAAAATTAGCTTCTTAATTTGCAGGACTGATAAAATATCATATTCCAAACGGGATGCAAGAGACTCAGTATCATTGATTATTTATCATAGACCTTTTCTTGCGGTTTAAAGTCGAGATCGAAACAGAATTAAGCAAACTATTTTCATATTAACAGAATTAAAGCCAACAAGATCAAGTACATAACATACCGAAAAGCGGAAATAGAACGTTCAAAAGTTCCATCCGCTTCGAAATAATCAAATTGTTTTCCTTTGATGACCATTCAAATGGACCATCAGATATTTCACTGTCTCTGTACTCCTTTGTAAGGTCAATTTTATTTCCATACAAAATAAAGCCTAAAAATTCAAAAGTATATATAACCAAGGTTTGAAATACAACACGCATTGCGACCTCACATATTTTCTTTATTATATGTACGATTTTGAAAGACTTTGGCTGTTTATAGCTTTTTAAGTAGAAAAGATAGTTCTTCTACAATTTTGTCTAAGAAAACGAAGGATTTATCGTAAAAATTCCAATCATATTGTAACAGTCTCTGTTGGAAGCCTAAACAGATGCATTAAAGTACACAATAACCAATATTTCACAAATATACTTGCACAGTCTTGGGCAAAAAATACTGTGTTTATTTAGATATTTAGCACCAATGAAATTGGAAACTGCATGATGTGCTTATAAATTAATGACGTTGAAAAAGTTTGAACACATAGAAGATGTTACACTTAAAAATGATTTTGGAAATAACATGAACATGAACGGAAATTAAGTCAATTGTCTGTAATAAATTGTAAAATGACAACACAACATTATGTACTTTTACATAAAAAATAATCACATCATAATGAGTTCACAAAACTAAAATTTTATCATTTGTATTAAAATTTTTAATTTTAACTAAAAAGCGGCATAGAAAATTTAAACAATATATTAAACTATTTATAAAATACCATTCTTTTTCCTATTAAGCTCAACGTGCACAGATGCATTTGTGGAATCTTTCGCGGCAAATGCTGTGAAAATTGTTGCATCTGATAAGTTTCCGTCTTTCTTCACCAAACGGGCAGTCCTGGCCTGAAGGTCGAAAGTATTAATACCTCGTACTTGTAAGAGGACATACTCCCCAAGACCGTTGAATGTGAAGTTCAATCCATCCAGAGTACGGAAATGGGGATCTCCCCAGAAAGTTCCTGTAAGCAGGTTCATAACAAAATTGTTATATTATTTGTGCCCTTTCAGTTATATTTCTTGCGTTGCCTTTTCGCTCATTTTTAAGTTTAAAAATGAACGAAAATGTAATGATAAAATTATCTAATTTAATTGCTCTTGCAAAAAAAAAAAAATAGCAAAACAAACCCATACATATAAACACTATTGCTTTATTCTTGAACTTGTGACAATGATTTCACATGTATGACGTCAGAACACTTAATACTGTAAGGTAGTTACATGAACAAACAAGACATTACAGATCCTGGTGTAACATAATGTTATATCTGGTACACACGAATTCCAACATAATATTATTTGAAGCATGTAAAAAGAGCAACAACTCATGCCCAAGTAAGATTTTGGAATACATGAGCTGGAAAACTTTACTTGGTATGGCATAATACAGTCCTGCAATCTGTCAACTGTCAAAGAGTATGATTGGTTTTCAAAATTATACAGGGTAAAGACATAGTATAAAAAAAATCGTATAATTTACCTACCAAAGTCGTAGGGCGAAGTCGCATAACAAGTTCCAGTCGGCCTCAATTCATAATACAAGCCACAGTGATTAGATTGGTTACAACATTTAGTCTTCGGCGTAGCATCATTTTGAATGTTTTCACGTGGATAACCATTGCGATTATACAGTTGGAAGCTACCTGCATGTGGTCGTTCGTTCAGCCACAACCCACTCCGTAAATCGTAACAGCAACGCTGAAACAAAATAGAACACATATATTTATATCCAGTAAGCAGAAAGCTATAACAGAGATTTTTTCAGATAGTTAATCAAGTATTTAAGTTCAATATCATATGACATAGACTACGAATAAAAATGTTGCTTGCATCAGCATATTTAGGAAGTGCAATTATCACCAAATCGTTTCATATTAGCATTTAATAATCAAATTAATTCTTAAAGATCATGTCTTCAGATATGAAGATTTTCTTGTTGTTTCTTGATTGAAAACACTACCTTCCCATTGTGTCCAAAATTTCCTACTTGTCGCATATCAACGCAGGCATATGTTTCGTCCGTCCTTTGACTCTTAAGACCAATTTGCCAAAACCACGGATCAAATCTAGACAACCTTATATCACATGGGCATTCAGGCATCATGCTTTCAATAAAAGCGATGCGTGTTTTGTCCTCACGATTTTTGTTGTACCATATAATACAATCAACTTCTGGGTTTTCATTTTCATATTTTCTCTCTAGTTTTGTTAGTGCGGTGAGTACTAGTCCTTTTGCAACTGTCAATGTATTATTAAAAAGGATATTATATGTACTGCTAAACAAAGATGTTAAAAAACATGAAAACAACAGGACAATCTTTCAATCCATGTAGTTCATTACCATACAGTAAATGTGATCTTTCATTTCATGTAGTTCATAACCATACAGAGTAAATGTGATCTTTCATTCCATGTAGTTCATTACCATACAGTAAATGTGATCTTTCAATCCATGTAGTTCATTACCATACAGTAAATATGAAAAAGACTTTAACCGAAAGCAGCTCGAAAGTGGCCGCATTTATTGCGCATATCAAGCTACATAAATATTTTTATATTTAGTGTTTCAAAGGTCGTCTACTTATGTCAATGTATATTGAAGGATATACTTGCTTTTTTCGTACTGTTTTTCGCTACCAGTTTTCAAAGACCGTCTACCTCTAAAACGTTTTGTTAGACCCGCAACATTGTTTTTAAGCGAACGTTTCTCATTATCCACTGAGTATCCAATCCACACCTGATCTTCTGTAAACGTTTTAACATCCCAGTTCATTTTACCGTTCCCGTAAATGTAGCATACATATGTTTTAGTTCCGTTTGATGTAAGAACAGCTTGAAAAGTGGATGTCTGATCCTTTCTCTAATGAAATATTTCACACATTTTATTCAGGCTAACACACGTTGAACTAAACATTAACAATGCTAAATCTGACGAACAGAAACTAAGCTTGTATATGACTAACACCAAGAATATAGCTTCAGACTATATTTTTTTTGATGAATTTAAATTTTCACTAAATTTAAGCTATATAAACTTTGATTATTCGAGAATAACAGAAAAATCAATAATCAATTTAAAAGAATATTTTTACCTTTTGTACGTGAATTAAAGAATGCTTATATAAAGGATATTGTTTTCTAACCTTTGACCGTTTTTGAGCATGTTTAATTCCATCCCAAGTGACAATCAAATTTATATTTGCATCGAAAGATGAAAGCCCTCCAAATTTCCGCACTACCATCTCAATGTATGAAATCAACTGACTGTTTTCTTTCATTTTTTCATATGAGCTATAAATGTCGAATGACCTATAATAAACTCCCTTCGAACGGCGTTTGTCGATTTTGGCTTTGAAAGGCGCAATTATATTCTCTTGCGAATCCAATATTAGACTGGCATTGGTAGAGTCGAGACCAAGATAACCATTCCAACTAATCTAATAAAATATAAAATGTGTCTTTGTTAATTGCAGATGTTGTCATCAAAATAATGCCCATGGATATATTTTCTTTAACGACGAGTGCTGGAAAAAAATCCGTCTTTTTTTTGCTTTTCTGTGTGTACGATTTTACTAAATATCTTCTAACAGGTATGATTTTATTTTCTTCATAACTTGAAGTGAAACAACTTCGATATGAAAGAGCACGCCAACACAGATTTTGTTCACTTCTTTACATTTTTTATAGTTACATGCAAATTTGCGTGCTAAATATACTTATATCTGTTGTCTGCTTCTCTGAAATCATCTCGATTTACGAGGACGTTTTCAGATTTAATGTCACTTGTTCTGTAAATTTGTTATCTTTATTGAATACTTATTTTGTTTATTTCATGTGTTCATAGTATTTACTTTTGTGAAATCGATTATTTTTCAATCGATTGATCTGATTTTAGTGGGTATTAGGTATACCCTGCACACACTGGAAAACAGACTCCTCAAGTGCTTGTCAAGAGCTATACTTTCTAACAGATAAGTTTTTTCTTGCCTGCGAAATAGAAAATGTCACATGGTTGTAGATCTGGCAAATATGTCGCATGAGGTATGATACTCACCTATTCCTTTCTTTCAAAATCCTGTACAATTGAAGATTTTTGTGATGGTGCATTGTCACTGAAATCGTAAGACGTCTACACCACTTTTGTTAACCTTTCAAGTTGGTTCAAAAAGTGAACGAACGTTTCTTCCACTGTCACAAAAGTGCCTCGAGAGCGCCTTTGCTCTTTCGTCAGCACATAAGGTATCGATCTGGCAGTAATGCCCCGATTTTTTTTATTTATTTAGAATGTGAAAAACACCTGCAACTGTAACATCAAACCTGTTGGCTATCTGAATCAGTATGAGGCTTGGATCTGAATTTACAACGTAAGTAACGTGTTTGATGACCTTTTCTGACGTTGCAGTCAGCTGGCGCCAACATTTTGGTCATATCTAAGCGTATGATGCCTGCTCTTACACCCACCTCGAAACTGTCATATAGGACATTTCATTGTGTCAATATGAAATATTCAATTTTTGGTGTATCTGCTTTTCACATTTACTAAGTTGTCAGCGTGTCATTATGTAACAGCTACTTTCAACAGTATTTTACCCTTTTCTCAACCATTTTTGCATTAGTGGCTATGACTAGACCTGGTGACAAACTGATTTTTTATTTGATCTAAATAAATGCTTTAAGTTTATCGTGCTTTTCTAAGTGCAGATTTATCACGATATGATCGTATTACATGGGAATAGCAAGGTCGATAACATTACATCTGTAAACATCATCGTATTAACGCAATTTCAAGTTAATACCTTTAGGTTTGCATTGAAACGCGCAAGGTCAACACCGATATTTAAATGGTATTGTTGGAATATGCCGAACCTTGGAAAAAAATTATGTTTTGTGTGCTACAGTGACGCAGACGTTTAAAAAACATCTAAAAAGTCTGTAACAATGCTCCATGTTTAGAAATCCGAAGTATTTATCGGTATATTAGTCGGTTCAAAAGCTCTTCAGAGCTAATGTTGTATTGTTCCTTTTCTTGCCGACTCAAAATAAAACTTATTGTATTGTATTGTATTGTATTAACGAGAAAGAAACGCGAGCAGACGTCACTGGTTTGGAACTGCATTAAGGCCATACCAAATTGTTTTTTCGTTTAGCGTCCACCCTAAGTTCAAAAACCTATCTAGCTATCCTGAAAACACAAACGAAGCCCCAAAAAATAAACAAGTCATACTGACTAGTATCTACACCAGGATATAATTATCAAGTTTCATATTGCACTTTGTAGAGACTTTTAATGCATTTCTAAAGTATTTTCAATCAAACCACCTATAAAATCAACTGAAAATATATTTCTGCATAGGTAAATTTACAACTGAGTCTATATTTGGAGTCAACTTGTCAATATCAACTCAGTTTCAACAATCTATAAAACTGAGCACATTCATGTTATTAGACAGGTCCTTCCATCTATGCCACTAAAATCCAAATGAGGTATCACTGTAAAAAATTACAAAAGTAAACACTACTTAAACATTTAATACTGAACACCAAAATATCATTTTTACTGGTATTTGTATTTCTCTATCTGTTTTATCTGAGTGTCTGTTGGCTTCACTGCGAAGATAACACAATTCTTTCAAATTATTCAAATGAATTTGTCTCCCTTATGAAAGAAGAATTCTCAGCAAAAATGTTACAAAAGGAATATCTGCTTTGTGAACTACTAACAAAATGTCATTAATAATGTCTTTCGACTCTACCTATTTGAATTACATTAAACTTCATCAACAAATTCTAGCTGCAGCTTGCGTATACACTTCACTTGAGAAATTCGACTGATAGCGAAAACATATGATATAACAAATACTTCAACGCATACAATTTACATAAAACAATCATTTACTTGCTATTATCTTGAAAAACAATAAAAGGCATTGAAATCTTATTATAACTGACCAGAAACTAACCTCTTCTGATGTCGCCAACAAATTTATGCACGCATGGAACTTTTTTACACGACTCAATAAATACAAATTTGGGGTAAAGATGCAAAGGAGGTAACAACACTAGTCACGTATAAATTCTCGAATATACCGGAGAGCATTTAAAACTTTGTACAGTAAGGTCGTAAGGCAAAACAATGTTGTTGTTTTTTCCTACCTCAGAAGCTCAAACCTATCCGTCCGCGGACGCTAAACGAAAGAACGATTTGGTATGGCCTTATGCTAAACCGTCGTTCTAAAGTATTTGCAAAATCTTGGTAACTTTGGTTTGAAGACTGCAAGAAAATCTACCCATGTTTTGGTTTCTATGTTGTCTTAATAAATATGTTTTCATTTCCCTGTTTGAATCTTCTTGTTTATATAGTATTAATTAAACTAAAATGATAAACTGGGAGCAAATTACCACTTATTTCATGGAAAAAATCCACTTACGTATATATTCTTGTGTGTGCGACTGAAGACTGGAAACCCGAGTTCTAACTTCACATTTGTTGTACTCAAAACTTTTGACATTTCGGCATCACCTGCAGCTTTTCCATATGGAAGCAACGGCACTGTTGAAATATAAAGCAATTATCATGATTTCTTTTCACTTGTTTTCAGTAGTTTACAGTGGCTGGTAAAGCAGCCTATCCGTATGAACTGGGTGCATGCCTTCATATTTTCAGAGCAAAGTTTTTTGACTGTTTTATTTTGTTTGAACCCAGTTGTGTATCTCCTTTCCAATGGCACGTTCATTGTGCCGCATTAAAAATATTCCTGCCTTTATTAAAACGAATTAAAGAAATTGTCCCTTTCGATTTCAAACGACAAAAGTACTAAAAACTTATTTCTTGACATTAAAGAAACATAATTTAATTAGTTAAAACGAAGGTTCAAGTATACAACATTCGTAATCACCAAAACAAGTCACTTTCACCCATTCTGCAGTCGTAAAAAATCACTTTTGGTGCTTACTCTCCAACTTCTCTTTTTGATCTCAACCACGGGCCCCACCCCCCTCGAAAAATCAGTTGCAAGTTCGCATGTATGCAATATATTATATTCAGGTAAAAGCGTCCCTTCCTCGGCCTGAATGGGCTTTTTGTTGGTCTCCACTATACATATTTATTTGTGTTCTAAATGCGTTTGACACCTGTAGTCAATGCTGTTTATGTTAAATATATACATTTGGTATATATTTGCCTGATGTTTCAGAACAAAAAGACTGATGAATCACAAAATTTGTAATAGATCATACAAGAACCTTATTTTATAGATACAAAACTTGGTATCAAAAATTGTATTAACATAACTGATCACACACCATGTCAAACAAATGCTAATAAGCTAACATTTAAATCATGCATAGTCGAAAACTTTTATTACTTTAAGACCGTGTTTGCACGTTTTCCCAGTGAAAGTTTCTGAAAATATCTAGTAATAAAATGCTTAGGTCTTATCGTAACAGACATGATAATGAAAAGAAGACGTACTATGCTCGATCTAAAAATTTAAAAAAGTTTAAAGTGAGTTAAAAATAAGTTATTTTCTAAAAGTAAGTCTTAAAGGTAAAGAAGCGAAAACTGCAAACAAAAAATAGCAAAAACTATCAAACACAAAATCCATACAAAACCGCGCTTTTACATATTTTGTAACGAAAATGCACAAACGTTCATAAAGAATTTTCTAAACGGTCTTTTGAATGACAATGCAGTTTGAGTCAGAAAAAGAAATAAAAACAAATATCTGAATATGATAATAAGCTGAAAAACTTACTTATATCACATGAATATGAAGAATTGTCATAAATTCCCGTCTTACATGTACAAACGGAATCTTCACACCAAGAACCATCATAACGACAATATTCTTTATTTTTGCAATGTCCTCCAACATCCGCTTATATAAAAAGAAAAGTCATAATGTATAATAAAATCTAATCTAATGTTAGCATTCTCACAAAACTGTATTCTTTCTTAGGGTCTTAGAATTTTTTTAACAAATATGGCTTATTTGGGTGTAATCTCTGTTGGAAAATCCAGTCTCGAGAAATACATTCGTATGCTTGTTGAAAAAAATGTTAAAATACGGGCAAATTAACGTGTATATGTTGATATATTAAAACATAATCATGCATTTTTATAAAAATTTTCTTTGTCATCAAACAAAACAAAAAAGAACAAACGTGAAAATACTTTCCACGAACATTCAAAGATAAACAACAAGCAAGGAAAATCCAAGAGAGCAATGACGGCCCTCTTATCGCTCACCCAAGTACAAATGTAATTATTTTTTTTGGTTTGGTTTTTAGCCCCGGTGACCTTGACCCTAGTGACTTAAAATCAACCCAAGGGTAGATGTCCATGGTATATACATACCAAATAATTTAAAATATTGGTCAGTAAATGAAGACGCACGCCAGTGGTTTGTAAGATGTTCAGAGCTGTGAAACCACTGCCATGCAGACATAGCAAAATAAGCCTACTCTGGCTCCCATTCCACTGGAACCCATAATGGAATCAGGCTGGTTCAGGAAAATAAAGGATACCTCATGTTAATTTATATTTTGTGAATGTTTGGTGGAGACTGAATCAAATGCGAGCGTAAAGCTTTGACATACGGTGAACAAATCTTTTTTAACCTTTGTGACATTGACTTCAGTGACCTCAAACCCCATCCAGTAGTAGAGGCTCATGTGCAAGGTACCTACGTACAACATACCTAAGATATCGGTCGATAAATGAAGTCTCCATAACGAAAAGTAGAAAACCCTATATTAGCCATGGTGGCCTTGTACTCAGTGAATGAAAGAAGTTCATTTAAGGTGCTTATAAATCAAATATCTAAAATACTGGTCAATAAATTAATACTCTATAAAAGAAGCTAGAAACAATATATTATACACCTCAGTGATCTTGACCTTGACCTTTGTGACCTCAAACCCACCCGAGGGTAGAAGTCCTTGCAAGTTTCCTGCAAACCAAATATAAATGATATCGGTCAATGAGTGAAGACTCTATTGGGAAAAGATATCAGTCAATGAATAAAGGCGCTATGAAGTAAAGTTGAACAGTCTTTTTTAGCCTTGATGACCCCTTGGGCAGAGCCAATTTTTATCCCAGGGCTAAGATTGGAACAAATAAGGTAGAAGTTCACTAGACCATGTTACCCATCAAATATTTTAACACTAGGCCTTGTGGTTTCTGACAAGAAAATTTTTTAGAGTTTTTTTTGTCCTATGCAAGTCTTTAACAAATCAAGAGACCCCAAGGTCAGGGTCAATTTTAGCCCCAGGAGCATAATCTTGGTAGAGGACCTCTAGATGATGCTCCATGCAAAAACATCTAAGCCATAGCCCTTGTGGTTTTATTGATGAAGATTTTCAAAGTGTTCTCTATATATGCCTTTCTGAATTCAAGTGACCCCCTTAATGACCTTGGGAAATAAATTGAACACTCTTTATAGAGCACATCTTTGTGAACCTGTATACCAAATATCAAACCCCAAGGCACAGTAGTTTCATAGAAGAAGATTGTTGAAAGTTTCCCTAAATAAGTCTATGTGAAATAATGCTGCAGCTGGTGCGGTGCCAATTTTGACCCTGGGGCAATGGCTTGAACAAGTTCGGTAGATAGCTATTAGAAAATGCCACATACCAAATATTTCAGCTCAATGCCTTGTGGTTTTTGAAAAGCAGGTATTTGAATTTTTTTTACTTTTAAAATCTAGTTTAAGCCTCTGTAGCCTAGATCAGCTTTAGAACAATTTAAGTGAGCTTCATGTAAGACACATTGTAGGCAAGTTTTATCAAATTTAGATTGGTGGTTTTAGAGGAGATGTCCTTTGAAATAATTGTGGACTACGGGCGCTGACGGACGCCGGACACCCATCATTCCTAAAAACTCACATGAGCACTAATTGTTCGGGTGAGCTAAAAAGTTTTATACATTGTTTAATGCATTGTGGGACTTCATGTTCCCATGTCCCATTTTCTTGGCATTTGGCTGTCTTCTTTCCAACCAGAAAAAATCCTTCATTGCATTTAAATCTAATTTGTGCCTTGTATTTCGTTCCTTCTTTATCAATCATTTTACCGTTAGCTGGTGCAGTCAATTTGCCACAATCTGCAAAAAACGATATACTAGCATGTGAATTTTAGCAAAAGAAAAATACCGTAAAAAGGCAGCTTATGGTTAGGACAAATTTCATTGTATGGTTTTGTCCTCACTGTGGCAGGACATTGTATTTTTCATCATTCTTTTCAAAGCGCAAGGTTGATTAATATTAAATGGACAACACATCTCCTAAGGAAATTCACTGTTACCTCTTATTACACAAGTTGGGAGATTACTCCAGATTTCACCATCTTCACATGTTATTATACTCTGTCCTAGAAGCTGGTACCCTCTGTTACATGCTATTTTGGCATAGCTGTGAAACACATAGCTATTTAAACTATCGGTATCTGTGACTTTCCCTTTTTCCGGTGCTGGGTCGTAGCATACTGAAAACAAAATTTTAGAGTTCCTTTTCTTTCAATATAACATTTCATCAAACTTATTTCTTATTTAAACAAGGCATAATTTAATTAGTCAAATACGCAGCTACTTTGCTAACACGTATCATAGGAAGAAGAGAAAGTATTAGGAAAACGTATATTTTGGCATGAAACATTCCTTTTTTTCGTGATATAACTTTACATTTTTTTCAAAATCAAGAAAGAGTACTGCTGAATGATATAAAATAATATAAAACCTAGTTATTCGAAGGAAAAGAGTTTCCTTATACTATTTTAGTTATTGCAGTTGGATTTTTTTTGGTTATATTTCCACTTCAAAATACTTTTTTTTCAGTTTTTCAAACTTATTTTGAAAATACTATAATAAACATTATAAATAAAATTTAACAATATCAGCCGATTATCTGATCTTAGCTCACCAGAGCACAGCGTGTGTCCGTCGTGCGTCGTTCGTCGTCAAGTTTTGTTTTAAACAACATCTCCTCATAAACGGCCTGGGCAAATTAAATGGAACTTTGCATGTATGTTCCTTGAAAAAATGTTCTTATAAAGTTGTCAAAAACAAATACTATCCAGAACTGTACTTGATGTGGCAAGTAGTAGAAATAAAAATTAAAAAAATTCTTTTCTGAAACCAACTGGCCGAGAGTTCTGAAATTTTGTGAAGCATCTTCTAGTAAATCTCTACCATTTTTTTGTCAAATTATGTCCCTGTGGTCAAAATTGATCCCGCCTCATGGATAACGTGTTTTACACAGAATTATAAAGGAAGATCTTTGAATCTTTGAAACTCTTCTTGTCTGAAACCACAATGTATTTTGCGTCATGTAGTGATCCTCTACCAAGATTGTTCAAACTGCGCCCCTTGGGACATCAATGGCCTGGTCCCGGGGTAACTTCATTTTACAAAGGCTTATAAATGATGCTTAAAAGAAAACTTCTTGTCTGAAGCCGTATGCCATAGAGCTTAGATATTCTGTATGTCGCACTGCTTAACTGACTTCTACCAAGTTTGTTCAAAGTATGTCCCTGGAGTCAAAATTGGCCATGCTCTTGGGGTCCTATTTGTGTAAAATATTTAATATGTGAAAATCTTCTCGTAAAAAAACTGTAAGCTTTTGACTTAAGTTATTTTGCACGATTCATCTTTTAGAGGTCCTCTACCAAGTTTTCTCAAATTATTCCCCTGGGGTCACGAATGGCTCTGCCCTACGGTCACATGATATTAGATAGGCATATATAGGAAAAACTTTAAAAAAAAAGTATCTTCAACCGTATGCCCTAAAGCTTATATATTTTGTATGTTGCATTGTCTAATAGGTATTTACAAAGTTTGTTTAAATTATATCCCTTGGGTCAAAATTTGCTCCGCCATATGTAAAATACTTAATCTTTGAAAATACTCTTGTAAGAAACCGTAAGCTATAGACTTTAGATATTTTGCATGGTTCATGTTTAAGAGGTTCTTTATCACGACTGTTCAAATTATGCTCCTTGGGTCATTAATTGTGTGAAACTGAATGCTTACATATTTTGTACGAAGCATTGCGTAATGGATACATACCAAGCCTTTCAAAGTGCGTCCCAAGGGTCAAAATTGGCCTTATCCCAGTGGTTTATTTGTAACAAATATAAGATCTTTGAATAATTCAAAACCTGTTATTTTGCTTGAGATGTTCGTTGAATAACAGACCCACAGCCAAGGGGTAAGCGACCCTTGGCCATCATGGTTCACTTGTCTGTTTAGTTTAGACTCATTTTTTTACATTAATTGCGACACAAGATTTTACAACTTAGATTCATCGATGACCGCTCCCTGGGGTCCATACCAGTATTCGCGCAGCATGGAGGAATGTGAAGATCATGAGAGAATCTCGCCTCTGACGGGATTCGAATCAGCGACCTCCAGATCCGGAGCCCTGCGCTCTACCCCTGGACCACGGTGCCTCTTGTCTGTGTATGTGGTCTTAAACAACGTAAATTTGTTTTCTTTGTAAATGATTTGATATATTGTTATGTATGCAGCAAAACTTGTATAAAATAATGTTATTTTGACAAACGGCTATGAATTTTGTTTAACATTGTTATGAATAATAGCGTGTTTACAGTTCTGTTTTTAGAACTAATCAATGACCTTGTGTTTGTATCTGTGTTTTACAATTTGTTAGATTATAGTTTCCCATTAAATTGTTGCTATATTTAGAACAATGTAGATGTGTTTTGAATGTTAAAGAAAGTTCAAGTATTTTCTTTATGTGTATAAAAATCAGAGAATTTCTTGAAGCGGTATCTTCAGGTAATCTTTGGTCATTAAAATATTGGATTAGATCTTAATCAGTGACAGTTGATTATTACCAGAATATTTTGGAATCAGTTTTCACTATTTCTTAATGAGGAATTAATTCAATTTTTAAGAATTTGTGGGATTATTCTACTAAGGGATAGTTTGGACATTTGTGTAAAGTACTTCAACAGTGATTAAGACATTTAACTAATTCCGGGATCAGACAGGATTGTTAATTTACACTAAATCCAAGTACTGTAAAAACATTTTTTGTAACTTTGTGTAACTGTTCTTTAATAATTTGGTAATTTATTTTAAGAATATTTTTTGTTATTCTTTAAAGTTTGTTACTGGTTATTCTTTCTATTACACTTTGGGTTTAGGACAGTAAAAACATATATAAAAGGTAAACTATTAGAAATATCCGGCAATTTAGAGATGTTTGTGAAAAAATGTATTCTTTCATTTATTGAAATTCTAGAAGAACCAATTCTAATTTTTGTCTTGGTTTGGTTAAACTCTTTAGGTTTAGACGAAAATGTTCCTCCAGGGGGAATCTATATACCATTTATTCATTCTTGTTTCTTTAATGATGATATGAATTATTTCAAAATGCACTAACATAAATACGTTGTAAGTATCCAAGGCTTTTTTGTGTGTAAATATGACTTTGATGCACAAAGTCTGATTGAGTTGATTATTTTGATTTAGACAGCGATGTAACTGCAAAATGTTACTGAAAATTTGACCTTTTTAAATATGATAATCTGGTTATTATAAATGGTGGACAAGGATATGACAAGGAATGAAAGTGTAAACTGACGTTAACGCATACATCGGCAAATGATTACTTACTAACATATTGAATAAGTTGCCTGGCGCAGAGCAGTTTTATATGACGGTTTATCAAAAACTTGACCGACGAACTATTGCGAGTGAAAATGATCTTATTTTTGCTTATTGTATATTATTATCATTTTTATAATCATAATTATTATATACAGCTTTGAAAGAACGGAAGAGAAATTATGTTTATATTCCTGTTTATGACAGAAGACTCTACGATACCTTGTATCTCGCAGGAAACTGTGGTGTCGTTCCATCCAGATGATGTGCACATGACAAACGAGGGACCATTTAATTTGTATCCAATATCACACTCGATTGTTGCAAGTGTGGTTGATCCATTTTTGTATTTTGCTCTTCCATTTGCAACCGATACAATTCCACAGTCTGAATATAAAGATATGTAATTTAGGAAGATACTTGCCGAACAAATATCATTTTTTCCATTCAGTTTTACTAGTTTATGATTTGTTTCTTAATATTTGAGGAAAGTCTTACCAGATTTATCACACACGGGTGTGTCTGACCACAGTTTGTTTGCCTGACAAATGATAACTGCCTCACCAATAACCGCTGAGCCACTCAAACAACTGATTTCAACTACAGTACCATAAGTTGTTTTTGTAGTATTTGCTGAGCCATTGATTGGAACGGGACTACCGCAGTCTAAAATTGCAAGAAAAGTTTACAATATGAAAAACTTCATATCAGATTACACTCATATTTTAAAATGTTTGAGAAATAGATTGCGATTTTTTTCCGTTTAGATGAATTAGTTCACAAAACATAAAACGAGTTGCTTCGTTTTGTTTTTAACAACTTCTTTTCTTCATTGTTTTAGCAGTAATCTGGCTTGTTGACATACACTTACCTACAATAATACAGTCAGACCAAACTTCCCAGGTACCATTAGCCAGACATGAAACAGATGCACTTCCAATTCTGCTTGGCGTGTAACCCATATGACATTTAATAATCGCTGTCTCTCCAAATGTTGTTCTTTTGTTAGGTAAAGTAACATCTCCATTTTTAGGCTTGGGCATTTTGCAATCTACAATCCAGTAAAAGTATTTCGATATATTGATACCAGTGAATTGAGAATTATGGTTTTACAGCTTACTTACAAACATCTGTATTGTATCACTGGTACTGTCTATTTCTTTATTTTCCTGATAGACAATAACCTCTTACAAAAGCACATGTTCTTCTAGGAACAAACATCAATTTTAAATGCAGCCATGACGAGTTATAAAGAGAGATAAAACTGAATTTATGGCAAAATAAATGTATTTACAGTCACTTTCAAGTACGATAATTGTTTTCATTAGGTCATAAGTAATATGTCGAAATATATTGGGTACGAAAAAGCCGTACTAGTAAGTACAATAAGCTAATTGGTACGAGTAAGTACAATATGATAATTCATGCACAGTTTAGTCGGCCATTTTAGAAGAAAATTTTTCAAAACAATTTTTAATAATCCACCATCCTACCCAAATTCAGTATTTTCAATCTAAAACAAGTTTATGAACATCAATTATGTGCTGTGTGTATATAATTCTATATACAAAAAGCAATATTCTTCAAACAAATCTTTTGATTCTTTTTGAGATATGTGTATAATATTATATACAATATTCTTAGAACCCAAACTTTGATAATTTTTCGGGATATGTGTTCATATAATTTTATATACAGTTTTCAGAAATGTTTGGTTGCTCTGTATACAATTTTGTTTTATATTGATAACTTTCATATCAACATTGTTTTATATGTTTTTCTCCGTCATTTATTATTAAATGGACAGTTCAATTTCAAAGTGTAGTTGTTATTTTTGAAAATTATCAAACAGAGAAATCTTTAAGTCCAGCAAAAATACAACAAATTAAAATGTTAACATAAAAAAGCAGTTATAAGCATTGTGAGAATACTTAAAGACATAAAAGTATAAAGCCCATAAACTCTGAAGCACTTACCTGTAATAATACACGACGGATAGTCCGTCCAGCTTCCATTCTGTTGACATTTTATGACAGCATCGCCTACTATGTTATATCCTTCATCGCATATGATCTGTACAACTGTGCCATAGATTGTATCTGTACTGTTTCTTGAACCATGTAAAGGTTTAGGGTCTTTACAGTCTAAAAATGGAATTTTTCTATTCAACTTTCGTGAACTCACTTTTTAAACCACATTTGTAACGAATGAAATTGTTGGATACAAAATCTTCAGCTGAAGAAGGAAGTTTGCCATTGGTTGAAAGTGTTTCTGTTTTGAAACTTAAGGGCAGAATTTGTAATTGTTAGTTCTATTGTCTCTGATAATAAAATCAGTAATAAGAACATTAATACATCCGTAAAATAAATATCAAAGCCATGAAAAATTTTACTTAATGAAATAAATATTTAAGAGATATGACTAAATATTTCCCTCATTTTAATAAAATGGTAATGACAATTTTAGCATAACACTTTTTGTTTAAAGCCTAAACTGTTATGGAAATAGGAAATTCGATTATTACGCGCCTTCAGTATTTGCCAATGTCCGAAAACCTTTCACTTATAGGGTATTCATTTTGTACTGTATCTACGCCGATCATCTTTTTAAAGATATTTCTTGTTTCTTTGCTCGTAATTTGACTGCTGTTTTATCTATTATATTATGATATTATAAACAGTGCTTCCTTATGCGATAATTATAATTGGAAATCTCCAAATGACTTGTAGGTAAACTGCTGAGTTTGAAACATCTGACTGGGGGTGACAGTAGTGCCGCACTTAGATATTAAATACCCTTATAAAGGCAATTCTTTTCTCAACTCAAACAACTTTTGTAAACAAAGTGCAACAAAGTACATAATTATGTATATTGACCGATAATTGATAAATTTTAGTTGGGTGATGCTGGCGTACCTATAAGTTCACAAAACGGCTTATTGCTCCATTCTCCATTCTTCTGACAAGTAATGTAAGGTTCACCAATCAGTTTGTAGTGTTTATCACATGTCACATGAACAGTTGTTTGATAGCTGGTCATTGAAGAGTTAACGTAACCACCGTTTGGAGTGGGGTCTCCGCAATCTGAATATAATCAAATGAATATTTCTAAAATCAATTGTTTTCCGGATTATGCATCCGTACATTTAAGAAATACTTCATACGATGACTATTCTCCTTTGTTTGACAACTTCATCTTATATCACACGTGTGTCATAAAATGCAATTGTATTGTAGAATTGTAAAGAGTGTTTAATTTATTTTGAATGTTAACATGACTGGCATTCGCTTAATGCCATGCATTATCATAAAATACAACAACTTAATATTAATAAGCTACAGTGTGTTTGATTATAAAGTGTATACTATTTTTTTTATATATAATCAATTGCAGACTAGATATTATGTATTATTTCTATACTAAAATCTTGCAGTATAGTCAACTATTTTTCAGTATTTCACACCTGTGCACACGACGGAAATATCACTCTTGTGGGTACAATCATCATACGTTTTGTATGAACAGTCATTTAAGTGTGAGGCGTTTTCTCGACAGCTTAAGTCATCTACAAATATAGGTCCTCTACCTTCACCGTAATACGCACCTGTGTGGAAACTGATCGCTGGACTAAAATGATATATAAAAATGTATTGACGAAATAGAGAAATTATCGAACAAAATGTTTGTATTCACAAAGAAGTTTCATTGCGTCTTTTGCAAAACAGTATCATACTTCTGCTAAGCAGAATATAGAAGAAAGATAAAAATAATTTTACGGAAATTAAATTGAACTTGACAACGCACTAAGTTACATTAACATAAAACATAAAATAGATAAAAAAAAACACACATACGGATATCCAATCATGTCACAAATAACATTTGCTTCTGACATTTCAAAATTGTCGTCGCAGATTGTCCCCCATGTGTCCAAAGATTTTATTTCAACCCTTCCGCTTGATGGTCTTGGACCGTCAAGCAACCTTATTTCGGATATATTCAGTGGATAACCTAAAATATGAAATCATAGCAAATCACATCGATACTTTTCTTTTATACTACTCTTTGAAGTAAAAAAGCCATATACGCCTACAAAACGTCGAAACCTGTAGGTAAATACTTGAGTTACAAACTCAACACTATATTCTTTAAAACATCTTGAAATCAAGAAATTAGTTATTCAAATGTTGCAATGATTCATACTAAAATGTTTATAGGAAACGACCGAGATATAGTTATTTCTAATGTCATTTAAAAATGTTATTGCACAAATTAACGTAGACTGTAACTACTTACTGTACTCCTTGCATTCACCTTCTGTAACCCATGAATTTGTCTTACTGTCACAGATAAAAGTAATCATTCCTGCATACATTTTATAGCTGGAGCAATCCAAGTAGGGAATGGAACCATTGAACACAACGTACTCCGCATTCCAGTGAGCTAAATCAAGTTGTCCGCACTCTAAAGTGTAAAACATGGAACTGAAAGAACCTGACGATGTTATGATATTTACGTACCTAAAATGTAGGACAATTACTGAATTTATTTGTTGGGTGTTAAAATGTGTTGCTTTATTTATACAACAGCCAATAAATAAAAAGACTTCTAATTTGTTTATGCAATACCTGCTACTGGGTGTCATTCATCTTTGAAATATTTTCTCTGTATATAATTTATAAAAAGGTAATTAAAAGTATATGAATTTCTAAGAATCCCCCGACACTAAATGTATAAATGAAGTTTCTCCTTTCATAAAACTGATGACTTCAGGTCGCATAGTCATTGTTTTTTGTTTGTTTGTTGTTGTTGTTTTTTGTTTCTGTTTTCTATCGTTTTTTTGTTGTTTTGTTTTGTTTTTTGTTTGATATTGCAACTAGTTATACCGTCAATTAGTTATAATACGAGACTTGTTCGGAAATTATTCAGGCAATGTATGTTTTGAAAGAAAAACTTAACGCATGTATATTAGATTTTACATAAACATAAATTCACCTTTATTAAATTGAATGGGTAAAATGAAGTTTATACTTGTACCTACCAAAACTAAATATCATGTGGAAACAGAAGGAGATGTAATTACCCGGAACACGCCGTAAAAATTGGTAAGTTCAAATCATTCGAACTCGGATAGAAGCTTAAAACAATTTTGAAATAGCGAAAAAATGTCAATTAAAATAACGTCATATTCACTATGTTATTCTGCCGTTATTACGGTTAAGTTTCGTTACGTTCACGTCATAAAGTAAACAAGTTCTGGCCGTTTATCAAAAGTCTATATAAACAAAGAAACAGCGTCAAAAAGGATAACGACGTCAAAGCGGAGCAGCGAGCTTACACTAAATGTTGCGTAGAACTTGGAAAACCCTTGTAGAAACAAAAAAAAATGACGGGAGATCGACGAGCGTCAACGATTCACTGACGTCCAAAGTTGCTACCGCCCTTGAAGATGATCCACGCCTGACAGTGTTTCAGGTTATAAGGCGTGATCTTATCCAGGCGATTCGTAAAAACCAACTGGAATCTCGTACCGTAAAAAAATAACCGTAAACCGTAAAAATCTCGTACCGCCAATTAGTTATACCGTTAGATCTGTATCTATTATTAGATATAAACGGTTGAATTAAATAATCACTCACGCGGTAAAGCCTGCTAATAGCCCGCCCGCTTAGCTCAATAGGTAGAGCACCGGATAAGTAATCCATCGGTCGCTGGTTCGACCCCTTGGCAGGGCAAAATTTCTCCGTGACAATTGATCTCAGACATTGTGTCTAATGATCATTTGTCTCTCACTGCTGATTCAGAATAGATTGTGTGGGAACAGTAGTCAGTCTCTTGCGGAGAAATTAGCAATTACTGGTTAGTTATCCAGGAAAACCGATTAGGTGGACTGACCGCCGAGATATAACTTAGATGTTGAAATCGTTGTTAAACCCAAACAAACAAACTAGAGCCTGCTAAAAAAAGTTATGGATGGACGGACAGACACACGGAAAGACTGACTGAAGTTATATTAAAACTTATCGCCTAGGCATATAAAAAACTAAAGACAATCACAAACCGCTGCAGGCAACAGAAACATCTCTTTGATGAGAACATTCATTCAGGTACAAATATTTGCAGTCGCTTAATTGGACGTCATTTTTTTCGCAAAACATCTGGTCAATGTATATCGGTCCACTTCCCTCTCCATGAGCGGCCCCAGTTATCACTTGTACAGCTCTAGAAAATAAAAGGTCATTGGACTTTGTATTCTGATGCACCAAATAATATACTATACCTTAAAAAAATTTGACTGATTTGTTAATTGTATGTATACACAAACTTCATTCGTGCATATCATATTGCAATTAGTCGCCGTGTGTAGACTCGTTAATTTGCAATTGTTAAATTAGGCGGAAACGATTTGGAGAGGGGAAATAGTTACTGCTCTAAGTTGAATAATGGGGTATCGAAAAATAACTCGAAAATCTTGATGCAAAAGGTTAGACTTAATCTTTTATCCAGTTTCTACATCAGAATCTAGGTTCCCTAAAATAATGAAGCCTAGAATACTTTTCGGCGGGCACAAAATTATCCGTCTTGGCATAACGCCAAATTTGAAAAAAAATAGCGGGTGTACTCACTAAAGTATTCAGCCAAACGCATGATAACTTTTTTCTTTTTTATTAATAATTGTGGGGAAGACAGGGATAGCTTAACACAAAAACTGATGTGCACAATGTCTTATTGTGTCAATGTGAATTATTTTAAATGATCAAAGCTAGTCACAACATAAGAATACAAATTACAAGAATCGTTGAAAATACAAGAAATTAAAGAGAATCAACTCATAAGGACGTGGTTTTCCATTCTTTTATTTTACAATTTTTCATTATTTTCGATACCTTAGACAAACGAATTGAATAAAAATTGGGAAACGACAAATAATCATATAACGAGCATAATAAGCCTAAGCGGAGAGAAAAACTACCTGAGTCCAAAAGGTTTACAAAATAGATCCGCTGCCAAAATATCGAATTTCTGGTCACATATGGTTCCCCACGTGCCGTTGACTCGGATTTCTGCGCGCCCGTCAAAAGGACCGGAACCATTTACGAGTCGTGCATCAGTTATGTTAAGCCATGGGCCTGAAAAAGATTTATTTACATGTTTTAGATAAAATTACGCTAGGGTCATGACAAGGAATAGAATTGAAGAATTCTGTCAGAACATAACGCGAAGAATTTCAACAAAAGACTTATCATGAATGAATTTTATTCATAAGAATTTATTTACTGCATTTTATTGAACCAGTTAAAAATCGCAGATTCATGAAGAACTATCACTAAACGTGACAAAAAAACCCAGAAACCACCTTGACAAAGTAGTCGGATACATTGAGGTAGGAGCATTTGCTAAACAACTTTGAAGCAATAACGTAGTAAACTTAGGTGTGTGAAGTTAATTATGAGTTTTAAATTGGGTATTGGATTTCTTTTTTTACCAAGCTGCATTCGAATACTCAGCCAGCCCAAAAGAGCCAAATACACAGCTGAGATAGAATTCCTTGCCAGATGGGAGTTGAGTATTCAACTAAACGAATACCCAGCTCGGTTCGAATTCCCAGCCAGCTGGAAGATGGGTTTTCGACCCAAAAGAGCCAAATACACATTTGAGATCGAATTCCTAGCCAGCTAGTAGTTGGGTACTTAACCTACCCAGCTCGGTCTGAAATCCAAGCAAAATTTTGTGTTTGATCCGAAAGAGCCAAATAGCAAGCTAACATCGAACTCGGTTCGAATTCCGAGCCAGCTGGGAGTTGGTTATTCGACCCGAAAGAGCCGAATACCAAGCTGAGATCGAATTCCTAGCTAGCTAGAGTTGTATATTCAACCAAGTGAATACCCATCTCGGTTAGAACTCCCAGCCAGCTAGACTTGAAAGAGGTAACTCTATATAGCTTGGTATTCAATCCGAAAAATTTGCATACCGAGCATGGGTCAACATTAAGACTCAAATACCTGTTTATAATTTATTTCACAGCAGGCTAGGAGTTTGTTTTTCAAATAAATGTATACTCAGTTGGAGTTGAATTTAAGGAAATAATCTTCTATATGAACAAACAGGTTTACCTCTTGCGTTTTCTCTCTAGTACCGATGGCATAAATACAAAAACAGATTTGGTGTTGTATATTGTTCTTGTTCTAGTATCCTACAATAACTACACATTTCCACATGTCACTCAACTTTCGTGTTACTGCACAAATAACGCTCCCGATTTAGGTAATACCCAAAAGATATTAAGCTGTTATGGTAAGCAGTTGATTATTTTAACAAACAGCCAGGTCAAGTAGGAGGGGCTTCACCATACATATAGATTTAAGGTAGAAATGTATATAAACCTTTCATGCTTAAAAGGTACCGAAAGTAAAAAAAAGAAACAATTGAGGACGTTTAACTATCTCGTGAAGTTATTTCATATTCCAAAATGAAACGAACATCTTCATCCTGCAAATGCATTTAAAATGAATATTTTAAGTCAAAATTTGGCTTCACAGGTATGAAAACACCAGTTCAATTTATCAGAGATCAAAAAATAGTATCCACATAATTGCAACTAGAAATATTTCTCAGTTTTCTTGGATGTTTTTATCATTTTTTCTCTTATCAGTGTATTTTTCTGTTTGCTGGAATCATTGTTCTTGACTTTTTCTGATAGTGTGGTTACAAATTTATTCTCATATACGATCAGAATAGAATTAATCATAGGAAATTGTTTCACATACCTCAATCTGAAATTGGCTCATAATTTTTGTGTGTAAATTTAACGGGTGAGTTCACATGAGCAGAAACATCTTTTTTTTAAACAAAAATCCCATTTTTCTTGCTATTTTCATGTGCACAGATACAGATTTACAAAAAATGTGTAAGTTAAAGCAATTTAAAAGAGGTGAACTATGTTTTACAGCCCTGTGAACTTTATGAATTTTATACCAAATAAAAAAGGAATTTGATGGTTTCACACCTACACCGTTAAATGAGCGGCGCCACTGTGCATACATACACAACGAGATTAACCGAGACGCATTTCGTGACGTCATAAGTTCATTCCTTGATAATGGCGAAAGTATATTTTCAATCTTACCAAAGTGCACGATCTGCCTTCCTATTATTTAAAGATATACTGTGCCCATCTTTGCATAAGATATTTTTATTGCAGAAATTAATTGGAATCTAGGAAATTCTTACTGAATATGTCTCATTAGACTATTAGAATACACATAATATATATAGGAAGCTGCATTCCTTATAACAGGTCATGTTATGTTGCTGCTTTCTTTAAAAAAAACTGCCAGTTTTTTCAAATGACACTATGTATTTATACTGTGTTTACCTAAAGTATGTTGAGTTTAAACATAACACATCAACTGTGTGTGTACTCAAACATGTTTATTTTATATTTACACAGAAAAGTTGTAGAAGTTATTTGTATCTGAAACTTGAGCATAATATATCTTTAAATGAGATTTAAGTACATATTGATGATGAAAGGTACTGCAAATATAAATTTAGCATTGATTAACAGTCTGCTGTCGTGCGGAGTTTGTAACTAGAGGCATTTTATGAACAAATATTTCTAGTTTCGTCCTAAATACAAAATATAAAGCGACCTGGATATTTTTAAACCTTAAAACATTTTTTTCAGTATTGTATTTTTACTTTAATTTTTTATTTTTTCAGGTTAAAGTTGATTTAAGAATATTAAGATAAGAATCGTAACGTCGTGATGAACTTACTTTTTGTTCCGCCTAATAAAAATCAGCATTATTCGTAAAATACGAGTGTGAGTGACTATTATTACATATACTACATTCTGTACTATTAATCCTAGGTTAAACATTTTTCACTCCATGAAAAAATAAACATCCTACTTCTTTCAGGTTGCTGACGTTTGCACATTTATTTCAGATAGGATTAAAAATACAAAGCCGAATACCTGAAATAATGCATAAAATTAATAATCTCTCTGACTGAGTTTATTTATCGTCGGTACCGGTTACCCATATGACCGACACGAGCGTAGGGCAAAGGTCCACTAGGACAATCGCTTACTGGACAATAGCCCTCTAAGACAATAGTGAACCTTACATTACTTGTCAGAATAACGTAAAATGGAGCAATAACCCGTTTTGTGAACGTATTGGTACGCCAACATTACCCAACAAGGACATGCACAACTACGCTTTGTACTTATGATTCTAGCAAAGCATTGATAAAATCTGACAAACAGTTACTGAAAATAGTCTAGACAAATGTGTATGTTAAAATAAATCAGATGGCTATATGTTGTGAAAATTCATGACAAGGAACCCGGCAACAACATGCACAACTACACTAGGTACATAAAATTCTTGCAAACTTAAAAAAAATCTGAATAATAGTTGATGCGGAAAGTCCGAACATATTGAGGTGTAAGTAATTCAAAAGGCCATAACGCAGTGAAAATTATCGGAGTGGAACGTGACTATGACAAGCGCAACTAGGTTTGGTACTCATGCTTCTTGCAAAGTATTAATACAATCTGAGTAACTGTTGTTGAAAACAGTCCGGACAAATTGTCTACAACCAGCCCGACGCACGTGAATCCAATATAACTACCAGATATTCTATCTAGATGAGTAAATATCGTCCATGTAACCCTGCAAAACGAAACCTTATTTCATTTCTGCGAGATTACATGTTCAAATGGTTATATTTCAAAGACCGTGTATCAAAGTTATAATCGTGTACATATTTCTATTCAAATAATGTTGATATAATACCATACCATAACACATGACAGATGCATCATCACTATGGGTACAATTGTAATAGTTATTCACAGCATAACGACAGTTGTTTATATGGCCAATTCCGCATTCAAGTTTGTCTACGTATATAGGTCCACTACCTTGCCCGTAATGAGAATTATGATAGTAGGTTTTATACCTGTAGAGAAGGAATGTAAAAGTGGATCATATGTAAGAGAAATTTCACAAACTTGAGAGAAGAGTAGAATGTTTTCTGATAGATGATTACTCCCGTCTATAAAATAGTTGACAGATGAAAAGCATAGTCCTGAATATATGTTAAGGTGTATCTAATTGACTCACTTTACGCAGCACTAACAACTAGGGAACCAGGTATCACCGCTTCGCATGAGTTTGACCTTGCATAGAGCCCTATATGAAATAGTCCGAATTAGTGATAATGCATTATAGTTGTGCATTTCATTTACAAGTAGACCATAAATATTTATGCACGATCCTTGATAAGTTTAATTTATAAAAAGCTGAAATGCATTGTTTCAGAAGCCTAAAATTGCCATAAGTAAATCATGATTTTTTTTAACGAAATGATATACCTAAGTCCAAGCATGTTGCAAACTACATTCGCTTCAGAATAGTAGAAAGAATCATCACACACTGTTCCCCATATGCCATTTACCTCTAGCTCCACACGCCCATGATATGGTCCATTTGTGCCTGCCAATCTTATGTTTGTGATATTTAATTGGTATCCTGTTTAATATGATTAAGTGATCATTTTTTTCTTCAATGATAACCTGTATTATTTCATCTAGATTTTTATATTGTGCCTGCCTACAGAACACTATGAACATTGCATTATGATTGTGTAAACAAATACCTCACCTAAGTTCAGTTAAAGAGCCCTAATAGAAAACATTTCATTAAACATATAATCTTAAGTCATGCAAACGTCACCATACGCAACTAATACGCCACCTACCTGTACATGCTACACAAACATCATCATAGTGGGTGCAATAATTCGATATTTCATATTTGCAGTTGTTTATGTGATTTTCTGTCCCCTTGCACTTTAATTTGTCGACGAAGATTGCTCCACTTCCTCTACCAAAACTTCTTGCTTTTATGAAATACGTTTTTAATCTGTCAAAGTAGAACATAATATATTCTTAAATACAATATTCACAACATGTGCAATGTTTGTTAGTTCTGATGAATTTTACAACACATTGCCACACTTAGGACACATTGCGCCGAAATAAACTAATTGAATGCCATATGCTTTCAGTATTTGTTTCTTTTGTAAAAGATAGCAAGCTATATGTCGGAACAGTAGCAAAAAGTTCTATTTAAGAGGTAGCCTTAAAGTATCTGTTATTATTTAAGGGCAAGATCTACACAGTCCAAAAGGAAATATTTTACCGTAAATGGCACATTGCAGAGAATGCATTGTGTCCGATCATCTCTTAAAGAAGAATAATCTATTTCAAACAACGGTTTGATTTTTTCGTCTCGAAAAAGCCGCTGTGCAACCAACATGTGGTTGTATTTCGTGTAATTTATAAGAAAGTGCATCAGGACGACTGACGTTCTATTAACTGAAGGTTTAAAATCATTATTGGGACGCTTTATAAATGTAAGGTTTATCTAGCTGCAGTGTCAATTTCATCACTTTCTTTCATGCCAACAGGCTTAAAATCCAACAGAAGATCACCGTTTTTTTTCTAAAAAAATCATGAACCTAAACAAGAGGTGTTTATTAAAACACTGTCTGTTTTCTATGTTTCATCGACAGTAACACAGAAAGTTAATCCTTTACACTTAAAGGTCATTGGACACGACAATATTAACTTTACCTCGTCAAAATAATCATACTGTATTGATTAAAATTGTTCAATTACATTTATGAAAATATTGCTTTTAATAAGAAAAAAAACGTGTTTTTGATGATCGACTGTTTCCGCCACGACATCGGTAGTTTTCGCAGGGAACGGGGACAATAGCCCACTAGAACAGCAGCCTTCTGGACAATATCCAACTGGACAATAGCCCACTGCTAAATTTGGCAGGGAGGACAATAGCCCTCTGCTTATCAAAAAGGGTTCAAAAATCAAATTTGAACATCGTGAGAAAGTACCTGCTTACGATTTAAAATCAAGCAATTATGTTACTACTTCTACCTTTGAGGTGACTTTCAGTTCATGACCAAGGTTAAAACTAATTCCTATTATGAAAAGAAATGAAAATTTATCTGAATTGGAGCAGGACAACTGACTTTCTTTTATGGTTTCAGTTCAAATTTTCAAAGTTTGTGTTAATGATGACTTTGTAAATAGGGTTATTTTTATTGGCAGAGACTAGTAACACACCGACATGATAACATTTCCCGTCTGTTCATTCTTTTCGACGTAAGGACTTTCAACATGACATTCTAAATGCAAATAATGCAATTGCTAAGCCTTAACCATGTTAATGTGTTGTATATTTCATTTGCAAGTACGGTTTTTAAGAGATCCATAGACAAAAGCTCCATAATAGAATTTTGATCGTATAAGACTACTGTGCAGTATCATATGAGAAAAGAACTTTATAAGTTAGATGTTTTAAACATTTGCTTCTAAGGTTTATAAAGAAAGTTTTCTATTTTAATAAATTCCCCAAAATAAATGTCTTTTAACTACAGGGAGTTTTGATCCGTCAATTAAAAGAACAGGGTAGTCATGATGTTTGAGAAGACAACAAAATGTGCACATTATTTTGTAAATATTTAAAACCGTTCTCCGTTGCCCATTTGTGAATTTCATTAATATTTTGTTGTAGCTGGCGCTCAGTAGTTCTCATACCTTTTGAACGATAACAAAAGCCCCGCTGACGGCGAGACAACATATATCAGAAGGAAGCTATGAACAATGTTAACTTTTGTCCGAAACCTGTATTACCCAACATCTAGCACGTTTACAGTACTACGTATATTATTAGTTCTACAGGTCGCCTCAATGAGATAAAAATTTGACTAAAGTATCATAATATCTTGGAATGGGTTTAAAATATATGAAGCAGTCAAGAATTCGGTAGCTCAAATCACTGACCGTGAACTGTGACTTTGTCCTTAAAGTGGTGGGCCTAAAATTGATGAAATAAACATTTGACCAGAGTTTCGTGAATATCCTTTAGAAGTTCAAGAGATACGGAATAGACAAAACTTTTGTCAAAATATATTTTATCCAAAATTTTGCAACTTCAGTGTACCTGAAATGATGGTTGTGTACGTTGCCTTGATGAGATATACATCTAACCTAACTTTCGTTAATATCTTGCAATTGGTTTCTGAGATAAGGAACGGACGGGTATTCTACGGCTAAAATCTTTGAACTGAAACTGGTACCTGGCCTGAAATTATGTGTTGCATGTTGCCTAAATAAGATTTTGACGCACTTACATGAATAACCTTAAAGCGGTTAAAGAGATATAGAGTGGAAAAAAAATTGCTTACAGACAGAAAGGGCAGACAGATGGACGGACGACGAGGAGCATTCCAAAATACGTCACTGAGACGTAAACAATTAAAATCAACGACATGCATTTAACAATCAACGCATGGGTTTAGAACTCTAACAACATTGTTTATTTTCAAACCACTCAGAAATAATACTTCCTTTAGGAACAGCACGCTTTTAATCATGGGGTGCTGGTCAGGTTTATGCAACACTGACTTAAAAGTTGTTTACAGTTTAAATTGTTGTTCAGGGTATAATTTATATGACTATACCCCCAGTAAAGCTATTCAAAAATTGTCTTCACTTTTTAATAACTGTTTATCCACTTGGACCTTATTACTGTCAACGATCCATATTATCTTTTCTTTACACTTAATTGATGGATCCCTGGCCCCTCAAATTTGCATGATTTTACAAAGAAGTACAGTTATATTTTCACCACAAACAAGTATATAAGAAAAAAGTAAGTGGAAATGTTTGTGGGTAAAACCTATTGTTATTAGATTTAGGAGTCATGCTGTGGATCCATGAATGTATATGTCAGATGCATTTACTCATATAATTTCTTCAAAAGTGTCTTTTTACAGACGTTAAGAATATTTTCTCCGCTCCTCCTCGGACAAAAAATATTGTTTGCCCTAGCGAACCGCCTTCTTAACGTCTGTAAGAAGACACTTTTGAGAAAAAATTTGTATTGTGTCTATAACATATTTCAGGATTTGAGTAAACATCGCGCCGATCGATTAATATCTAAATGAAAAATAAAATATTTTTATCAAAACTAATACGAACTTCAACCCAAGCATGCGACAAATTACTGTTGCATCTTCTTGCTCAAACTCTGTGTCACAGACTGTTCCCCATGTACCATTTACGAGAAGTTCGACTCGGCCTTCAGATGGTAATTCGTTACTACTATCAACGAGGCGAACATCATTTATCGCAAGAGGATATTCTGTAATATATATATACTAATAACATTCTCGAATCAGTAACAGTCAGATTACAAACAGACCTCTGTCCTTGATCGGTTTTCGCCCCCAATTCGTTCAAAATGTGCCTACACGCAAAATAATTCTTAGTATTCCTGCAATAATTAGAAGATTTGGCATTATTTATATACAAAATGCATATTTACAGTCATAAATGAAAATTAATCATTTAATGTATGTAAAAACATATGCATAGCTTTTGATGATATATGCAGTTCGTTTATCATAAAACTTTGATTTTAATTCTACTTTTACTTTCTCTTTTAGAAAACACAGCCTCCCCACACAGTCAAAAAGTAGAAAGAGAAAATAGAGCATAAATTTATATATTGATCAATTTTAAAAAAGACAAAACAAACAGTTAACGAAAATGAGAAACCGCGGATTACTGCCTTAGGGGGTTTAAACCACGTTCTAGATAAATGAGATCAATAAGCATGAAATGTTTACCCGACCAGCCATGTTTAAAAAAAACAATTTGTTACCAAGTATGGTTAAGTACACATGGTGGTATGACCGGTGTGTACACAATGGAGTCTGCAAGCACCTAAGTTTAAACAGGTACCTATGTTCGATAGTTAGTAAGAGGAAAACGAATGTCTTCCTGTCTTTAGCCTTGCATTAGCTGAGAAACACATATTTCATTGCCAAGGTTTTTATATCAGACATCTCTATTTTGCAAGCTAGTAATTTGAGGGTTCATAAAACACGGATGAAAAAGACAATACTGAAAGCAAGGTATGACAATAAACTAAAAGTGCCTTTCCTACCGCTGAAAGAAGTGCATCGTTGGTCCTCAATCCAAGTCCTGTTACCGAGGCATCGCAATTTAATGAACTCGGGGAAGAAACCAGGCTGACATTTGACCGTCAGTTCTGTATTATTAAATGCATATGGTTCCCCATTATATATCTTTGGCAGGCCACATGCTGAAATAAATTCATTGATTTAGTCATTAAAAATGAACTCTTTAAAATATGCCACAGCCATAAATATATTACTTGTATTAAGGGTGAAAATACGAAGTGAATTGTTGACCTGTAGTGAGTAAAACATTTTCTATGTGGATTTGATTTTATTCCCAAAAAGCAGTAAAATGCGTAGAGACGTAGGCGATGCTTACAAAAATGCAGACTTTTAGTTTTTAATGCATTCGTTTACCACAAAATTATGTAAGTAATCGTAGTTTAACCAATAAAATAAAACAGTAAGACTACACCATTTTTAAGTTTTTGTTCAAAATCTGATACATAATTAGTGTGTCAGAAGATAAGTGGCGAATCAGACCTTTCAAGGAAGTAGACCTGGGGTGCTGAAGTTGATTTTATAAGAAATGTCAGCGCATGAATTTCTTTAGTAAAAACTTACAATCGATTTGAAATATTATTTTTAGGTAACAAACTATTTTGTTATCAGTAAATACTTCTCATAACTAAACTGTATGTTAATTATTCTAATATGTTTGTTTTGCTACAAGCTCTTGTTTCTTTCACTTGTCAGAATATTTGTTCTTTTTGTCGAATTTGGATTGATGATGAGTTCCTTTAGTTTTAGCTTATAACCCAGCTTAACTATTATTTAGATTTCACAAATACACATAGATAAAGGCATAATTTGAGCAACCTTTTAACACGTCCTCACTCTATACCGATTCTGACATATAATAATTATGGTTTTCAATAGATAGTAGTGTTCTATAGATTTCTTTGTACATACTTTTATGAAGGCATGAATTTTGTAATTATATATATCTACATCTACGGGCGTACTCTCAAAAATCAATTACTGATTACACTGAGAGGCCGGGGACAGTGTTAAAATGCTATTTTACAATACATGCAGCAACATGCTGTGATAAAAGATAAAATGTGCTATCATACATGAATGATTAAAAGGTAAAATCTATATGACGTCTAGAACATATGAGCTTAAAGACCAGATGTGAAAGATGACAGCTTCACACAGGTCTTTAGTTCAGTTGGTAGTGCATTCCAGTATCTGATAGTTCGTGGGAAAAAGGAAGTTGAATGGTAGTTGGTTCTAGAATGAGGAATAACATAGTTATAAGGTTTTCTGATAGTTGGAATAAGATGGCGATGATCAACCATTACTAAGTTATTTGATATTTTAAATAGCATGACTAATGATGAAAAGATGCGTCTTTGTTCAAGAGTTTGCCATTTTAATGTTTCTAGCATAGATGTTACACTGCTGTAATGTGAATAATCATTCATGACATATCGAGCAGCAGCTCTCTGAACTTTCTCAATTTCATATTTAAGGTTTTCTTGCCACGGGTGCCAGATGGTATTGCAATATTCTAATTGTGGCCGAACATAAGTTTTATAGGCAGTTTCTTTGATTTTGCGATTATTTGTTTGGATGTTACGTTTAATAAATTTAAGAGTAATATTGCCTTTAGCAGATGTGTTTATTATATGCTTTTTCCAGGTAAAGTCATCACTGATAGTTACGCCCAAATATTTGGAGTGTTTAGTAGACTTTAGTTCGATGTTATGTAATTTATAGGGAAACCATTTAATTTTGTCGTTTGTAGTAATTCTCATAACTTCGCACTTTTCAGGATTAAACTCCATCGACCAGTCTCTTTCCCATTTTTCTAAATTTTCAAGATCTTTCTGTAGTTTTTCTGAATCAGTGGTGGAGTCTATAGTTAAATAAATGATGGTATCGTCTGCAAAAAGTCTGATTCTACATCTAACTGATTCAGGCATGTCATTGATAAAACAGAGAAAGAGACATGGGCCTAGCACCGAGCCCTGAGAAACACCTGACATGACTGGCAATGTGGATGAATGGGAACCATCTACTACAACTGATTGTGTTCTGTTATTTAGGAAAGAGCTGATCCAGGATATTGCAGTTTTATTTACATGAGTTTATATAATAACAATTTATGATCAACTTTATCAAAAGCTTTGGAAAAATCCATCACAATTAAGTCAGTTTGTTTACCTTTTTCTAAATTGTCAAAAATCTCTTGAGAAAATGATAAAAGTTGAGTTTCACAGCTATGCTTTGAGCGAAAACCATGTTGGAAGGGAGTAAGAAGATTGTTATTATCTAAGTGGTTCATGATGTTTGATACCATTATGTGTTCCATAAGTTTAGAGCAGATGCATGTTAAGGAAATAGGTCGATAATTACTAGGTTTACATTTAGGTCCTTTTTTGTAAGCAGGGGGTATAACAGCTGATTTCCAATCATTCGGAACAATACCAGACTGTAGGGAAGATCTAAATATTATGGTTAAGAAGGGTGCTATTTCTTTTGACATTTCTTTTAACAGTTTTGGTGATATCTGATCAGGGCCTGATGCCTTATTTGGGTTCAAGTTCTGTAACATTTTCAAAATACCATCATGTGTGATTTCAATATTTGGCATTTGGTTCTTAAATTGGAGTTTTCCATGATTGAATAACTTCATTTCACACAAGTGTTTCAAGTTTATAGGTTTTGGTTTAGAAAATACAGATTCAAATTGCTTGTTAAGGATATTTGCTTTATCTACAGGCTTTGTGAAAACTTTTCCATCTGATTTTAAAGGAGCTACACCCTGATTGTCAGTCTTTTTGTGTTTAACAAATGAATACATTTTCTTATTTTTGCAATTTTTTCCAGTATTGTTAATAAAGATGACAGATTCTAGGTATTCCCAGTAAGCTTTCCTGATTTCTTTTTGGACTGATGTTTTAAGAATAACAAATTTTTGTTTGATTTTACTTTGATTTTTATTGTCTAAGCATCTTTTGTATTTGGTATAAAATTTGTCACGTTTAGAGATTAACTTTGAAATTCTTTTAGTAATCCAAGGCAAATCACTCCTAGCTTTGGTCATTTTTGTAGGAATGTACTTATCTGAAAGCTCATTCAGTTTGCATTTGAACGTTACCCACAGTGCATTTGCATCACCTAGTGGCAAATTCACAAAGTTGTTTGCATAAAATTCATTCAGGTCCTTTTTAAGAGATTCCCAATTAGTTTTTTTAAAGAGCTTGATTTTTCTTTTAGGCTGGGGTGGTCTGCCAACTTTCAGGTTTGTTTCAATGAATACAATATTATGATCTGATGTTGACAAGGGTGGTAAGGTAGTTGATGTTTGAACTTGGCTGGGTTGATTTGTTAAGAATAAATCTAAAATATTGTTTTCTCTAGTTGGAGATCTAACCATTTGTTCGAGGTTAAAATTAGTAAGATTTTCAATGAAATTGCCATAAAGTGTTGCAAGTTTGCAATTATCTTTTACTATTCCAGTGTCCCAGTCAACTCCAGGCATGTTGACATCACCTAAAATCCATATTGTGCTACTTTTAGGTATTTTGTTTAGTGAATCCCAAAGTGCTGATAGACTATCAGGGTCATTTTCATTAGGTTTGTAAAAAGAGGAGACATAAATAGTTTTTAATCCAGGTATGGCAATTTTGGCCCAAACGATGTTACAGTCTGATTTTAAATCTGGACATTCCTCACAGACAAGACGCTTAGAGATGGCCAAGAGTACACCTCCCCCCAGCCGATCATGTCTATCATCTCTAAAAATCTCATAATCATGATTTTCTGGGAAAATTTCTGAATTGTTAATGCTAGGGTTAAACCAAGTTTCAGTACAAGCTACAACATCTGGTTTAACTTCTTGTAGAAATATTTGAAATGCTGGAATCTTTTTCTTATCTTTTAAAGATCTGCAATTTATGTTGACAATGGTAACCCGTTCGTTTTTGAAAGTTTTAGTAGTTTTGGAATATTTTATTTTGTGAGTTTTGTTTTCATTTGGTTTACATGGAGAAGTTAGGAAAGAGTTACTCTTTTCAAGTTGTGATTTGTTTTTCTTAAAACTATTTGTCTTGGGTGGTCTGTTGCAATGACTGTGACTACTACTAGAAGGAAGCTTAGACTTGGGAGTAGATGTATGCTGAGGCTTCATCTTTGGCGTTGGCCTGACAGGTATGTCTGTGATAGGCTGGCTTCCCTCAGATTTTTCTGAAGAGGAGCTTATATCTAGAGCAGAAAAACTATTTGTATCTGACAGGATATTTAGCGAGTTTGTTAGGCTACCAGAATAGTACGGGAGACCACACCTCAGGCAGATCCAGACACACATCGAGTTAGATAGCTTTTCGTATGTGGCATCACCTACCCCTTGGCATGCAGCATGAAACCATTCATCACACCCTTCGCAGAAAATACCTGCCTGACTCCAAGTTACTTCATCTTTACAATAACCGCATAGGTACTGACTTTGGGGCTCAATTAGGGATGAGTCAGGTCCTGGGTTTGGTTCAACGTTCGAGGACTGATTTACTAAGAGCATAAAGATGTACATGAGAGTGGTCTTATTTTTATGGTGTTTATCAATCATTGTTTTGCTTTGCATAAGTTTTCTAAGGGAGGTTATTGATGTTTCAAATTTTATTGTATCAGCTTTGTCAAGTTTGAAAATTGATTTTTGTACTTGTGGTTGTTCTTTTATGTGGTTTACTTGATTATTTTGAGTATAAAAATATACTAAGTAAATGAAGAGAGGAAATATGCACAGATGCATTTTGGAGACATACACAGAAGACGAACACAAAGACGATGTTAAACACAATGATAATTGTTTATTATAACTTTGACCGCAGGAGCTGGAGTCTACATATTTAAATCTTTAAAACACCTTTAGATAACGCTTCATGCAGAATTGCAAAATTTTGAAACATTGAGTTCTGACAAATTAAACACGTGTTGTGTCAATTCAGTTGCTGGGGCGTCATATGTTGTGTACCTCATATTTGCTTAAATCCGATCGCATATTAGTTCCGGAAGTACCACCTATGATTTGAAGCGCATGCAAAACAGAAATACATAATGTGACTTGCCCTTATCCCACTATGGTTATTCATTATTGAAAAATAACTGAAATAGTAAGATCATAAGGTAATTGACACATTTTCAATACTTTTTATTTCGATTTTTTTAAATAGTTAATGATTCTGAGTTTGTTGAAGTTTTTTACTTACGTGTACATACTATTGATAGGTCGTTTACATAGGAGAAGTAATACCATAACGGTGCGTACACTCTGCAATTATTGATGTGATTTCTTTGAGCATTGTAACAGTCCATATATAAAATGTGTACCGGACCAGCTCCTCTTCCATAAACCGCCGTTTCAAAAAACATAGCTAGGCTGAAACAAATTTCAAATACCTATCATTTTCCATGGAAAGAATTTCAAAACATAAATATTCTAAGAAGCAAACTTAAATGAGACGATATTTTAGTATCCTATTTCGAATAAAATTAGCAATTATAACAGAGAAAAAAGAAGTCAAAATATCAAGGAAATACGAGATAATCGATATTAATAAATTTTAAATTACAATGTGCTTGGACAGGGCCTTTGTTTACAACAAGTATTTTTAATTTATTTAATTTATCCTTCAAAAAGTTGATTGTTATACCGTAATACCTTGCATTATGTGTGTTGCAGATAGTTTGAGCTTCATACATATCTATGTATTCGTTGTTAATTGTTCCCCAATGGCCATTAGCATAGAGCTCCATTCGACCATCATAAGGTCCCGTGCCGTTAACTAGTCGTGTGGCGGTGATGTTCAAAGGAAGAACTGTAATCAGTAAAGTCTCTAAAATGGCTACAGGTTCGGTAGGCGTCTTTCTACTCAAATAATGAGAATCACACTACCTGCATCTGTATAGAATACTAAACAATTTAAAAGATAGTGCCAAACAAATAAGGATGAAATCAAACATTAAGTGTAAATGCTTTTACCGATCATGTTTAAATCATTTAAATCTAGTTTCTTTCAATTTTGTTCAGAAAAAAATGCATAGAACATTTATTACCTTCGGTTATTACAAACCAATACCATTACCAATACCAATACTTATCTATTAAATAAATTCGTCTCTTAAAAAGTTTTTTGTACGATTTGTTAATAACTGGCTTCAAAATTTTGGAGATGAAGTTTAATGTTCCGGAAGAAATTAAACCGTGTGGTCATCAGTTTAGCGTTATTTGTATGAGGCACTGGATCTTGTTGCAGTTCGTTTTCTTTAACAATGCACGATTACGCGCAACCGAAAAGGGAAATGCTTCACACATTGCTTCTGATAATATCATAATACTTCAATGGAAATATAATATGGTTTTTTACCTTCACAAGCTACAGAAGCATCTCGTGAATGATCACTACACGATACATCTAGACTGTAAAAACATTCGTTTATATTGGTTTCTAAACCTGAACAGCCAAGTTTGTCTATCAGTATAGGTCCTGTCCCTCTTCCATAGTATGAGAACAACGTACCATATGTTATATATGATCTGTTTGGGAAACGATGGAAAAAAAAGATCGTTGTAAATACAGTATTTTATATTGTTGTTTTTGGTCTAAAGCTGTAGAATAAAAATATGTCATGGAGTATATGCAAAGAAAACCATTGATTTAAAAATAAACCGGAGAAAGATTTTTATTTTTGTTAAACAGACGGTATACATTGTGAATAATTTATGCGATCCTTTTACTTCACATGTGTGCTTGTAATTACCAACATTGTAAAATATGCATTTTTTTCTTTCTAATTTTCGTGTACCAATAAACAGAGAAAACAGAGAACAGAGAAAAGTGATATCGCTTTAATCCGGGTAATAAAAGCAGCATGTATGTTTATGTGAATAAATGTCGAACACACACACACACACACACGTACATACATACAGACATACACACACGTACATACATACATACATACCTAACCCTAAACACCTCGTCGAAAATTGGTTATGATTTCGTTTACTAGTGTAAAATTGTAAAGATGTACAATTTTTCAGCCCATTGTAAATCCTTGTACCTGTTCACGCTTTTCTTTTTTGATCCGTTAGTGTCAATTATGTGATTTTATCGAGCTTATTCTATTTTACACAGATACAATCATGTAAGTCAGTATACTTCAGAGTTCTTTTGGATCAATATCCAGTTTCTGATAATGCCAAAACTATATCTTAAAATGTGGAAAAAGTCCAAGCTGTAATTGCGTGAACACAAGAGTAAGTCACTAGACGTTTAAACGTCTCTCGTTCAAAATTAATGCATTTCATTAGCCGCGTGAAAGACAAGGAAAAATGCCGATAGTTCATGTTTAAATTGAACGTGTATAACCTCAGGATAGCAGAATAACAATATATGTCCTCGCCGTAGGCAGAATAAATTTGGGACGACTAAATCCACGTATCTTGTAGTGATAGATGGTTTTGAACGCCCTGTTATTCGACATACTGTCAGAAATAGCTTAGAGGTCCGGGTGTGAATCCCTGTGGAGGTCTAGTTACAACGCAATGTCATCTTTACTTATTCATTGACCCCATAGCTGTTGCCGTCAGAGTTTGATGACAAATTGTCGCGTTTAAACTTTCACGTTAACACGTTAATGCTATCGGAGGCATTGATTTCAACAGACGCTTAAGTCATTTCATACCTATGCTTTACATCAGCTTAAATATAAAAATAATTCGGTTGTCACTATGTTTTGCCAGTGTGAAGGTCATGTCTTACAGCATCAAAACGATCTTATTAAGCAAATGCCACAAATGCTACAATCCTATACAGATCAATTACGTGTGGCCTTGTTGGAACTGTTTCTGGATTGCCTGTATGACCTTTGACTGCAGTGACATCAACGTCAATGACAGCAATCAAACGATCAGAAACTGACAGTAGCCCTCCATGAAAAGTTGTCCAGAATCTCAATGTATATGCTACTAGTTTGGTTCTAGTCGGGGACGTTTGATTGCTGTATGTACCAGTAGAGGTTGTCACTTGCGATACTGAGTATTTTAGAAAAAAATATCGTGGTCGGTTATAACATGGCTGTGACATACTGTCTTATTAATCATCATTTCTCCTGATCAAAAATGCAAATGGAATCACCTGCTTTTAAATTAGAGTTACAAACAATGTATAACTAGAACTATTACTGAATGCGATTCATACCCCCACCAATGTCATTGATAGAAGGTGACTTGGATATTTGAATATATGGACAAAGGAATAACTTTTGTGGCATAAAATAGTTGTGTTTGATGGAAAAAAAAGACAACACTTCACAGGTAATAGTAATGACTAAATTTTGAATCATCAAATCAGGAATAACCTTTGATTTTGCAAATTTTCAAAACAAAGAAATTATGAGCTAAAATAAAGAATATCATGTATTCAGCCAAGTAAGAAAAAAGTACTCATCTTAATTTGATTGTCTCATATTTGACTTTCAAGTGTGACCTTGACCAAGAGCTAGTACAAGGGCAACGTTGAGATGAACATTAAGGCGAGGTTAGAAGAAAGTCCTTGTCTTATAAATTATTGTCAAATATTTGATCATTAAGTGTGACCTTTACCTTGAGCTAGTACAAGGTCAACATGGATTCTGCACATCACTGTCATGAGGTGAACATTTTAGCCAAGTTTGAAGAAAATCCTTCTAAGGGTATAACATTTTCAGAGCGGACACGAAAATTGTCTGACCTTTCAGTGGGACCTTGACCATGGCCTGATACAAGAGCATTATAGGTTTTGTACATTGCCTTGTTGAGTTGAATATTTGAGCCAAGTAAAAACAAAATTATTAAAGGGGTAAAGAATTTACAGAGGAAACAAGACACATTGTCTTTTTTAATTGTCAGATAATTGAGCTTCCAGTGTGACCTTAACCTTGAGCTGACACAAGAGCAATATGGGTTATGCACATTTCCTTGTTGAGATAAACATTTGAGCAAAGTAAGAAAAAAATCCATGTCTTATAATTCAGTGTTAAAAATTTAACATTCAAGTGTGACCTTGACCTTGAGCTGGTACAAGGTCAACATAAGTTCTGCACATTGCTATCATAAGCTGAACATTTGAGCCGAGTTTAAAGAAAATCCTTTAAGGGGTTTAGGATTTACAAAGCAGACACAAATATAATCTGACTTTCCAGTTTGACCTTGCCCTTGACCTGACACAAGAGCAACATGGGTTTTGCACATTCCTATGTTGAGGTTAATATCAAAGCCAAGTTTGAAGAAAATCCTTCCATTACTATATGATTTATTGAGTGGACAAGGTGGAGACGGACCGACCGACCGACTGACTGACTGACCGACCGACCGACGCGATTCCAGTATACTTCCCTCGCCCGCCACATTCGTGGTTGGGGTATAATGAGTTAAAATGAGGTGTTTCTTTTCTAGTTACTTATACATGCAAGGAAGACATTTTAAAGACGTACGTTGTTCCAAACAGCATTCTACATATTGCACTTGCTTCAGTTTCTGAAAATGATGTGCTGCATACTGTTCCCCATGTACCATTTATTGAAACTTCAATTCTTCCATCGTATAGTCCTAATCCGTTGGCAAGTCGAATTTCTTCTATAATTTGTTCTATAAACAAGAGGGCCATGATGGCTCTAAATCGCTTACATGAGTCCAATTGCTAGGGGGTCATTACTTTTGAACCCAAGATGGGATCAGGTTGCTTCAGTGAAAAAGGGATATATATTTTGTATACAAAAGTTTAGCTGATATTGAATTGAATGCGAGCATAATGCTATGACGTTAGGGAGAAAAATCTAATTTTAACCTCTGTGAACTTGACCGCAGTGACCTGAAATCCCATAAAAGGGTAGAGGTCTATGCAATTACCAACATACCAAATATCTAAGATATCAGTTCATAAATTAAGGCTCCATAGAAAAATGCATAAAACTATATTTGCAGCTTTTGTAACCTTGAGCCCAGTAAATGGTCGACCTTAATGGAAGGTGCATATAAACCAAATATTTAGAATATTCTTCAATAAATATAGAGTGACCTCAACCCAACCTAACGGCAGAGGTCTATGCAAGAAAGCTTCATACAAAATATCAAAGATACTGTTTTATAAATGAAGGCTCTATGAGATTAAGTAGATAAAACTATTTTCAGTCTTGGTTACCTTAAACACAAATTAATGGAAGAAGTTCATGCAAGGTGGCTTTATACTTAATATTTTAAATATTAATAAATAAATGAATGCTTTATGACAAATAAAGAAAAATTTGTTTTTAGTCTGAGTGACCTTGACCAAATTACCTCAAACTACATCTAAGAGGTCCTTGCAAGTTATCTTAATACAAAATATAACAAAATCGACAAATAAATGAAGACACTATGGGGAAAGTACAAAAATCTATTTTAGCATCGGTGACCTTGACCATGACCCCAACGAATGACAAAGATTCATGCAAGGTGCCTATATACCAACTTTTTATACATTTGTCAATTAATAAAAGCTCTATGACGAAAATTTGAAAAGTCCATTTTTAGCCTTGGTGACTCAGGTAGCATAGCCAATTTTAACCCCGGGGTCAATACTTGTTCAAACTTGGTAGTGGTCTACTAGGCCATGTTACAAATCAAATATCTTCACACTAGGCCGTATGGTTACTGGCAAGAAGATTTTTCTTCTTTTCTATGCAAGTCTTTACAAAAATCTAGTGACCCTTTGGGTGGGATCAGTTTTGACTACAAGAGCATCATTTGAACTATCTTGGACTGCCAGATCGTGCTCTAAGCAAAATATCTAAGCATTAGACCTTGTGGCTTCATAGAAGAAAATTTCAAAATTTTCTGTAAATATGGCTTTATTAGATCAAGAGACCAGTGAGACGGAGCCATTTAGGATCTCAGGGCATAATTGAAAAAACTTTTTAGAGGAGCTTAAAGTAAACATGCATGCCAAATGTCAAATCAAAGGCGTAGTAGTTTCAGACAAGAATTTTTTGAAGTTATTCATATAAACAACATTATGTTGCAGCTGGGGTCGGGCAAATTTAGACCCTAGGGCCATGATTTGAAACACAACGTGGCTAATGTCTACAAGACTTCTACATACCAAATATCTGAGCCTGTGTAGTTTCAGAGGAGAAATTTTTCAAGGTTTCCCCTATATAAGCCAATGAAAAATTATATGGCCGCTGGGGCGGGGCCAACTTTAACCCTCTGGCCATGATTTGAACAAAATTGGTAGAGGACTGCTAGATGATGCCACATACAATATACATTAGCTATAGGCCTTACGGTTTCGGAGAACAAGATTTTTAAAGTTTTCACTTTCTTAATTCAGATCAGCTCCTGTGGCTCAAATCGGGACAGGAATCATTTAAAGAATTTTGATAGAGCCTCATGCAAAGAACATTCAAGACAAGTTTTATCAAATATGACCAACCGGTTTCAGAGGAGATGTAACTGGACACAATTGTGGACGAAGGACGGACGACAGACGACGGACGTCGACGGACAATTACTGATCCTAAAAGCTCACATAAGCACTTTGTGATTAGGGAAACTAAGAAGAAACACTTTAATTTAAAGAAAAAGCATAACGTTCATATCAAGAAACAACAGGAACAAGATGGCTCTGCTCCCCTGAGTACATTGGCCGTGTGTCTGCTGTTGCAAAAAAAAGTCAGAAGAAAAATAACAGGTTTTGAATTGAAGATTTTTAAAAGTCTTACACAAACAGAACCCTGGGGCAGGACAAATTTAGACTTCAGGGACATAATTCAAACTAGCTTTGTATATATCCACTAGACAATGCAACAAACAAACTATCTAAGGTCTAGGATAAGTTTAAAATTAACACTTTCATTTAAAGAAAAAACATAACGTTCACATCAAGAAACAAAAGGACCATGATGGCCCTGGGTCGCTGACCTGAGCACTTTGTCTGTGGATCTACAGTTGAGCAAACTTCTTAGGCAAGACAAAAGGTTTTGGATCAAAGATTTTTGAAGGTCTAACACAAACAGAACACTGGGGCAGGACAAATTTAGACCCAAGGATCATAATTTAATCAAGCATTGAAGGTGCCCACTAGACAATGCAACATACAAAATATCTGAGGTCTGGGATATACAGTTTCAGACAAAATGATTTTTTAAGTCTTTCCTATTTAAGACTATGTAAAATTTCGTGACCCTAGAGCAGGACCAATAATGACTCCAAGGGCATTATTTGAACAATATTGGTAGAGGACCTCCAGATGACGCAACATACAAAATATCTTAACTCTAGGGGCATACAGTTTCAGACAAGAAGATTTTTAAAGACTTTAATATGTAAAATTTTATAAATTCAACTGACCCAGGGGCAGGGCAATTGCATAATTTGAACGTTCTTGGAAGAGGATAAATAGTTTGATGCTCTTTGCAAAATATCTAAGGTTAAATAGCTTATGGTTTCTCACAAGAAGATATTTAAAGATTAAATATTTTACACAAATAGGACCCTCGGGGCGGAGCCAATTTGGACCCGAAGGACATGATTTGAACAAACTTGGTAAAATTCTCTTTCACAATTCAACATATAAAATATTGTGTCTAGGGCATTCTGGCTCAGACAATACGAAATCTTAAGTCTTCCCTATATAAGCCTATGAAGTAGCTCCCGGGGCAGGGCTATTTTTGACCCAAGGGGCATAATTTGAACCGTCTTGGTGAAAGTCCACTAGACAATACTTTGTGCAAAATGTTAGAACGTTAGGCCTTGGAGTTTGTGGTTTGAAACAAGAAGATTTAAAAAAAAATGGTTGTCACAGCAATGGAACTAAATTCTTTGAGTAATTTTGGTAGACCTTTATAAAAGGATTATCCCTGCCATGTTGCTTTGGCCAAGTGATGTTTTAGAGAAGATGTCGTTTGAACAAAAATGTTGACGCACGGAAGCACGAACACTCGACTACAAACGACAGACATCAAGTGATCACAAGAGCTGAAAAGCGTACTCATTTGTTTTTTTTACTTTTGCACAGCTACCCTACCTAAGTTTTGACACCCTTCACTAAAAACAGGGCAATCCCAAACGAATAGCTATTTCTGTGTTAGTCAAACGTTCTTGATAGAAGATGTTATATGTTAGTTATTTTCCTATCAAAATGACCAATGGTCATCAATTGTCATAAAAGACTATAATAATTGTGAATAATGCAAAAGCAGTGCTGTTTTTGGGCAGGCAAACCAGTGTCGATAGAACAAAAATTAACAAAGTAAATATTTGATGGTTTTCTATATTCTGAAAAGTTTGCATTAAATTAACACAAAAAGCACTAAAGTTTATAAGTAGCTTTCTATAGCGATTTTTGACCATGTCAGTGGGAAGGTTTTGAGATATGTAGAAAGAATTCAAATGACCTCTGCCAAAATGCTTCCAGAAAGTTTGTCAGTTTGAAGCTAAAAAAATCATTAGAAATTATATCACTTCTAAAATGGAGAAAATAATTTATAATCAGAATAACCATGTTTGTAATTTTGAAATTTTAAGTTATTTTAGAAAAATGAAAACTTAGTGAAAATTATAAATGTCATGAACCAGATATAGATGTTTGTATAATATGTTCTACAGCTGTTATAAAAGTTCTACTGGTTTATTTAAAAGTAACTTTATACTAGGTTGTTTCATGAGTGCCCATAATTATGCACCTTTGACACACTCTAGAGAACTATCACTTTTTATTGGCCAAGTAATACAGTTCACAATAAATGTAATATAGAAGTTGTGCAATGATTGTATCCCCTAAAGAGCTTTCATTCATAAAACTGGTATATTAATATGGTTTAAAGATTCAACTGTACCTCAGGCGCGATGAGCTTTTAATACAATTGCGAGGTATTTCCGTACAGTTCGTGGACACTAGAAAAATGCGAAATAGATGCAAAACATGTAACAAATTTGTTATCATAAATAACAAAATTCTGATGGTAACGCTGCTATTAATAATTTTTCTAAGCCTTTTCTCACATATATCCATCATTACCCGGTGCAGATGCCAACGTCTCCACGACGTTATGAGCTGACGTTAGCTCGTAATCCATCGGCGCCAAGTCGTGGGAATATGGGATGTGCCCTATCCGTACGAATCCGAGAGAACTATGTATAATAGGATTGATCGGGCACAAAGTGCAGGTGCATTGTTCTGATGCAGAATAATTTGCTCCAGCTCAAGTTCGGACCGCTTGTGTCTCAATGCTCGTCCATTCAAGAATCTTCTTTGCCATGTAAAAACCAGTGAACGGCAAACTGCAGGCTATCTTGTGGCTTCTGATAACATTTTCGTGGTATTTACAGGTGATTTTGCAAGAGAAGCACAGAATTTAATGATCGTCCGCTGTTCCGTGACGTTTAATTCCGCCATTTTGAATACAGCAAATTTCACGGTGCTTTTGAACGTTAACGTTTAAATTTTCCGGAAATAGTGCCACGTCATACTTATCTGCGTGTGTAAATTAAAATAAAAATATTGATAACTTGGCACCATACAATAAACCACATACGAAAATTTCAACAATGCATCTTAATTTTTTCGGACTACCTCGGTTCTCGTATCCGTTACTCGAAAAGTCATCAATAAATCACTTATTTCTTAAACAATTCCTTCATTACTTTTACTGCTAATGCTAAACGTATAGACGAAAGTAACAGACAAATCAAAATTTATGAAACAGCATTAGCTTTCTTATAGTAAGTACTGTCCACGAACTTGACGGACATACCTCGTAGTACACATTTAAGCTCGTACTTCATTAGTCAGTTCATACTAATGTGTGGTCAACCCGTTCAATAGTCTCCCCGGAAAAAGAATAACTTCAAATGTTATCGTTGTTTTGAAATTCAATAAAATATTACCTATTATGTTTCATTTAAATTTTTACAAATGTCTAATAAGTTATATTAAAACAAACAAAAAAGTGAAATTAAATGTTTGTTTCCTTGCTGAGTAACAAATGCTACATCAAGCTTTTTTTGTGTAATTGAAGACTGTTTCAGCTAGATACCCACGCCCCCTAAATATCGGAACTTAACTGAATATGTTCAAGGCAGGCGTCTGCAGTATAAGGGTTATCATACATGCAACAATTATGTCTGTCAGCAAGATAGTTACCCTTAAGGTGACCAACATGTACGTCTAACATTATGTAGCTTTTACCTCTACTTTGCTGAACACAAACTCTGTTTAATCCTTTTGTAATCTATCTTAACGTAACTGGGAAAATTATAGGGAAAAATGCAAGGTTTGATAAAATTTGCGTGAAAACAATTGTTAAAACTAGTATGGCAAACCGGTGCATCTGATATTTTTAATCGTAGTGCTTTTGAACAATGCAATTTACCGTTCCAAAATAGCAGATGGTTGTTTAACATTTCTGTTTTAATTTGATATTGATTTTTTAGATGGTGCTCTCTTTTATAAGAATAAACCTTTGAACTATTCAAGTAACTTGTACAATGTCAAAAACTAAGCCTATAAAAGCATTGTGTAAACTGTCTCCCTTCTAGCTCCGCTAATCTTTGTATCGGACTATACAATCAGCAATGGACCAAAATGAATCGGCTTATATAAAGATGGATTATAAGAAGAATCAATCAGTGTTGGCCTTCAGAGAGCGAACATCAGCAGAGGTGTAAGGTATTATTTATATTTAGTTAAACACAGGGGTTTAAAATACTGGCTACTTAGTAGGCTCAACGGGAACGGTAATCAGTAAAAAGGCTTTGGTAGTTGAGTTTGCTTAACGTTTATTCAAATATTATTACCACAACGGACTGAGATCATGGCTTGAACTTAGAAGAAAAGTAGAGACGATGTCATGAGCAAATACATGGGCTTAGGCAGCAGAAATATTTACCTAGAGAATAAGAGGATCCGACTTGAAGAGTAATTCGCAGAGACAGATAACAAGCTTGGGTATACCCAGACCGTCAATTTAAAACCAGTGGTGCTACCAAAGGCGACAGACCCTCAGAATCTCCGTCTACGATAAACGAAGATGCGTTTACTTTTAAAAACAGCAAACAGGATATACGTACATGTATACATGTATACGATATGTAACTAAGAGAAAGAAGTAAAAAGCAGACCAGACGAAGGGTGTTGTCAATAATCTGGAAACAAATGATGGTTTCGCAACATGGAGTGACAAATGCATTTGCTCAGATGTTGTTTATATAAACGTATAAAGAGAAACTGTCTTAAAGTACAGAGACGAGAATTTACCTCTACAAACCAAGTAGGAAGATTGACTAGGCACCATACTGCAAACCTCGCTGGAAAGGCTATTAATTGATTTTACACAGCAGAAAAAATTATGGATATATATATATTTGATTCCATTATCAATACTAAAGCTACATTATTAATAATGTCCCCCGCCAGCTGGAAACGATTCACAGAGAACAATTCATTTCTACAGCACTCTGAAACTGTTGTTTCAGCTTCAAGGGACAAGCTGGATATAGCCTACTCGGAAAAAAACATGGGCTTCTTTCAATATCGAACATATACCAAACTCTTTATGTGTTAATCAGCAAGACGGATTGTTATATCATGAATGGAATTTTCGTGAAGAGATACAATTTAACAGTTGAAGTTGCGGCTGAGGCGGTCAAAATTAATGTAAAAATGTGTCTCCCTGGCGCATCGATTGTCATAGTGTGGCTGTCTCAGAAAAGAATATAGTCCCAACAATGAGTGAAACCATTATCAAAGGACATGTTCAAGGGAAAACAATGTTTAGAAATTCAGTAGGAATGGTTTAACTTGGATCGAGCAGTAATTATGGGACCCTAGTAGGTCGAACATGGGAATTTGTTTTCGCAGGAAAATGCGCTAACCTAACTGGTGAACCCGTGACTCTATATCCGGGGATTAATATTGCCGCTGTACGCCCTGTGACAGTGAAATACAAGAATATAGTAGTTCAACGAAGACCAACAAACCAGAAGAGAAAATTTTACAAAGTTATTTACAAGACTTTTACAGTAGAGCTACATAGGGCTTGATAGTATCACATAAAATTAGAAGTAAAGAAGCTGTTTATCAAAGGTGGACATGTTTTCTCAGATTGAGACTTCGAGTTTGGGAAGACGGGAATCATCAAACACAAGATACAACCATAGAACTAGGCAAGCAAACAGTGCAGAAAGTTCCAGTCTATTTACAAAAAGAAGTAGAAAACAGATTGACAAAAAGCTGCAACATGACATCATCGCACCTTGCACCAGCCCATTGTCAAGTAGTATTAATAAAAGTGAAAGCAGACGCCTCTGTGAATATAATGAACGTCTCAACAATGTGACAGTCAAAGACGCATGCCCGCTTCCAAGAAACGACGAGTCTTTTGACCAGCTCTAGGAATCGAAGCAGTTCTCATTTGTTGATCCTAGCTCGGGGGACTGGCAAGTAAAAGTTGAGCCCGAGGATAGTCTAAAGACAGTATTTGCCACTAGGCGGCGGTTCCTAGACAATAAAGAGATTCCCTTCGAAAAGCAAAGGGCTTTGCAAAGCGCTTGACACAATTGAGTGACTGATAGAGACTGTTTCAATGGGGCTTCACGGGAAATTTGACTATTATATTTTGGCGACAGTATTGTGACTAGTAAGAAATTCACAGATATATAATATTAAACTTCGTCTTATAACCTGAAGCTCAAGCCAATTAAGTGTCATCTGATTAAACTAAAGGTTAAATAATGAGGACACCTCGTAGTAGCTGATAAAGTAAAACTGACTCTTTGAAAACTTAGAAAGCGTAAGACGGCTGCCGAACCCACCATGTGTTCCTGATGTGCAATCCTTTATTGGTCTTTGCAGCTATAAGCGGCGATTCATCTTCAATTATTCCAAGATTGTATATATAACTATATATAAGCCCCAGGGAGGGGCCAATATTGACCCTGGAGTCATGATTTGAACCAACATGGAAAAGAGCTGCACACTAAATATCATAACCTTATCAGCTCCATTAAAGCTTTTGTACAACGCCGACGACGGGGACGACTCAGTGACCATAAGAGCTTCACTATTTCTTCGAAAACAGACGAGCTGAAAATGGCATCCTCTAGTTATGGTGGTCAAGTGTGACAACTGATATTGAAATACCAATATGCATGCTAAAGTTACGTAGCAGAGAAATATTATAAGTTGAATCCCCTTTTGTGATCTTGACTTTAACCTAGGCAGCTATGGCTTGCACGCGACACATCGTCTACTTATGGTGGTCATGTGTACCAATTTACTTTGAAATCCCATTGTTCATGCAGAAGTTATGGCCAGATATGAACTCCAATTGAACTAAAGCCTTTTTGACAAATACACTTAGTTCAATGCCCTACTGTGACCTTGACCTTTGACCTAGGCACCTGGGTTTTGCACGTCACAGATTGTCTCCTTATTGTAGATAAATGTACCAATTTATTGTGAAATCTCATCATGCACGCAGAAGTTATGGACTGGACACAAACTCCAACTGCATTTAAGATTATATGACAAATACACTAAGTTTAATCCCCTGCTGTGACTTTGAATTTTGACCTAGGGACCTGGGTCTTGCACACTACACATTTTCTAATTATGGTGGTCAAGTGTACCAATTCATGCAATATAGACAAAAAATACATTTAAGGCGAGGAAATCAGAAAAGTGTATTGATAAGATTCTTTCTATTTGTGAAAATGATCTTTCTATCCACAATGCAAAATGTAATATAAGACTTGATAGGGCTTGTATGATCGGCAAATTTGAGGTAGTAATGTTCGTCCAGTGGCTAAGTTTAAGTTCTATGGCGATAAGCTTTCTGTAAAGGAAAGAGTTCGTGCCCTCCCTAGTGAATACCCATACAAAGTCAATGACCAGTTTCCAAAAGCCATAAAAAACTGTCAGAAAAATCTAATCCCCAATCTGGTAAAAACTAGAAATTAGAGCAAGGATACGTCGCTAGTCATTGACAAATTTTATATAGACATGGTCCGATATACTCATGATAGACTTCCACAAAGCCCAGTCCCAGATCTACCTCCGTGTCGTCCTCACTGGCAGAGGTGTCCTTCTAGTGGAGCTGATAGGCAACCCTCCACAGGCGGCGACATGCAACCTTAAACCGGCGGCATCAAACGGCATTAGAATAACGACCAGAAAGTAGCTCCGATGTTTATATTGGAGTGTACAAGGACATGTCTCTAAGTTTAACGATAATGACTTTTTATATTTTACAAATTATTTTGATATATTTTAATTTCTGAAACCTGGCACGCCAAAAATAGTAACATTGACATCGACAGGTTTAAAGGGGCTGGCCTCCACATGACAAAAAAAGAAAGTTTTCTTGTATTATAAATTTCTTGTAATATTTATGACTAATGCTTAAAAACTAACTAATTGACAAAAAACAAGTCAGATAATCACATTATAAATTGATGTTTTTCCTTTCATAGTGCTATACCGTAGCGCGATGGTATAACTATATTGTGTAATATTTAAAGTAAATGATTATAATTACACATGCGGTGATAGTGGTGACAGTTAAAGCGTTAGATATATTTTGTTAACATGAGGGTCCATAGTTCAAATCAAGCTGAAGCGAATAATTTTTGGTCTTTTTTGGCTTTTATAATCAGTTTTGAAGTAAAATATCATGTTGTTATAATCTCATGGCATCTAGATATTTAATTTATGTAAAAATATTTTTATATCAAATCTGGAGTACAGCCTCTTTAATTCTTTCTCATGCCTTAGACCAGAATATAACAAGACAGCTAAGTGTCAAAGCGAGGTGTTATTATTTATTGCTCACGCAAGTTTTACGGGCATATTAATATTGTTTCCATCAAGCAGAACGGTATTGGCATAATCTTGATAAAAATTATTTTGGTTCCAATGCTGATTGTTTCATCGGTTGTTGTTATATTCCCCAGGAAGGGTCGTATAAAAACAGGAATTTTATTTGAGTATGATTTCTTTGAACAATTGTCAACCGACATACTCAGTTACAATCTTTTAGGTGATATTTTACCCACTGGCAATTTTAATGTTAGAATAAGACAGAGGTCTGATATTATTTGAAATAAAAACTTTGAGCGAAATATTATGTGCCTGTTAATGCCTTATTATCAGAATATATTCCCAATAGAAAGTCTTTAGATAATATATCCAATGGGTTTGAAATAAATTTAAAAATATGTTAAAGGAAAATAATATTCCACCGTTAACGATCGCATAGAAGAAGGAGCTTTTACATGTCCTTATCATCACCAACATCATATATGGCTAGGTTTATAACTCTAGCGCTTATATTTTTAGAATTATTTCTCCTTTTAACATAGAAATTACCTAGACATATAATATTTTGCTATTTCATTGTTATTTTTTAAGAGATTCATATCAAACTTCAAATAATTGTTTCTTATCATAACCCTTATCATATATGTTAAGATTCATATCTCTAGCACCCATATTTCTAGAATTATCTCCCCTTAAAACTTAGAATTTTCCTTAAAATTTTGATATTTTACTAAAAGTTCTTTATTTCTTTAGGGATTCATTTCAAACTTTAAATATATGTTCCTGATCATCACCCACATCATGTATGACACGGTTTTATCATTATCTCTAGCACCCATATATTGATAATTATTTTCCCTTTTAACTAAGAATTTTGCTTTTTTATTTGTTTTAATTAAATTGATTTTTTAACATTTATCCTTTTCTTAACTATTCTAACTCTAACTTTTCTAATTCTTGAATAGTCAAGCATGCTGTCTCATTGACAGCTTTGGTTTATATGTTCAGTCGAATTGAAGTAAGGGTTTTCACTCTATTCACATAAACCGTCTTACTTTATTACTTTTTAAATTAGTATGTTTTTATATATTTCAACATACGGACATACACCTTATATACTTTAGCCTAATCGTTTTCACAAATACATTACTCTAAAACCTAAATCATTTTTGTTTATTTCCATAAAATTTCGTTTCAAACTTCTCACCAGCTTCACAAGTAAGTGGAGACGGCGACCACTTCCCTCCTATGCATGTACTTGTTGAAAATCCTTGTTTACACTTAACTTTCAGTTCTGTCCCATCAGCAGATACGTCAACTATTTCACCACTACGTACTTCAATTTCTGGGCATTCTGTGTAATGGAACCGTATGTATAACTTATGTTTATGCATTCTTAATTATTGTCAAACGTGGTAAATTGAATTTAATTTATATTGGCAAAACCACAAGTGCTAGATTGTTTTATAAATTAAAAGTTTATTTAAACTGTTTTATTAAGACATCAAAGAGACACTTGGGTAAAGGCATGCGGCTCCGGTGTGTTATCAGACCACCAGCAACTTTTGTTTAAAATTAACTTTATCGTCTGTTTAAAAATTGTATTAAAATGTAATAAAAAAGTAATGAGTGAACATTTAAAAGATGTATCTGAATAAAGAGTCGTACCTGTGCATAAGATACCAACATCCTCGGCATGAGAACAAAATACATCGGAATCAGGTCGGCAGTCCTTAATGTGAGTTTCGTTCCCTCTACAGTACAATGCTGTTAAGTAAATTGGTCCGGTACCTTGTCCAAAATACGCCGCAGGCATGAAGTGGGTTGCTCTATTTAGTTTATTCATAAAAAATCATTCGATGTAATGTGTATAAGAATTAATTATTCAAAAAAAAAATAAAAAAAATATAAAAGAAAATATTTCCACTTAACAAATAAATCAGATGAGGTATTTCAAGCTTATAGCAACAAGGACGTAAAACAAAGTAAGTAACTAGTTGTTTACTTACTGAAGGTTCATCATTCTGCACAAAACTTTGGCTTCGTTCATATCAAAGTCGTCATCACAAATAGTCCCCCATATGCCATTGATGCTGACCTCCACACGTCCACCATATGGTCCAGTTCCATTAACCAGTCTCACATTTGCGAAATCAAAAACACTTCTTGCTAAAGAATATCAAATAAATTACGCACATTTGCTTGTCACGGCAAATACCGATTACAAAATTCGGAAAAAGGTGTTTCTGAGAAGAAGATGGTGTTTATTGCGGACCGGCAAAAGCCGGTCCGCTATATTTAATCCGGTGTTTGAAAAGACCCATGGGGTTGCGTAATAAGAATGTGTCCTAACATCAGTGCATATATTGTTCAGTTGTTACGAAAAGTTCTAGACACAGTCTATTACTCGAGCAGATCAAGAAGGAGGCGCACACGTCGCGCGCGCCGCCTAAAATACACTGAATATAGGTGTTATTGTAGGTCTGTTTAGAATATGTCTTTAAATATTGCATACTTTATTGTTCAACATTGAATTGAATAATCAGAGGCACATTTGAACCGTTAAAATGAGGTAGTAGAAAACGGACATAAATTTTGCCAAACATTCTGCGCCTCCTAACCTGGAACCGCCCCTGTATTATCGTTCTCAACAAGCCGCCATCTTTGACGCAGTCGGTAAGCAAATTGGTAAGTTATATATCAGCTATGCGTGCTAATTTTGAGAAAAATATTGTTGGCTAAAAACATAAACATGATATATATGAAGAATGCAGCGGCCAAACAAAGTAGTTTCATGGCTGTAACGATTATTCTTACATTAATGCTTGAATGATACGACCTGTCACAATTGTTTACATATCCTGGAGAGATGTCTACTCGATAGTTTAAGATTTTATGTCATTTTTTTCAAAAAATAAAAAGAATATTCTCTGTGTTGTTGATAATATATAAATAGCATTATTTTTGAGTAAATCTGTCACAGGAAGTGGTAAAATTTCATTTTTTTTTCGGGCTGTATCTATTTTTGATCAAATGACCTACTTTCGTTTTTTTTTCTGGGAATCCTGACAACTTTATTTTTAAAAAAAGAAATACCAGTAACAGTTATAATTTATAAATTGTTCCCTTAATTAGGCAAAATATTACAGGTGATATCAATTTCTATGAAAACTGTCATTTTCTTCCTTTTATATCCTAAAGGCTTACCTGCTGTTAGACATTCTAGCCATTTGCTAAAAATTGTATTAATTTAGCTACAGAAATTATAATTTTGCTACACGATATCTACACGATATCTTGCCTTTGTTTTGCTATAAAACAATAAAATTTCATATGAAATCAGAAAATCAAACAACTTAGCAAAGAAATAAAGAAATTTTCAACCAGGGTTAACTCTATATCCTAATACATGTATACATTTATGAAAGAATCATTTTAATGCTTTGTAACACCAATGTATAGTGCATCTGTCTATGTATATTTGGTAATTTCACATTAAAATTAAGATGATCTTACATTAGATTGCTTCAAACTTCTTGATAGTAACCTTGTTTTAAAAAAGTTTTATATTACAAATCATATGTACAATAAATCCATCATTCAGAATATCTGAAATTACACTTTAAGTACTGTAGGTACTTTCGACATCTCATATTTCACACATGAGTGATGTTTGTTTGATCGTTGCTTTTTCATGAAACTCCCAAGTGTTTGTTATTTTTTCAAGTATTTCTGTATGTGATCTTTGTCAAATATCTTTTTATTTTTAAATGAATACAAAGCTTTAAGTTTGTGTTTTTTTCTATATTATGAACACCTTGGTGATCTTATCTCCGAATTACTAATGTCCAAACAATTGGTACTGCTATAATATATATTGCTATAATTATCATATTTGAGCTCATTTTTCGCCTATATCGGTTGCCCGTATGACAGGCGACCCTTGAAGTGATAAGTTATTTTATGTTACAGGTGTAGTGCAAGATACAGAAAGCATCCCATTTAGAGACACCTCTGGTTCTTTTTCTTGCTCAGTGTGTAGCACTGACACATGAGATCTCGGTTTAAGTCCCATCCGAAAGACTAAGTAATATTAGTGGAGGAGCGAAAGATCGAACTCAGGACCTTTGCTTTACCAGTCCAGCGCGGCACCAGTCGACCACATTGGCTCCTACTATGTACTGTGCTGATATTCCCTGTCCAATATAAACTATTTTTATAGTGAATTCCCAATCAAAGTGGACCTAACATGTTTATGTCCCTCTATAGTGACTTTCCATCTGTCTTTCTTAGTATTGCTTAACTTCTGCCTAACCAGGTTAAGAAGTCCATTAACTTCTAGAAGTGTGTACACAAAGTACAAATTAAGTTAACATACTAATGATATACCTGCCTCAAGTCAAAACAGCTAATTCAAAATATTTGCATGCAGCTCTGTTCGTCGGTCCGCTGTGATACTTTTGTATCACTGTTTTTCTTGTATTCTTTACTTGAAAGCATTAAAGCATTTTGTGTATTTATATTTTTTTTTAATCTGTCAAAACTCAGAGAAGTTTATTCATTCATTTGCTTATTCAATTAATAATTTTAGCTTATTAAGAGCAGTGAGACAAAGTTCATATTAAAATGTAATTACCTATTTAGTTAGATTATAGAAATTTATAAATTTATTGACTTTTAGTAAGTCGGTATAAGAATTAATTGACATTAAAAGTGTGACATTGACTTAGGACGTAGCACTGGGTAGATTTCACTTTTCCACAGCAGATAAATCTCATACTGAACCGAAACGTCGAGAATTTTACATTACTTTTCGACCACATACTGTAATTTAATGCAAGTTTCTGTTGACATTATTTTCCGATGGCGAATTTGGTGTTCAACGACACGCACTAGAGTCATGCCGACGTCATTCGACACGTTTACTTGCAATTTATTCGTGATTAATTTCGAATCGGCATTCATGTCAATACGATATTATATCACGGAACACATGACGGTGCTTCTACAAATGAAAAACGGTCTATTTAAAGATTTAAATACTAATAATAAAACAAATATTAACACATAAACTGTAATCTTTATTTGTTGTATACAAATAATAACACTTCACCTGTATTTATTATTTCTTCTGAAGTATAATTTAACTTATAATTCTAATGTGTTCACATCAATATTTTTTTTTTTGCTATTGAGTTTCATTTATAATTTCAATAATACATTTTAAGGGCATTTTACATTTGACAATAGCTTCTGAATATATGACCGTTATATGGAAAACTGAAATAAAACACTTAACCTTTATACTTTTGATTTTAACAGGCTTAAGCAAGAAATAACTGGTCAAATATATTTCCATTATCAACTATCTATAATGTTTGCACATTTTATCATAGCTTAAGTATGAAAGCGTCTGAGTTTGCAGAAATGTTTATTTGCTACAATAAAATGAAAATAAAAGGTAACAATTTGTTTCAAAATAACGAATATCGCAACAAATACTATGTTGTATAAGGCAATTTGAACAAAGCATTTATTAAGTACGATCATAGATATTCAATTAATATCAATAGATATCCAACGAATTCGAAAAGTAGCAGAATAAAATATTTATATGTTCTGTACCATAATAGTTTGTAATTTTTAGATGGCATTTTAATCAGTGTACTGCGCATTATTTTTCAACATTTGTTCTAATTCAAACCTTTTTGTGTAAACAGGAAAAAACAAGAGGGAAGTCTTCCTTTATGAAGCAAAGGAAAAAGTAACTCATAAGAGCAAGTTATCGTGTTAAAATTTTTCAATTACATAAACACTTATTTACAAGTATAATGATAATTCAAGTAAAATTAAAACTAGTCGGGCAAGTGCTTTTGAAAAGTAACTCATAAGAACAAGTTATCGTGTCAAGGGTTTTTTCAAGTACACAAACACTTGTTTACAAGTACATTGATTATTCAAGTAAATGAAAAAGACTGAAACAAGTCAGCAGTTACCACCATCAGTCCAAATTTAATTAAATGTTGAAGTTATTTCAATTAGTATACACTGTATAGGATTCACTGTTAGCGTCTGAAGGTATTGGCATCTGTACAAGATATTGTAATATACCCCATACTTCGGGAAAAGGAACAACATTATTTGCTATCATTCATTCATCTATCTTCAGGTGTCTGAAAACACTCACTATATATTTTAAACGGAATCGCTAGAAACTGAAAATACAAGTTAAAATGTAGATCCTCCTGATCAAAGTTTGAATAGTATACTAGTAAGCAGAATCCAGCAGCGATATACGGTGTGTTCCAGAATAACAGGTGGACGTTTGCTGAAAATCAAATGTGTGAGTTCTTAATTTTGATACAATGGCTATATTTTATCCGCGCAAATTGCATCGTATTTGACAGCGGAAAATATAATGAAATAAACCGTGGTGTTTCTTTTAAATCTAGACAATGTATCGTCGTTGTTCTGCTAAAACCTCGTATCTCATTTTTGGCGCCATTTTTTTTATTCGTCCTCAGGGTCGTCCGTTTATGATTGCGTTATCTGCGAAAATACCGGATAAGATAGCCAATCATTTCGTTCTGAAACGACCATGTGATAAAATACGGGATAACTATTGGTAAATTTTTTCTGTCTTCAAAAATCCCGGAAAAGTTAGTTAGGCGAGGAGGTGTTTAATGAAATAAAATAAACAGGATTTTTTCGAGACTGGATCAAAGCTGTGAGTTTATTTTAAATTATTTACATTTATTTTGTATTTGTAGTCTGTTTTACGTGTATAATATACTTATTTGGCGTGTAAATAAATTATTTTGTCCTTAGAACTGTTTTGGGAAAAAACCGCCATCAGTTTACAAGTCTGATACATGTTTTCTCTTAGATTTTGTGATTTGAATTTAATAATCAATGTGCCGTCCAGGTTCTGTACTAGGCAATTGGTTTATAATAGTGCAAAATTATGAAAAAAAGAATAAGCGGGTTTTTAGAAATCATACAAAATATTCAGCAGGATTTATACGAGGTTTTCGAACAAAAAAATAATCTTACGAGGTTTTCGAATCAGTTAGTTTTGCAAATATTGTGGAACTATTCGGGTTTTCGTGGGTCGAGATTGATTAACAAACATGAAAAGTCTTGAATGATATTCAATTTCTGAGTAGCAGGTAAGATATTGGACTTCTACGAGCCTATATAGTTATAGTATCATAAAAGTGTGTATTTTGAGCTGAGCACATTAGACAGCGCTTGCAAAATGCCTGTTTGAGTATTGAATAGTATGTATATATCGAGAATACGAAACTGAATGATGAAAGTAATAATAATAATAATAATAAGAAGAAGAAGAAGAAGAAGAAGAATGATAGTAGTGAAAATAAAAAAAAGAAGGTAACATAATTATTAAGTTAATGAATATATAATAAACATTACACTTATTTTTAATATGGCTTTCTGAAAAGAAAGCACACGTCATGACGTTTACTCATGAAAAACAATGAATGAATGAATGAATAAATGAATGAATGAAAAATTAAAAATAATAATATAACAATTTTAAGTACATCATTATTATTAATTATTTATATATTTTGTAACATTTCAGACAAATGTCAAGATCTTCAACACCTGATTTCTTAGATGACTGGATTTGCGATGTATGCAAACAAAAGCCTGTGAACAGTATTACCCTGGAAGAACAGCTACTGCCAGAGGATACCGCCTTCCTTGTTGACTCAAACAGTGACATTTGGTTATTTTGCTGGGGTGTAGATTGAAATTTCACCTAAGGTGTGTCGAAGATTCCCCATTCGAAATATCTGGACCACGTTATTATTGTTGCTATTGTGAAAATGTCTAGTAAGTGGCTCCGTAGTCCTGAGGATATTACAAGACTTTGCAGTAAATCACCTCAAAATATTTGTGCAAGCATATGTGGTAGGGAGCAAGGTATTTATGCCAACAAAGCAAGACATCTGCTACTCTCTCTATAGAAAAACAACGCCTCGATACATATTGGTTCAAAAAATGGACAATGGAGAGTATAAATCCTCAGAGATGAAATTCCACCCTAACTGTGTTAACGGATGCTAAGGAAGGTCAAGAATGTCTTCAAGAGGAAGATTATTAGTGCAAATGGCACTAGAAAAACTAGGGCAAGAAAAACGTTTAACAGAGACAGAGCAAATTGCCGGCTCCAATGAGAGTGAAATGAATTCAGGATCTGGTTCTGATGAAAGTTCGTATATGTTGTGTAATGAAACAGAAGACAGTAGAGATTTAAATGAGAAGATATGTGTGTGCAATGAAGAGTCAGATGTTAACTTGTGTTGTGAAAAACAGAATAACACTGAATTCAATGAGCACAGGTGCGTTTCAAGTGAACGTGGTAAAGATGAACCCAGTAATAATAATGGCCACGAAACAGAGGAAAACAGATGCTTTAGAGCAAACATGTGTTTGATAAACAGTGGATATGGTACAACTGACGAAGATGAAAATAATAATAATATGAAAACTTATGTGGACTATTGCATACAGGGACAGAAAGTCATTCCTACAAATGCCTTATATTGCGAAGAAATATTGCACTCTGATGACAGTTCCAGTAAAACTGATACTGGTGACAGAAGTGATATTATTGGATACAATTCTGACAGTGAATTAGATAATCTTTACGATCTGGATGATTCTGTGAATGACCCAGACTGGACAGTAGAAACAACTAAACGAGGTAAACGTGAATTATCGTCATCAGATGATTCTAGCTTTGAAGAAATTAAGAAAGTTAAAAACCTTCCAAAGAAGATGAAACGAAAGTTCAAACCACAGACTAAAAAAGTCCAGACATTAAAAGGGACAGAAAATCATAGCACAGTCAACATTAATCCCGAGAAAATAACGAATGAGTTAGACCAATCAGTTGAGAACCAACTGGATGAGATCATGACACAAAGCCACACGGAAGTAATTGTGAACCAGAAACAAAGTTGCAACGAGGCTACAAACTTAGCAGATATGATGACTGATACGCCTGAAAGATTAAGTATGACAACGTCTTGTGATAAAGTAGACCATGAAGAAGAAGTGTCGACTGAAAATGTACAGGACGAAACCCACGCACAAAAAAAGCCAAGAACTAAAAAGGGAATGGGAAACAGTGAAAATTGGAATAAAAATGTACAAAAGCGTCTGCGAATGGAGGGCAAACCATATAAAGGCTTAAAAAGGGTTGATGGTAAATCCAACTACCGTGAAGAGAAAAGTGAGAGAATTCTATGTGAAAGGAGCTGTACTAACAGATGTCATAAGATACGAGGATGTCATAAGATACGTGAAGAAACACGGAAAGAAATTTTCAAATCTTTTTGGGAAAATATGGACTGGTCTGAGAAAAAAGTGTATGCAGTCAGTCTGACTGACAAGTATGAAGCACTGAAGACAACAGTTGATGATAGTAGGCGGAGGTATTCATATAGATATTTCCTGAGACAGGGTGATCAGAGAATACAAGTTTGTAAAAATCTTTTCTTATCAACCCTAGGGATTGGCGAATATACTCTATATGGGTGGGCTCAGAATGTAAATGACCATGGATTACCTGGTGTTACTGTAATTATTTGATCGTATGTGTGAATGCTAGAATTGGCTACTATCCACTCTTTTGGTCCTCTAGTGATATCATGTGTGAATCCTTGTATTGTTTAAATTCATCATATACATGCCGGTATTCCTTAATTTCATTTTTTGTGAAAGGTGAGAATACGTGTATGTTTGCTTTCATCTTCTGAGAATTAAATTTGTATTGTTTGCTTCCATTTTTAATATATGTGAGAATGGTAGATTTGGTTAATTTCATCTTGTGGGAATATTGTGAAATTCTAAGCTCTTTTTACCTCGTAGAGGCGGGTAGTTCTAATTGATTTGTCATTCTGTGTTGTTTGAAAAGGATGTTTGTTTAAAAGTTTCAGTTTCTGCAGCATTTCGAATTTAGATAAAAGCATAAAATTTCAAACTTCGAAGTAGTCGTTTTCAGTAACAGCTGTCCAAATCCAGTGAAAGGGAGACAGTTATTAGTGCAAAAAATGAGTTTTACAGAAATACACTGGACTTATCCTGTAGATCTGTTAGTATAGGTTTGGCATTCTGTTGGACCTTTGTTTGCTGGGCGGCTAAAATTCTGATATACAACAGACTGTAAATTTGACGTTTCTTCTCTCCGGCGTGGGTTCGAATCCCAACTGGGAACGCAATTTGCCACTTAGGCGCGGATGAGTGGGGTCTGGTACTTATTATTTTCAATTAGTATGCATAAGAAACTGACCGGCCATATAACGGAAAAAATGTTGAGCAGGATGTAAAAAGAAAGAAGACAAATTATGCCTGTCCATGAATTTATTATACAATGTACCATAGGTGAACAATCTGCAATTGACGATTTGAAACCAGTTTGTAGCAAGTGAAAAGTCTCGTAAGAGGCGACCAAGTACATGTTGTAACATAAATAACTTCTTCCAAAATCCGGTAAAACTCGTATGCTTAACCCCCGCAGTCAAAAATGTTCAGAAACCTCGTATCTTTTATTTAAGTTGTTTGCCTTATGTATAGATACTAAAGTTTATAATCATATAAAAGGGAACTAAATTTGAATGAACTTCTCGAAGCAATAGTCTCTACAGTTTATTTATGATAAAAATATTTTGTTTTTTTAGTCTCCTGAAAAATGAATAAAAATTAGATACGAGGTTTAAGAAGAACAGCGACGGTATAGTTCTATGATATGAAATCTTGCAATATGGATTTTTTGAAAAGTTAAAAAAATGGATTTTATTACATGGTTGCCACAGGTACTAGGATCATAACAAGGACCCTGAATACACCACAAATTTAATTCCATTTCGTACTTTACGACTATATTCTTTTGGACTTTTATGTGCCCTAAGCGCCCTATTTCATAAAAGTCAAGACAATAGCGGAAAGGCATTACAACACGACTTTAAAAACTAAATCCCAAAATATCGTGGCAGATATTTTTTACACATGTAGCCTAATTAATCTATAAACCTTTAACAGCAACTAAGATATTCATCAGTTACCAATTAGTTATCAATGTAAGAAGAAAAATGTACGATCCATTCATCATAAACCTTTTCAAAATACATGTTCTTATTGTTATTAGCGTAAGTTTGATCAACTAATCAGTAACAAGCACTTTATATGTATTCAGTAGAGGAAACATGTACACGGAAAAGTTCGGCGTTCGCTTCATTCATATACTCTTCACTTTTAATATTATCAATTATCAAATAAGAAGGAAAACCATAAATAAATTGTCCTCTTCCTGTTATTTATCCCCCCGCCAAAGGCGAAGGGGATCCGTGCGTCCGTCCAAATTTGTTCGGAACATAACTTTATACACTGACAGAGCACATTGGGAGAAAGTGCAGTGTGTAAGAAAAATAACACTACCTTGCCTACTTTTAGAGTCATTCCCCTTTATCACATTTACTTTAAAAGTTCTGTCCAAAGCATAACTCCAATAGCTCTTGAGGGATTTTCTTCAAACTTAATACACTGACATAGCACATTGGTAGAAAGTGCAGTGTCCAAGAACAATAACTCTTCCTTGCCTATTTTTAGAGTTATTCCCCTTTATCAGATTTACTTGAAAGATTTCCAGAGCATAACTCCAAACGTATATACTTGAGAGATTTCCTTCAAACTTAATACACTGACATAGCACATTGGTAGAAAGTGCAGTGTCCAAGAACAATAACTGTACCTTGCCTATCTTGGAGGGGTTTTCTTAAAACTGCATACGCGCATTATTAAATTTAGTTTTTGAAAGTACAATCTTCAGGTAACTTCTTCCCGGCGGGTTGTGGGGGAGGGGAGGGAGGTTAACCATATGTAACATGGCTCTTGTTACATCTAGTTTTTGAAAGTACAATCTTCAGGTAACTTCTTCCCGGTGGGGGCATTAAACATGTGTAACATGGCTCTTGTTACATTTAGTTTTTGAAAGAACAGCTTTCAGGTAACGTCTTCTCGGCGGGGGAATTAACCGTGTGTAACATGGCTCTTGGCTTTAATTCTTATCAGTAAAAAAGGAAAACACTTTGTTGTTTTTTTTTGTATTTAAGTAGAGACCACAAGATCTGGTAATATCTGTATATCGGACTGTTACGACATCTTTTCCATATATTAGCAGCTCTGTCGAGATCGTAAAAAATCATTGGGCATTTTAATGACATGCGTTTTGAAGTAGGCTATCTCAGTTAAAAAGTATTGTCGAATCTCTTTGACATCGGTACAGTAAACTTTTTGCAAACGACCACTTCAGGGTAGTGACCACCTGTCAACAGCGACCGACCTTACATCCCCCGTAGAAAATCGCTCATTAAAAGGTCTTGAATAGCGACCACCTGCAAACTGCGATCAGCGACCACCCAAATTCATAACAGAGGGTAAATCACTAACCCTGACAACGGCCACATGTTCAGGTCGATAGGGTTGTTTGAAATGAGTTTTTTGAAGTTGTACATATTATTTACATTTTTAGCACTTGATTGTAATCTAAATAAACGAATTACAAGAAGGCATAATTTTATAAACAATTTTCAACTTTTAAAGATTAGGCTATTAGAGATTTATCAACTTCATTACCATCAGACAGGGGGTTAATTACATTGAAATTTAATTAATTAATTTCAAAAACCTTAATTAAATTACCTTTACCAATACACACATTTCCAAAAGTTATTAATTAAATTTCAATTACACTGGAAATGTTACAAATTACAATCACATTGCAAATTCATTTTCTACCAATCAAAGAAACACATTTATATTCAGAACTGAATTACATTTACACTCAATGATAACAATGTTCACCACAAACATTTAAGTTACAGATATGCATTGCACTTAATAATCATGAGTGTTTTAAATGTGTCATCAAAGAGTCTGCATCTGTCAGATCTGGATGTTTTTCTTGCTATGCTGAACAGCCTTGCCACTAAGGCGGATGTTGTCTTAACAGACAAATAGACAAACAGCGTATGAAGTGACATGTCGACGCTAGTTGTGCAGGAAGTGGCATGTCATTGCTAGTTGTGCAAGAAGTGGCAAGTCATTTCTTTTTTAGGGCCATCATTAAAAATTGTTTGTTTGCAGTGCTACAAACCCAGCCATAAAATTGGCTTTTTTTCAATATTTGTTTAATCTTCAAGGGTGAAATATTTTTTATACTTTGTTAATATCAGAAAATAACAGAAATGATAAAAAACACATTCCCAACTCCACCTCACCCCACCCCCGCCAAAAAAAAAAATATGGATCCGAGCACCAAAAACAAAGTAAAAAAATAATGATGGTCTTAACAACAAACAAACTCGTTATGACTTATCACAAGATTTTCCATACTGTTCCTAAAGCAATTGTCACCTCCATTTACTATACGTGAATTGGGGACATAAATTTTCCCTAGTTTGAATTTGTACAGTTAACAAAAAACGAAGCAGCCTTAATTGGGAAACAATGGATAAGGTAATAATTGTATTCATGTTATTATTTTTATAATGCGAGAAAATATTCCACAAATTTATTAACAACGTTCTTTTATGAGATGTTGTTTATTGTGTACATTACAAAAATGTAACTTAGGTATTATTTATGTTTTACTCGGTTAACATTGCCAGAAAACACAGTGGATAGAATTACTGTCTCTCCCGAGATGACACGCATTTTTTCCTTAATTAAATAATTTCGAGAATTTAATTTCAAGAAAAGGTAGTGAAAGAAACGATTTTGTAACGTTTGTGATTTAAAAAAGAGACTGTTTCCCAACTGTTACAACTTAAAATACATATAATATCGTCATCTTACCATGCGCCTAAATTATATGTATACACTTTGTATGGTCTATTTTGTTTTGCTAATGACTTTTGTATGAGTTTATTGCAATAAAAATATTTCTGTCTTTCTTTCTATGTTTTATCACTCAGTTGACCATGACTGTTTGTATCACCATCTATACAGTGTATAAAGACTTCCTAAGCATTTAGAAAAAACAAATGTTTATTCACTAATAATTATTCAATCCATTTGTAGTGTTATTTCTTATAAACACACAAGTGTGCCAGAGTTGTGAAACTCTTAACATACATGTACATGTACTCATACCAGTCTGACTCATACCTGCGTTTACAATTTAACATATTTGTTTATGTTCTTCTATCTATGTTTATAATTTGGTTAATGTTATTATAAAGTAATTGAAATGTAATTGAAATTACATGCACTTTTACAATGAAATTAATTACATTACTTGTAAATTTCTTTAATTGCAAATTACATTCAATAAAATCAGATTGTGTAATTAATTACATTCAATTACAATTACAAAATTCAATTATCCCATGTCTAATTACCAGTGACCTGTTCCTTCTTCAGGTGAAATAAATGACATACTGTTTTCTGAGAATTACTAGATATATATTATTTCTGAAAATTTAGTTTGTAACTCAAAACATAATGATGTTTTTACATCATGTATCGAATCAAAAAGAGTTTATTTGTTATTTTGTAAATGATAGCTTCGCTGAAACAGCAACATTTGTAGAGCTTGAAATAAGACTAAAACCGTTAGCCTAGAAGTGATTGATATCAGTACATGAACATAAATAAAATTCAAATTTTAAAACATCACAAAGTAATCATTTAAATAACTATTGTTGACCAATTAATGTTAAAACTCACATATGAACCTGTAATATCGAAAGTGCCCTTTTCAATATTATTTAGAAGTGTAAAAACAAGTTCTTATTTTCATGTAAAACTTAACTATATATATATATATATATATATATATATATATATATATATATATATATATATATATATAAAGTTCCTTCAAAAGCAGAAATCTTTCATAATCTTTCGTATTCTATTTATATTATAATTATATCTATGATATTATGACGTCACAGAATATTCTGACGGGAAAAGGTGATATTAAAATGCTTGGAAAGGCTGGCTGAGGAACGATCACAATTTTCATCTAAATGGAAAGGATTTAAATAAAAAGGTTTGTGCTTAATATTTCCGAGTGAAAAGTTGAATAACCATTTGGTTTATATATTCTGAAACGGGGTTGGTCTGAAAATACAGAGGTCTTCATTTCTTTTATATAGATGTAGGCGTAACGTATCATCAACATTCACACGTATGTTAACGATGTCGAATATGTTCATAGTATCTGTGATGCTAGCCCGTTCGAGCAACATGCTTACAACTAAAAGTATCAAAGATCTTTAAAGTTCATTAGAGAATATTTTGTTTTTTATGGATAGTGATTGTTATAATTTGATGGGGTATAGTATCAACAAATACTGAATTAGTTGCTTCATTGATGAACGTTCCGTACAATGACCTTCTTTGTCGCAGTTTTACGATATATTTCCGGAAAAGCCAAACGTTATGTTTTAAGTTCAATGCATTTTACAAAAATACAATTTTGTTAAACATTGAGGGGCTTTGTGTCAGACTTCCATTCATTATTTTAAAAAAAAGACCCCCCCAAAAAAAAACTTTTAGCTGTCTCTCCCTTGCACTATCCTATGGAAATATCTGAATTATAACTGAAGTTTCATGATGTTATTAATGCAGAAAAAAAGGAATGAAAAGTAAACACATATGTTGGCACTGGCTTAGAAATAAATGACTGCACATCATATTTGTTTGTTTAGTATATAAGATATCATAATCAAATATAGACTTTGAAGACTAATTGCGTTAAATTGGATAAAATGAAATAAACTCACCTTCTGCAGTGACAGTCAATAGTATATACCATATACTACATAGAGGCAAGTCCATCTTGAAGAATCTATAACTAAGATTTGCAAACATATGTAAAACACAGACAGAATTATCAGTATAAAAGCGTAAAGTGCATTGTATACAATATCTCTATGACATCTAAATGATGTTCCACAGCCTATTAACCCTTAACCTGCTGGAACCGAAAGTGGTTAGCCTTTGCCACCAGTATAGACTGCACGGATGTTGGTAGCTCCATTTTTGTGTTTTGATACTGAAATCCCTTAAACTTGAATGGACTGTTCCATACTCAAAGCTGGGCAAATCCATTACAAAATTTCAGCATGTTCAGGGTTAAACTCAGCTCATTCACCGCTGTAGTAATGATGCTGTGCGGGACTGGCTTGCACATACAGACAACTTATATTCAAGATACAACAAATCGCAATGTTCAGATATTTTGTTTGGATTTTACGAACACCACGATAAAAGAAAATGTTCGACGGGCGTAGTCAGACTTTTTCAGACATGTAATAGAATTTAATTTAAAAATGTTTCAACCAACATTATTCAAAAATGCGTGTTCATCACTACATCAATAAAAGAGCGCAAAACTACAATAAAAACGTTATTTTTGGTACAACAGAAAACAAATCAAATACATATGTTAGGAATTATGAAGATCAAACAGTTTAAGCATTTTTTTTTGAAAGGATTGCGACAATATTAGCTCTATCCGTAAAAAAGTTTTATCTTACCTCAACTGTACAACTCCATTTCCACCAAGAGAATGAAAAACCCGAGCAGGCACTACAATAAACCCCTACTTAAAACAAATTTTTGAGGGTGTAGCCTTGAGTTTTTGCTCTTACACGGGAATTTTTGCAATTTCAATCAGGGAAAAATAACTAACAAAGGGGATTTTAAAATAACAGGAAAAATACATTAAAAAGGATACAGAATACTTGTACTTTAGGCGTAACATCAGGAAAATATGAATAATTCATAGTGTCACATTTCACATGAAGGGCTGATTATGTCTGTTAGGTATACCTCAGAAAACATTTTCAGATTATTCAATAATCTGATTAACCTCTGGCCGGTTATGAACCTTCTGATGACACAATATGTAAAGACAAGTCTTGACCGTTGTAAATATATATATGCCGAATGTACATGGTTGTACAGCTCTTTGTGTCATTATCCCTAATATCCCCAGAAACAGCTGTTCGATATAGATCGGTTTTTATTTAAAATGCCCCGTACTTCAACACTACTATGGCTTGTAGATGCTTTAATTATTTCACATGTCCTGCATCGTTACAATTTGTCATCGTTGTAATAGCAGTAGAAACGGAAGCATCGTCATCGTTGTTGACGTCGTTGTCATCATCAAACCCCCACCCCACCCCTGCACCCCCAACAATTAAGCTCAAGGCTGAGTAATGGAGATTCAATAGCTTTTTTTATCTAATGGCAAGAGCCAGTGAAGTGTTATGTCTGTATTAATTCACACGGTAATCGCTTTCTTGCCTCTATGACGATTACAAATCTGGATAGCATTCCCTCCTATTGTTAGACATAACACGAGAGGTAATCTTTAATCATGATTATTGAGTCTGAGAGATTCTGCGTCCTTCATAATTACTGTCAACAAGTCTGTATAGCAAATCCTGTGTTGGATGTAGCATGAGACATTTCTATACTGCAAGTCCAGGAGCCCAAAAATTAAGCATTTTATGAACAGAACAAGATAGATAAGTGTTAACATAAACGTCCGTACCGTTACTTATCTTTTTGTTTTGCAAGCTTTAATTAAAGACCGACATTTGCATTTACCACACTATCTGCCGCCTTGATGTCTATCGACATGTCAGAATGCTACATTAGGCGTACAATATCAAAATACTTGTTCCTGCATAAGAAATGTTTGGTAAATAAACCAAAAAAACAAAAAACAAAAAACTGTTACATTATTACGCTGAAGGCTCTGTTTTTGTAACATCTACATATGATTATAAACTTAATTTAGCATTTTTATCAAACTCTACGATATATCTGATATATTGTGTCGGACATGATACAGGAACATATATGATAATTGCCATATCCAAGGCTGTAAATAAATGCGAAATACTTATGTTGTATTTCAAGTTATATGGTATGTGTAACCTTAACAGTATAAGGTTATAGATACACGAAACTACAAAACACACGATATGAAACAGGACTCAAAGTTCATTCCTATCTCACTCTAATATTCTTTCGCACATTTAAATAAAACACTAAAATATATGCCAAAAGCATTTTATTTACAACTGAATGAAATATTCTCTCAATCATAAAAGTTTGAACCAACCGCAGGAGCTCAGGCCTGGTGTTCATGTATAAACTTTAAGTTTATGCACGAATATAATTATGTATTATGAAACTCATTTAATTCCACAATAATACCCTAGAATGACTCATACATATGGTCAGGGGAAATACCTATGCTTCATGCATGTGAAGGTGGATGTCAATATTTTAGCTATTAGGAGGAAAAACAATGGCAAATGAAAAAAACTGTAAATACTTTAGATAGGAGACGATTGTGATTGTTTAATTGTTTTAAAAATTAAATATGGAAACAAAGGGGTGTATACTGGTCAAGTTGTATGATTATAATTCAGCGTGTTACAAAAGAGATCGAATTTTTATATTACCTTGGATAAGCAAACACTCCACATAGGCTTTAATGATGCATATATTAAGAGAAAATTCAAATACTTATATAAATTCAAAAATCGACGTATACAAGACTATTTAGTGTATCTTCTTTTATTTTGAGAGGGTACTTGCAACCACTTTGATTTGACTTCCTCTTGCTCTCAAACAAATATTTTAAATATTTTAAACAAACTCTGTTCTTTAGATGTCATATATGAAAGTGGACAACTGCCAAAATTATTCCTCATCAAGTATGTAGCAAGTGGTAAATTTTTAAAGTACATGTTCGAAAAACATGCTAGAAAATGCATACCTGCATACAAAGGTGTCTCTATTAACATTGTTACTGCAAAATACTTACGAATTAAGTACTTAGCAATGCAACTTATACATGAGGCTAAAATTGTTACGAAATTATGAAATCCATACATGCAAACTTTACAATTCTTTTTACTTGTGAAAATTCTAAATAAACAAAAGATGTTTGTAAAATATGCATGCTTCCCCCGCCGCACCCCTTCCCCCTTGCACCTTATTGCTAGAGGCTGCCATGAAAGAATAGGAAGGTAGAAAGACAAGGACTTGTGTACTTGTGCCTGTACATTAAAGGGCGGATGACAGGGGCTTCTAAAATCAAAAGATTTTGGCCATGACATGTAGATGGATGAGAGGACTGTAGATTGTCAGTGACACTTTGGTTATAAAATGTATATAGTTGAATTACTGGAGAGCACGAAAGAGTATAGGAACTGCATGGGTAAATAGGTAGGAAGTTTTGAGGCAGCAAGGTCTAACGGTTCTCTGGTTATTAATCAGAATCTGTTTTCCTCTTTATGGTTTATGGCTACCGTGATCTTGGCCTTTAACCTAATATAATCGTAAGACAATAGGGGTCATCTCCTGAACAGACCTACCTGCATAGCAAGTCTGCGGAGATAATGCCCACGGGTTGTCTAGTTATTGATTGGTTACCATTTTTCTGTTAATGTTCACTCTCACCTTGAACTTTGACCATGTGATCCCAAAAGCAATATGAGTCATCTACGGGTCACTATCAACCTGTATGGCAAGTTTAAGGACACTAGACCCAAGCATACTCTAGTTATTTATCAAAAACCATTTTTCAGTTAATGAGCAATATGACTTTGACCTTAGATCTAGTGACGCTAAAAGCTATAAGGGTGATCTATTGACCATGATAAACCTACCTATGAAGCTTTCGGAAGCCAGGGCCTAAGCATTCTTTAGTTAATAATTTTTAACCGTTTTGATTTCAAGGTCACTGTGACATTGGCCTTTGATATAATGATTTTGAAATCAACAGAAATCATTTACTGGCCGTGACCAATCTACAAACCAGGTTTGAGGAAACTCGGCCCAAGGATTCTCTAGATATTTATCAGAAAAGGTTTTGCTTTTCAAGGTTACTGTGACATCGGTCTTTGACTGAATAACCTGAAAACTATAGAGGTCATCTACTGGCCGTGACCAACCTGCCTATGGAGTTTTTGGGAGGCTGGGCCCAAGCGTTCTTTAGTAATTGATTGGAAACCGATTTACTTTTGAAGGTCACTGCGAGCTTGAACTTTGACATTGTGACTGCAAGGCAATATGAGTCTCCCACGGGTCATTACTTACCTGTATTGCATGCTAAAGTACTGTAGGCCCAAGCATTCTCTAGTAATTCATCAGAAACCATTTTTCAGCTAATGATCAATATGACCTTGACCTTTGATCTAGTGACCCTGAAAACTTTAGGGTCATCTACTGGCTATGGCAAACCTGCCTATGAAGTTTGAGAAAGCTCGGCCGAAGCATTCTTTAGATATTGATCGAAAATCGTTTTGCTTTTCAAGGTCACTGTGACGTTGACATTTGACCTACTGATCTGAAAAACTAAAGGATACATCTTCTGGTCTTGTCAAACTTACTTTCAAAGTCACTGTGACCTTCGCCTTTGGCCTAATGACCCAAAAATCACTGTGACCTTGGCCTTTGACCTGATGGTCTGAAAAGCACAAGGGGTCATATTCTGGTCAAGACCAACCTACATACCAAATTTGAGGAAGATGTGCAAAAGCATTCTATAGTTATTGTTCGGATCCATTTTGCTATTCAAGGTCACTGTAACCTTGGCCTTTGACTAAATGACCCGAAAAACTATAGATTTCTCTGCTGGTTATCATCAACCTGCCTTTGCAGTTTGGGAAGCCTCGGCTTAAGCGTTCAATAGTTATTGATCGGAAATCGTTTTGCTCTTCTAGGTCACTGTGTCCTTGGCCTTTGACCTGGTGAATTGAAAAGCTACAAGGGTTATCTTCTGATCATTACCAATCCACTTACTAAGTTTGAGGAATCTGCGTTTAAGAGTTCTGTAGTTATTGATCAGAAACCATTTTGCTTTTCAAGATCACCGTGCCCTTGGCCTTAAAGAACTGGAAAACTATAGGGGTCATCTACTGGTCTTGACCAACCTAAACTCCAAGTTGAAAGAAGGTGGATCCAAGGGTTTTCTAGACATTTATCGGAAACGAAGTGTCTACCGACCGATCGAAATTTGCAAAACAATATGCCCCCGTCATCTGCAGAACGTGTAGGACTGATCAAAAGAATATCAAGTAGAAGATGAAAATAGCAACTTGCTTAAAGGACTTGGATGTTTACCGAGAATTGTAAACATGAATATTGACAAAATGCATCACCTGTTGTACACCTATCCAGAAAAGTTCATATTACATTAAAAGGCAAGGTGAAAGCAGAACTACCAAGGAGTGATAATTAGGTAAAAAAGAACCTACAGCTACGGTCAATAGCATGGTAACAGTAGTAAAACTAGATAAGACTGTTAGAACTTGCATAGATCCAAAGGACTTGAATGAAGCAATGCAAAGAGAACATTACCCCATGAAATCGATTAAAGAAATAGTACCTGATATGCCTGAAGCAAAAGTATTTAGCACGATAGGTACAACATCACGGTTTTGGCAGCTGAAATTGGACTATGAAAATTCAAAATTTACTACTTTAATACACCATTCGGGAGACACAGATTCCTTTGTGCACCATTTTGTATTAAGTCAATACCTGAAATATATCACAGAACAATCACAATCTAGTTTGAGGTAAAGATGTCAAAGAGCATGACGAAAGACCAAAATCAGTTTTAGATAGGGCTCAAGCATGGAACCTGAAGTTAAATGAGAAGAAAAGTCAGCTCAGAAAGGAAGAAGTTGAATATGTAGGACACATCTTGATATCAGATGCACTGTCAAGAATTTATCTACCAGAAACAGGTGAGAACTTAGTTCCAGATCTGTCAGTGCATGAAATACAACTGAATGCTCACTTTCCAGTGTTAGAAAAAAATACAGGGAAAAAGCGATACTGCAAATGATGATGACTTGAAGTTACTAAGAGAAACCATGGAAAATGGGTGGCCGAAAGAAAATTCTGAAATATTTCAGAAATACTGGACAATCACTTGCATATATAGTATCATGTATGTAGGACATAAAGTTATAATTCCAGAAGCGCATAGGAAAAACTGTTTTACATGAAACTCATTTGGGTATAGTCAAGTGTAAGGCTTGAGCTAGAAAATTTATGTATTGGCCAGAAATGAAGGCACTAATACAGCAAAGACTTGAAAAATGTATTGCACACTGAACAATAGACAACTGAATCGAAAGGAAAGTATGATATCTAGTGATTTGCCTGATCGACCTTCAGCAATGATTGGAGCAGATTTGTTTGAGTTAAAAGGCTAGTATTAACTACTGACTGTAAACAATTATTCAAAATGGCCGAAAGTAGAAAAGTTAGACAAGTTAATTTAAGCAAATGTTATAGCATGTTTGAGAAACCAGTTTGCTAGATTTGGGTATGTGGATGAAATTATCACGGATAATGGACCTCAATTTAGTTGTAGAGAGTTTATGACATATGCAGAAGAATGCATCTTTAAGCACACAACAATTAGTCCACATGATAGTCAACCAAATAGACAGACAGAAAAATATGTTCAAACAGTAAAGAATCTGATCAAGAAAACTTGTAATCCAAGTAAGGCGCTTCTCGATTATAGAAATATTCCACTGGAAGGTATTAGCTATCACCAGCACAGTTGCATATTAGAAGACGCCTTAAATATTCCTTGCCAACAACGAAAGAACATTTAAAACCGGAGTACTAGAGTGCAAAAGTTGTGCTCCAAAAGCATAAATATAGACAAGAAATCCAGCCAGACTATTACAGTTAGCATAGTGGTAGAGTTTTGAAGCCGCTTAGGAAGGACAAACTGTAACGATAAGGCTCAATGGACAAATTGTGCTAAGGAAAGTACACAGGAAGCATTATGCACCTCGGTCGTATATTGTCAAAACAAACGCTGAAAGAATTCTAAAAAGAAATCGTAGACATTTAAGAGCAACATTAGCAAAATTTCAGCATTTTGGTAAACATTCTCAAGGAAAACATTTAGAAAATGCATTTAAATATTCAGTTGTCTTTAATAGTTCAGAGATAAATAAAAATAATCCAGCAGATCAATTATAAACGGTAGGAAATTTCACACAATTTAATTGAAATCGAATACAACATGAATAAATCGCTTCACAAATGAAAGTATTTTTATGCCCCCGCCATAAAATGGTGGGGGTGCATATATTGTTACCCCTGTCCGTGTGCGTGTGTTCGAAAAAGTATATACTTTGTGTCCGGTCCATAACTTCTGCATGCATGAAATGATTTAAAAATAAATTGGTACACTTGACCAACATAAGAAGACGATGCCCCGCGTGCAAGACCAAGGTCACCAGGTCAAAGTTCAGAGTCACACCAGGGTATTGAACTTAGTGTATTTGTCATATAGGCTTAAGTTCAGTTTGAGTTGTGTCCAGTCCATAACTTCTGCATTCGTATGCAAGACCCATATGCCTGGATCAAAGGTCAATGTCACAGCAGAGGATTAAACTTAATATATTTCTCTGGTCCATAACATCGGCATACATGATGGTATTTCAATATCAGTTGTCACTCTTGACCACCATAAGTAGAGGATGCAATTTTTAGCTCGTCTATTTTCGAAGAGAAAGTGGAGCTAGGTTACTGGGTCGTCATCTACGTCAGTGTTATACAAAAGCTTTAATGTAGCTGATTATTCATTAACTATAAGACTGAGTTTTGATTTTTGGTGTGTAGCGTTGTCTAGTGGACCTCTGCGATGTTGGTCTAAATCATGACCCAGGGTCAATATTGGCCCCGCCCTGGGGCTTATATATAGTTATATAGGAAAAACCTTAAAAATCTACTTCTCTTATACATCTTGACACAGAGCTTTGTAATTTGATGTGAAGTATCTTCTAATAGACCTCTACTAATATTGTTCATATTATTTAACTAGGGTAAAAATAATCCCCAACCCTGGGGTCACTTAGTTTTTTTGCAACGACTTATATAGAAAAAAAAATAATGGAAAAAGCACAAAGCATAGAACTTAACACTGTTTACTTACATGGGATGGGTAGGTACTTCCCTCCCCCACCCCAAACATGAGATACCACTCACTGTAAGGCTTATTTTGATGGTAATGAACTTGCGTGCTTATTTCTGATAAATAAAAAAGACAAGCATTGGTACCGCTCCGTGGTGCTTGTGTTTTTACTTGCAACTTGTATTCAAAACCTGTTACTTTACTAACATGACTATCTTTTCAGTACTGATCACGTTCATATTTATCCAAATTAAATAATGCATGTTTGCATTGCCTTTTACATATATACACCATAAATAAGATAACGGTAATATTTGCAAACTGAAAGCTTATGTTGCGGGGACATCCCTGTCCTATGGACTCATGTCTAGTTTAAAATTTTTTTGATGAATTATATAGACTTTAGTAAAGGAAAGTCGCATTTGTGATATGTTTACCATCCATCAAATTCAAATCATATACACAACTAGGGGAAACATGTTGGTATTAATAATATGTACTTAATAATACTTTATCTTGAAGTCGGCGCTCAGAAAGTTGTGGACTAGTTATTGATGATTACAATGTTTTAATATAATTACGTCGATTTACTGATTCAAAATTATTGAAATTTAACTAAGGTATTAACCTGAAAAAGTTATGAAATATTTCATCGGTTTGAAAATGTAAATATCATGCTTGATAATGACCAACAATTTCTTAATACTCGGTCCCTCGGTATATGTTGTATAGCGCTCTAGTATTTGATACCGATTTGTTTGATAACTTATTTTATTAATTATAAAGAATACAGACTCAGAAATATTAGAAGATCATTGTCTAGAATGTGGCTCCTATTTTATTATATAGATTAAGTTGTTTAACGTATTGTACATGATTGCTTAAAACTATTTAGTTCCAAAAATATTAATTTGCATTGAAAAAAAATTGCTTTGATTTAAAAAAAAATCAGTAAAAATATGAATTTGAATAAAGTATCATCAAATGCAGTTATGTTATTGCAAAGTGCTATTTATCAAAAGAAATTCGGGTATCGGAAACGCTTGGGTAGTGAATCGACTTTGTACTGGGTAGCAAAACGACCATTGCGAACATGTGTAAATAGCGAAACGACCTGATTAGTACAGTTACAACCTCTGACAAATGCGTCTTTGGGTCAGAAGTAAGAGCGTTGGTTTTGCAAACTACTTAGGAATGAGGCAGCATAAGTACGAATTACACTCACAGTTGCCCTATTTAAATGCACTAACAGTTCTACAGTGATAAAAATATTTTCTATGTGTAAAAGTACATGTATCCAACACCTTCAAATCTTCAAATTAATCTTCAAAATCTTCTTTGCAGATTTGATGCTGTGCATCAATGATTTTCTTGTATTGTAAAATGATACTGTTATGTATACAAGCCTAACATTTTGGACACGGCAGAGTGCTAAGGTACTACACTTTTGCTTTTTTTCTAACACTGATATCTTTAAAACCATAGATTGCGGGGTTTTTTAACTATTGAAACAATTGCTATTTTGCATGCAGATTGTTTTTCGCCTTCAACTAAACTAATAAATTTATCGTTACTTTACTCGATATAGAGCAGACGTCTTTTCCTTTATGGTAATATTTTCAATACCGACAGCTTTGTTAACAACTATAACTGAGGTACTGTCATACAGGAACTACCTATTGCCAACAACTACTACGTACAGGACGACTGCACTATGCATGTCTGAATACATGAGCACGAGATCTTCGTTCAGGACCTTTATCTCAAGTAAAGCATATATCTATCTAGAGGACGTTTAACTGGTTGAGGTCATTTACCATATGGCCGACGCCCACTGCAGAGTTTAGTTGTGCTAGAGCGAGAAGGCATTTTATTTCAGAGGCACCCCTGGCTCTTTCCTTTACTCAGTGTATAAATGTCATAATTTAAAGCCACCTTATTCAAGGGAATACTTAGAAAGGTCGTGTAAGTTAAACATTGTACGATATTCATAAAGTATCATGTTAAGTAATTGCATAATGCATAATATATACGTACTTGATAATATCTTTGAACGTGAAAGCTAATTGTATTGAGTATATACTGTTGGCATAAATTAGTTAAAGCTAAGACTTTGTCAACAATCAATTAAATACACAGGCCTTTGTAAGTAACTTAGATTCAGATAAATGCTTTACGTTTCATTGAAAGTAGTTTACGTAAATGGCAGGAACCTTACACAAGTGATTTGTTTTTGTAAAGCTACAGAAAAAGTAAGTTTAGCTCAGCCCTATTGTGACGCTATTTATTTTTGATTTTCCGTGCGTTAAAGAAAGCTTCAGGATATATTCTACAAAATATCAGCATAAATAATCAAGACTTTTAAAAGTTTAGTACAATATATTAGCTCAGCCCTATTGTGACGCTATTTATTTTTGATTTTCCGTGCGTTAAAGAAAGCTTCAGGATATATTCTACAAAATATCAGCATAAATAATCAAGACTTTTAAAAGTTTAGTACAATATATTTTCCCTTCACAACTGAGCTAAACTGTATTAGATTTTTCTTTTTTTTTTTAGAATTAACTAAAAAAAGGAACAATTTTATTTTGTGCTTATTCTTTCGCATTTCAGATCTAATTATCTATCTCTCTATATATTTGAGTTTATTCATCGTCGATAGCGGTCGCCATACGACTGACAACCCTGAAGAGGTAAGGTATCTAAGGTTGTAGGTGATAGTATACTGTATAAAAATTATCCCAAAGTTTTTACACGCTATGTATATGGACTTAATTCATGAGACATCGGTTTAATGTATCATCCGAAAGACGTGACCAAGGCTTCGGGGTTTATTTTTAACTAAATAGGTAACAAGAAAAAACTATGATATTTTTATTTTACCATTACAGAGACACTCAGTGTATAGCACCTATACATAAGACATCGGACTAATTAAAGTAATTTAGTCGTGTCAGTGAAGGCGCGAGAGATCGAACTAACGACTACAAGTTCTGTGGATTACCACTACAGCACTGATCCCACTAAATAAAATATGCATGTTATTTTGCAATGTGACTGGACAAAATGTAGTATACACCACTCATATTTGTGCTGTTTTTAACGTTCTTTCTTTTAATTACAAATTTTCGCATGATTTAAAATAGTCAGAGATCTTATTAGAAATAGTTCGGCTTCCGAAAATAACATACGTGTTCTTAGAGGACGCTTAATTGGTTGATAAACTTGAGAATATAAGATTAATAATACATGTATCAATGGCCAACAAACAACTGGAACAATACTCAATCACCCCTTGATTTCTATTCATGCAACTGATATATTATATTGTAACTATGCCTTAATATGTTAAGGTTCCATGGTAGAGTCGTTTCAAATAAGTGCAAGTCTCAGTATAAAAAATCATCGGTTTTCAAGAGGGGCGACTATATGACTGTTAGTTTTGTCATAGATTTTCATCACATTTTTGACTTATACCAATTTAGAAATACAAACTTAAAAATAAATATTGATATTCCAAAAACTGAGTTTAAGAAAATAAAATAGATATAGCGGTTACCTTTAAGGTGAAATACAACGAAGAAAATCTGCATAAGATATCCTGAAACCATTCTGGTAGTTTGTACACTAAGAATGCTCTGTTATTTATAAAAAAAATTATATGAAAATTATTTATATTAAAACAAATTAAAGTTCGTCATAAATAGAACAGAGATAGTTTATGCGAGTCTTTTATAAAGCAGTGAATAATAAAGTATCGGGTGTGACAGGATCCAGCGCCAAAAAGCGATAAATGACGTTGGCAGGTATGCGGATCGCAATACTGTGACAGCCCTCTATTATCCGCTTCGCCCTTGTACACCAGCAGATTCGTAAAATTGTTTTTTTGTTGTTCTTTTACCCTTAATAATCGATATCGACAATTAACTTTATTTGAAGATCTGCATAAGATATCCTGAATATTATTACAAAGCAATATACATACTGAATTACTTTTACAAAACTATAAGGTAAGAAATTTCCCAAAACTAAGCCTCGACATCAAATCAAGAACATACAGCGATGAAAGTAAGAATAGAATGTAGACTGGAACACTGGGCAAATGGGTACCTATCTCTAATTTAATCCCTTTGATAGTTTTACGTTACGCTGTAGATAAATATGAATAGTTAAATTAAATAAAAGGAGACAAGTAAAATGGTTCGGACAGTTATGATTCTTAGACAGTCACAATCTGTCTATATTTTAAGTTTCAACTCAATCCCTTCCATAGTTTTCAAGTTAGGCTTGGGACACAGATTCATTACAAAAGTTTGACCATTTCATTTGAGGTATGGACGTTGGTGTTGCATGCGACACGTCGTCTTGATGTGTTGAACACTTGTTCCATGTTACTTGAAAATCTATCAATACATAAGCGAATCACATTCTGGACAAGAATGTGTGCACATATACAGAATTTTGATTACCTTAAAACTCAAAGTATAACCTTGACATCTGAAGGAGAAACGTTGGTATTGCACGAGACAAGTCGCTGTAATATGCTGAACACTTGTGCCGAATTATATTATAATCCTTTCATGACAACGTTAGTTAAAGCCCGGTCATGAAAAAAATAATGGAGGATGAGCACACGGACGGAAAGACAGACAGATGGTTTGTTTTTAATATGCCCACAAAAATATTTTGGTAAGATGCAAAGGAAGACTCAACCTGTTCACTATAATCAACATGAAAATCTTATACTGAGAGATATGTCTAATTTTGTTGGCGATACGTTTTGCTTCTACCACGATATTTGGATGGAAGCAAGGAAAAACATGGAGATTAAGGTATTAGAATACTAATAAACATTTGGCCATCCCTCATTAAATTAAGCTTTTTTTAAGAAATATTGTATCCTAGGAAAAATATAGACCATATAAGACACTTTTACCATGAAAATTTCAAGAAATGACCAGTATTCACATCAAGCCTCACCCGACTTAGTGGGTTTATAAGGTACAGAGAAACACAATGTTTTTTCTAAGACTGACCAAAAAAACCCAACTGTTACTTGGTATGTAATCATTCACATTATGTAGACCTACTGACTTCTGACAAAACAAAAACAAAATGAAAAGCCGAAAATGCAAAGAAACGAAATATGAATACAAGCATGGCACGAATTTACCCCACCCACTTCATTATGAATGTTATCAACGTAAACTTCAACATAAATCTTCGGATCTTCAAATTAGCTTTAATTCTTTTTATTCATGTACTATTCTTAACAAATTAGCAAAATATCAAATACTTTTACCGTCTAGTTTTTGGAAAAGTTTTTTGATTTGATTTGATTTATTCAGGGAAATATGCATAAACACATACTATATTCTCACACATATCATATGCATACGTAACACACAAAAATGCAACAAGAATAGAATTATAATGAAGTATGTTTTATGCTACCCTAGGATTGCCCATTAAGCTAAAAGCTTATTTCCAATGGGGTCCAATTAGTGTAATAAAAACATACTAAATTGTACAATTCATAAATGAGCATCAAAATACAAAATAATTGAAATATTAAAAAAGACAATTATCAATGTAAAGAGCTAACACTACATAATCACATATATTTGTAAATTTATATCTCATTTAAACATGAAACATGTAAATAATTATCACATACAGATCAATTTAGTAATATATAAACAAGTTATTCACTTTTTTGTCAGTTTCTTTTTTTAAATGCATTTTGACGTTCGTTTTAAATCTTTGAATGTCTTTGATGGATTTAATGCTGTCTGGCAAAGAGTTCCAGTCTCTTATGGCGTTGTAAAAAAATGTGTGTGCAACATGAGAATCATTTTGTGGCAAAACAAAATTAAAATTGCTAGATCTCAAATTATTTTCTCTACACATACTAAACAAATCTTTTAAATATGATGGGCTTCTGTTATAATACACTTTATGCATATGATTAAGTCTTAACTGCCTAACTCTATTGCTGACATTCAGTATATTAAGGTCAGAAAGAACATTATTTGTCACAGAAGTCCTGGGGTTATAATTTTTTTATAAAACGCACTACCTTATTTTGAGCTACTTGAAGTTTGTGCTTCAGTGACTTACTCAGACCTTCATACCAAGAAGATGAAGAATAATCAAAGTGACACAGCAAAAGTGCAGGGCACAGCTGTCTCTTTAATTCCTCCGATAGGCAACTTTTGTAACGGTATAGAAAATGTAGTCTGCCGTTAATCTTTGAAAGAATGCTCTTAACAATTTTTTCTCCCGATAGTGAACAATCGATATTTAAACCAAGATATTTTACTTCAGACGAAGACCTAATTATGTGATCTTTACATGAAATTGAGAAATTTTGTATATTTTTAACTTTTGATTTGGGACCAAACAACATACATTCTGTCTTGCCTAGGTGAAGAGATAATTTATTGTCAACTAACCAGTCAGAACATTGTTCCAAGACATTACTAAGCTTTTGGGCTATAAATTTTGGATCTTTGTGGGAAAACAATATTGTACTATCATCTGCATATAAAATTAATTTGCAATCAGGATCAATGCTAGTCACCATGTCATTAACATAGCAAAGAAATAGCAGAGGACCAAGGATACTCCCCTGGGGGACCCCACATGTAATAGGAATTGAATCTTAAGTAGTTTTACCAATACTAACTTTTTGATATCTTCCTGACAAGTATGATTTAAACCAAGAAATAGATTTGACACCTAATAGACTTAATTTACCGCACAAAATGTCATGATTGACTGTATCGAAGGCTTTCTGTAGGTCCAACATAACCATACCAGTGAACAACCCTTTGGAGTTATTTGTACGAATCCAATCAAGTAGGTAAATAAGGCAAGTGTCAGTTGAATGGTATTTCCGAAATCCAGACTGGTGTTCGTAAATCAAATTATTTGATCTCATAAATGACTCTAATTGTACATACACGGCCCGTTCTAGAATCTTTGAAACAATGCATAGAATACTCACCGGTCTGTAATTCCCAGCATCTAGCTTACTATTCTTTTTATGTAAAGGTCTTACTCTAGCAATTTTCATATCATCCGGGACAACCCCCTCTGTTATTGATGAATTCACAATGAAAGTAATAGGAAGTTTTAACACATTAGCACCGTCTTTTAGAAATCTTGCTGGGATACCATCTAAACCAGTGCTTTTGTTTATGTTGAGCCTACACAATTCCTTGTATACAAAATCCTCACTAACATGATGGAGATGAAATTCTTTTTGTGGTCTGATTCTATAAAAGTTCTTAATGGTATTAGATGTTACACTAAACAAATCCTTTGCTGCCGGGAGTTTCTGTACTAAACTCTGTATTAAAGTTAATAACTGAAATTACAGATACCAAAATTTTCATCAATTTAAAATGTTGAAAAGCTTTTTTACAATTGAAATAAATCTAAAATAAAAAATTGAATTTTTAAAAAGTTATTGTTGTAAAACCAAAAAAATGTAAAACCGCAAAAAAAAAAACTAGAGAAAACATCTGGCTTGAGTGGGGTTTGAATCCATGCCCTGCAGTGAAAATGCCTCAATCCTACACATATTAATGGAATTGAATACTCTTCATAGTGGAGGCAGGGTATTAGGAGTCTAATACCTTATGGGATAAGACGTCGTGTAGGTATTGGATCAATATTAGAATAATACAATCACCCTCAACCCAAACACAAGCAAAACATTATGCATTTACAATATTGGAATAATTCCACCACCACTTCACAGTGGAATTTCTTCTCATTTTTATCCACAGAAAATGCTTAAAACAACCGAATTCTACTTGTTTTATTTCACAGAAATTACTTATGTAACACATATTTCAAATAAATCTAGAATTATAATGAAAAAATGAAGTGAAAAATTTTCAGTGGACATATTAAAGTGTCAGAGTAAATTATACTATATCGATCCTGTTATTATCCATTTACAAATGTTTTTTTTTTTTAAGTTTTCAATTAACTTATATAAGTTAAGCATATGGTAAAGATAAATATCTAAGAAATTACAGCGACTACTGTAAGTTTGGATCTTGCTATGTTCCCGTTAAAGAAGGAGTGCTAAAATGTAACATGTAAATTATATAGCAAGAACATTTTACATGAATTACGTGTCTTGATGTAATCAAAGTGTGTTAAGATTTTCTTGTTTTACAACATAACAGCTGATGACAACCAAACAGGAGTAACGATTATTAAAATATGGGAAAGTTATTATTAACATGGCAATTTTTATCCACAGAAAATGCTTAAAACAACCGAATTCTACATGTTTTATGTAACAGAAATTACTTATGTAACACATATTTTAAATACAATCTAAATAATATTAATAAAAATTATAATGAAAAAATGAAGTGAAAATTTTCAGTGGACATATTAAAATATGGAAAAGTTTTTATTATGTCAATAGGAAACTGGTCATAACAATTTATTAACTAGTGCGAAAACAATCTTTCTCAACCATCCGCAGTAAGACTGTTTCAGATTGTCTTTGCTTGGAACACATGTGACATTTTTGTTTATTTTGACTTTTAAATGAACGCAAAACTTGTTTTACCAGCTGGTGTAGTATTTTTTGGTTTATTTTTACCCTTCATTCAAAGCAGATGTATTCTGTACTAGTTAAGTAGTCCATTCATTTGTTATCCTAAATGCGACATTTGAATAACAGCATCGCCTCCACTGGAAGACAATACAAGAAACTTTGTTTTTCTTTTGTTGAAACAGATGCAAAGTGCATTCTCGTAAACCTTAATTTCACGCAGAAGTTTTCCTGTGCTGTCTAACTGAATGAGCACCCCAGAGTCTCCAGCGTCGCACCAATATGGCACCCATAAGTTTCCGCTTGCGTCGATGTCTGGAGACCAAGGGTATCTTAATTTTGGGAGACTGAACTCAAAAATTGTTTCACCACTTAACTTGACAGCCATTATGTTGTGTAGTCCATAACTGGGTATGTAAAGCACTCTTGTGTTTGCATCAAAACATACACAGAAGGCGTTTTTCAAGGCAGTCACAATATTTGGAGTAAAACTTAACGATCTCAATAGTGTACCATCTAGTTTATAAAAATGAACTGTCCCAGATCTAGAAATGCCTATAATTTCAGAAAATTTTCTGTCAAAGGTGACATCCCAGATATCTTTATCTGTTCTGAATTTTTCAATATTGATTATGGATCTGTCGCTAGTTTCCATTATTTCAATACTTTTGACTTTCGGGAAACAAACAGCAAATCTGCAATTGTCTAATCGGGATACAGCCCAGGGCTCTGATGAGGTCAATTTTCTGTCTATGAATTTGAGATTTTCGTTATCTACATGAAACATTTGAATCTGCATTGCTTCTTGAAACGCAATGATAAACTTATCATTAATCCAAATGCATTTACGTGCATAATTTCTAGGAACAGTTAGTCTTTCAACAAATACCAACTCTGACCCGTTGTTACCTCGACACAATTTTGCCTCGTTACGGAAGCTTTTCTCTTCGATGTGAAAGCAAGATGAGATTGTATTGACTAACTCTTGTTCAGAAATGTCCTCCACTACGTCGATGAAACTATTAGTCTGGTTCCTCGCAAGACGTTGAAAAACTTCTTCGTGTCGCCTCAAATCATTCTTCATAGCTCTTTCCATCAGATACAAACAGACTTTACCGTGTTCAACTGCAATATTTAAATTACTAAGAGAAGCGCCTACATCACGTTTAAACGCATTCAGAAGTTTGATGTTATTATTGCTCCTTTTCAAAATATTTTCATTTTCCTTGGCAACGTCATCAGAAATATTATCCTTAAATCTATGGAAAGCATCGTCCAAATCCTTCTTCAAATTTGTAAGTCTCTTTTCCACTTGCTTGATTGAGGTTTGAAGGAAAGACTGGTGCTTCGTCTCATACTCTATTAAACTTTCTAAACCTGTTGAAATTTCTTCAAGTCTTTTGTTGGCTTTCTGTCCTTTGGTATCTAAATTCTTTACCTCATCAGCTATGGAAACCAAATGATCACACTTTCTATGCTGTATCAACGCACATTCGTTGCAACAAAGCAGGTCGTGATCTTTGCAAATATATCGAATATCTGTCTGATGTTCAAGGCATTCGGTAACTGACCTTAAAATGTCTAGTTTTGTCAATTCCTTTACTCCTTTTATATCACTTAGTTTGTGGCTTGACAGGGTCCTCATTTTCTGATGGAGTGTCTTACAACGTTTGCAGAGTTTTTCTGAGCATTCAAAACATTCCACAACTGCATCATTTTGTGTGCCATCCTGAAGACAGGGTTCACAGTAATTTTCCCTCTTTTTCCTCCCATACAAAACTGAAAGAACTGTAAAATTGTCGGGTAATCTCTCCACCCACTTTTCAATGCTACCATACCGTTTGACATCAGCTTTAGTGTCTGCTCTACATAAAGGACAACGGATGTTCTCTTTGTTTCTCACAGCTGCTTCCGCGTACCCAAGAAAACACAACTGACAAAAAGAATGAAAACATGGCAAAGTTTTTGGTTTATTAAACTGTTCTAAACAAATCGAACAATTTTCTTCTTCAACAGAGAAATCTTTCGAAGTCGCCATCACAAATTAAGCACATTAAGTCTGGTTATCTGTCTAACGCGAAGCAAATGTTTACTGGTAGTTTGGACTGTAGTTAATTTCGAATTCATTCATGTGACAAGCAGTATCAAAATTTATTTGCAAATATATGATTAAACTGACTGAAATAATTACATAATAGAATATCATAGATAACTTGAACATGTGAGTGTTTGTGTGAACATTAGTTTTGACATCATACATTCATCATAACTGATATAGATATTTAACTGTACTATATTACCAACATATATTACGGCCAGATAACCCATTAATGACTAGCGTCCCCAAAATTTGCGATAGGCAGTGCAGACCCAGATCAGGGTTTACACTGTTTACATAAAGGACTTACTCCCTAAATAGAATAAAATTGAAAATTTATACCAGCAACTGAAAATGAATTTGTCGAACTACGAAGGATGGCATAATCCATTAGGCATAAATAGGTTAAACTATTGTAAGAAGATGTGTGATGATCAGAATCCGCCTATAAAGACAATAAACAAGTCATTACCTATCTTACATTTGTATTTGCAAATTTGGAAGGTTATGTGGTTTTCAAAGTTTAAAAGTACTTTGCCTGACAGAAACAGTCTACATCTCAAAATCTTTATTCTTAAAATAAACCGCTAATTTCACTACACATTCTGAAAATGTTAGACTGGTTTCAGACCCAGTAATTAATGCTATTCCCTAGTTATGTTCAGCTAATGACTATTAAGTCCTTTTCTAACTACAGATTTATCTTTCCTTGGCTAAAGTTACTGGCATCAATCGAACCTGTTCACATGAATATGGTTCTTTGAACCTAATGGATGAAATGTAAGTCTATACTATAATGAACTTCAGTTCATTGGAAACAAACAATATGTATCTTGCAAGCAGCTGCAGGTTTAGTGTTCCATTCGAAGTGAATAAAATTGTATGAAATAGTTTCTGTCTCTTGTCATTGCTAACACCAGAAAAGTTGACTTGCTTTCATCAAAGCGAACACAGAAACATTGACCAGTAATTTTAACTTTGCGAAGGAGTTTTCCCTTTCTGTCTAGCTGATGAAGTATCCCAGTCCCGTCTTCTTCGCAAAAGAAAGGTACCCATATATTCCCATTTGCGTCAATATCTAAAAACCAAGGACTTTTTAATCTTGGACAACTGTATTCAAATATAATTTCACCATTTGATTTCACTGATAGTATTTTGTGCAACCCATTACTTGATATGTAAAGAACTCTTGTATTCATGTCGAAAGATATCGAACACGCTTTCTTCAAAGCAAACACAATATTTGTCATTAAAGTAACCGATCTCAACAAAGTACCGTTTAATTTGTAGAAGTCTAATGTCCCAGATCTAGAGAGGCCTATCATTTCGGATTTTGTTCTATCAAAAAAGATATCCAAAACTTCTTTTTCCGTCTTAATTGTCTGTATGTGTTGTAACGATCCCTCATAGATATTCATTATTTCAATACTCTTGACTTTTGAATAACAAACCGCAAAGCTGGAGTTTTCTACCAAACACACAGACAAGGGTTTCGATGAAGTTATCTTACTTTCCTTGAACTGAAGTTTTCCATTATCTACATGATATAACTGTAGCTGCATTCCTTCAGGCAACGTTAGGACAATGTAATTTTCAATCCAAATGCATTTGCGTGCATCATTTCTTGGAACTGTAATTTTTTCTTCAAATATCAAAAATGGGTCTGTGTCGCTTTGAAACAATTCATCATTCTGAATAGTTTTCTCTTCGATGTGGAAACATGATGAGATTGATCTATATAACGCTTGTTCAGAAATGTCCTCTACCACGTCAATATAACACTCGGTAGGGTGTTTTGCAAGCCGTTGCAAAGCCTTTTCATGTTGCCTCAGTTCGTTTTTCATTGCTCTTTCCATAAGATACACTTGGATTTTATCCCCATTTTCAAGTGCAACATTTAAATGGCTTCGAGAGGTGTCGACTTCACGTTTTAAAGCATATGCAAGTCTGACCTGGGTTTTACTTTTTTCCAGAATGTTTTTTCTTTGTTTGGAAACTTCATCAGTGATTCTCTCTTTCAATTTATGGAACGCCTCGTCCAGTATATTTCTAACGGTTAAAAGCTTCTCCTCTGCTTGGTTGATTGAAGCTTTTGCAGAGGTCTGCTGCTGCATCTCATAATCTATCAACTTGTCTAAGCTTGTTGCAATATGGTCAAGTCTCGCATTCGTTTCCTGCCCTATGTCTTCCAAAGAGGCAATCTCATCAACCAATAGAATCATATGATCACATTTCCTATGCTTTATTACAGCACAGTCCTCACAACAAACCTGGTCGTGATCTTTACAAATGTATCGAACAACATTGGCGTTGTGCTCAGGACATTCAGTCATCGACCGTAATTCTCCCAGCTTAACTAGGTCCTTTGGTCCATCGACTATATCGTATAGTGTATGGCCTGATAGGCTCTTCAGTCTTTGGTGGAATTTCTTACACTGTTCGCAAAGTTTTTCAGAACACTCGAAACATTCCACAACTGCCTGTGTTTGGGTGGCTTCCTGAAGACATGGTCCACAGAAATATTCCTTGTCCGACATTTTTATTTTATTTTCTCTCAAAATCGAAACTAGCGTAAAATTGCCGAATAAACTCTTCACCCATTTTCCAACATTAATCATAGCAGTTGATATCAGCCTACGTGCCTGATCGACATAATGGACAATAAATCTTTTGAGCAACCCTTTCTGCAAACCAAACAATACACAACTTGCAAAAAGTATGAACGCCTGGAAAAGTTTCAGGGTTCTTGAACAGGTTTAAGCAAATTGAACAAACATTTTCCTCAGTAACAATGAAATCGTTTGACATCTCCGTCACAATTAAAATATTTCTAGTCTTCTTTTTAGATATATTTATCTGTCACTTAATCGCTATCACTACGTACAGCCTTTGTCTATGCGTCAAATGGGGACAAAAATACTTGAACATTTCGATAAGATTGGATCGAGCAGGAAGTTGTTGTCATTTTTTACCAATATATACAACAACAGAAAACTTTAAATTTGGTTGAAATCAAACAATTCATGAAACCTATTGATAAAAGTTTATTTCATATAAACGACAGGGAAAACTTATTTAACAGGCTGTATTCGTGTGATTATTGCTCAACCTTTAATAACATTTCCACTATCTTAACTTTCTTGCTCTCAAACTTTACTCGCATCCTTTGCTATACTAAGCTTCTTGATAAGACTCATATGGAGGCGTCTTCAAAATAAATGTATAACAATAGTTTGTTTTTTTACAAGCGACAACTGTCACTCTGTTTAAAGTGATATTCTTTTACTTAAATTTCACGCGCATAATCTGAAACAAATTAGAAAATACTGCTAAATTAAACCTGGAAACAGGTTCGAAATACACATAGGCCCCTGATTTACCAAGTGGTATATGAATGTGGGCTCACACCATTTCCACAAACTCATACAAACTTCACAATGTCGAAGGGTTCGAACTCAAGCTCATACGACGATATCAATGGTTGATTTTCAATTCAGTTTATTTCAATAGTATAACAAATGCCCGAGTGCCGTTTTCCCGTGACGTCGGTCATTAATAATAAGTAAATACACTAACAGCAGAAAGTTTTCTCTTTAATTAGTTCTTCTTATTCCACCCTTTTTTGTTTTTGTTTTGCTCAATGGATCAAAGGTCAAGGTCACAGAGACCTGCTCTCTGAAAACGGTTTCCAATAAAAAAATAAAGAACAGATCAACCATGACTTTCATAATTTAAAGGGTGGTTGGATATAATGAGTAGATGACTTCATTGATCGAAGGCTCATTAGGTCAGCCTCACAGGACCAGCACTTAGAAAACGTTTTTCAATAAATCAAGAACAGCCAAAGCAGAATTCACATACTTTACAGGATGTTGGGCAAGATGAGTAGATGACCCACATTGATTTTGGGAACTCTGGGCCTAAGGTCAAGCTCACAGAAGCCTGCACATGTTTTCCGATCAACAACTCAAGAACAGCTTAAATCAGTACTCTGAAAATTTACAGGATGGTTTGAAACGAGTAGTAAATGATGACTACTGATTTTGGGCATAGATTTACAATGACAGGCACTCTGAAAACGGTTTCTGAACAATAAATATAGTTGCAGTCAGGACCCTCCAACTTTATAAGATGGCTGGATATTTATTGAAGATGATCAGTGTAGATTTTTGTCTCACTGATTAAGCTCACATTTGCTTTTAAGTTGAAAACAGCTTCAGATTTATAACTCTAGAACAACTTTTTTCAAGACTAATAAACTTTACAAAATTGTATGGCATGATTAGACAAGTACTTAAAATTATCGGCTGAAGGGGTCAAAGGTAAAGCTCACACGGGCCTGCACTTATAAAACAGTTTCTAAGATTGTATGGCATGATTAGACAAGTACTTAAAATTATCGGCTGATGGGGTCAAAGGTAAAGCTCACACGGGCCTACACTTATAAAACAGTTTCTAAGATTGTATGGCATGATTAGACAAGTACTCACAATTATCGGCTGAGGGAGTCAAAGATAAAGCTCACACGGGCCTACACTTATAAAACAGTTTCCAAGATTGTATGGGATGATTAGATTATCGGCTGAGGGAGTCAAAGATAAAGCTCACACGGGCCCACACTTGTAAAATAGTTTCTAAGATTGTATGGCATGATTAGACAAGTACTTACAATTATCCGCTGAGGGAGTCAAAGGTAAAGCTCACACGAGCCTGCACTTATAAAATAGTTTCTAAGATTCTATGGCATGATTAGATAAGTACTTAAAAAATACTGGCTGTTGGGATCTAGGACAAAGCTCACACGGGCCTACACTTAAAAACAGTTTCTAAGATTGTATGGCATGATAAGATTATCGGCTGATGGGTTCAAAGGTAAAGCTCACACGTGCCTGCACTTATAAAACAGTTTCTAAGATTGTATGGCATTTTTAGATTATCGGCTGATGGGTTCAAAGGTAAAGCTCACACGGGCCTGCACTTATAAAACAGTTTCTAAGATTGTATGGCATGATTAGATTATCGGCTGATGGGTTCAAAGGTAAACCTCACACGTGCCTGCACTTATAAAACAGTTTCTAAGATTGTATGGCATGATTAGATTATCGGCTGATGGGTTCAAAGGTAAAGCTCACACGTGCCTGCACTTATAAAACAGTTTCTAAGATTGTATGGCATGATTAGATTATCGGCTGATTGGTTCAAAGGTAAAGCTCACACGTGCCTACACTTATAAAACAGTTTCTAAGATTGTATGGCATGATTAGATTATCGGCTGATGGGTTCAAAGGTAAAGCTCACACGGGCTTGCACTTATAAAACAGTTTCTTAGATTGTATGGCATGATTAGATTATCGGCTGATGGGTTCAAAGGTAAAGCTCACACGTGCCGGCACTTATAAAACAGTTTCTAAGATTGTATGGCATGATTAGTTTATCGGCTGATGGGGTCAAAGGTAAAGGTCACACGGGCCTACACTTAAAACAGTTTCTACTTTATAAATACAGAACAACTGAACTCAGGACCCGCAAACGGGATAGAATGATTTGACATAACCAGTAGATGGTCCCTATTGATTTTTGGCTTGCTTATTCAATGTTCAAGCTCACAGGGGCTTGCACTCTGAAAATTGTTTCCAGTTCATAGTTTTACAACAACAGAATGCAGGTCACTTACAATTAAACTGGCTAAACATGAAGAGCAGGTGAACACTATGGTATTTTGACTTACTATATCAAAGAACAACTCTCCTCAGGACCCTCAGAAAGTTCCTGTGAGCTTTATTTACAACCTAATTATGTTTTCTTTGTTAGTCGTGTGGTAACACTTGAGGAAAGGACTTCAACTACTTAACATTCTAAAAGTGACAAAACACACCATGAATTTTCAGTTTTAATTGTTTGAAATTATTACCATAGTAATGGTCAAGTATTCTGATCATCTTTTATTACATAGCCTTTTCTTCTTGGTACACCTGCTGCTAGAGCCTGTTTCCAGTCCTTGGTAGACAGGAAGGTCACCAAAATGTCAAACACTGAAAACATTGGAATATCGTATAAAAATTACATTGAACTGGTATCTTCTCTGGAGATTTATGATCAGACTTCAAAATTTAGTGCTTCTTTGTTTAACTAAATTGTGTAAAAAGTAGATATTTTGATATACCTTACATCGGGGGTATTGCTTAAACGTCTAATTCACTGTGTAATATACGACTTAAAATTACTATATACATGTATTTGTTCGAACGTTGTCTCTTCATTTACATTTAATTTTTTTTCATTACAGATAAAGCATAAAGCTTGAAGCATTTGAAGCTTGTTTAAAGCCTTCCAAATCTTGTTACATGAAACCTTACTGGACAAACAATGACTCACATAACCTGGCAACTGATGTCTCTGACTTCATATACATGTAAATAACATGATCGTGTAATTAAGGGAGGTGTAACTAACAGTGCAGAAATGCTGCAGTACAGAGGAGGATCTTAATTTCTGCATTCTATGGAAGGATCATAATCCTAACTGCTAAAGTTTATAAAAGGATCATGAGGGTGCTGCTCAAAATAGGGACAAAGTGCGGCATAAATGAAAGTTTGGATTATACATCAGTTTTTCTAAACGTCTGTGGTGTTGCAGTTTTGGTAATTAGAGCCTAAAATTTCATAATAAATAAAAGGACAAGAAATAATGCAAGTGATCAGTGAAGGGCCAGCCATATTGCAATTTATAGAAAGGCCGCTTATGCTGCAGACTAGAGTAGGGTCAGCCACACTGCAGTTAATGAAAAGGTACATTATGTTGCAACTTGGAATAGGGCCAGCCATTCTGTAATTAATGAAATAGTCTGTTATGCTTCAAGTCATCATAGGGACAGCAAAGCAAAGATTAAGGAAGGACCACATATGATGCAGATTAGAATAGGGTCAGACAAGCTGCTTGAATAAAAAGTCTAGTGTGGCCACCAGTGGCAATAAATGGGAAGAAATGCTGCAGTGTAAGAAATGGATGTTGGCAGGTTATTTAAGGGCAAACAAGTTGATACCTGAATTAAAGAAGTTCTAGAGATTAAAATGAGACAGATATGTTGGAATAATAAAAAAAAAACCAGACTTTCTTACAATTTTGCAAGCCACCACTCTCTCAAAAGTGGAATGCTTTAATTTTTAAAACAGATATAACATTACTCAAAAAATCTATCTAAAGGAACAAAAAGGTACCTTGATTAACGGCTAGAACTTTTGAATGTGATGGCTGATCTATTTTTATCATATTCTCCTCAATAGGTAGTCTTGCAGTTTTTATACCTGCACCCGATGCTCTACTTTCAGTAATATTTTGCTAAAAATGAAAACAAACAATATATGAACAAATCTGAACAGAGACCTCCTTTCAAAGACTAAAAATTTTGTCCCACTAATAAAGTTACGAAAATACTCTATCTGAAGATCGCAACTCAATAAATGAGCAATTTATCTTTGGATTAATCCTCTCAGAGCTACCACCTCTCTATAACAACCATGTTTTTATTAAAAAATGACTGTTAAGATTGGGTTATATTTAAGTTCAAGAGAAAAGAACTTTATCATCAAATAAGTACCAAACAAAATGTTGGTCAAACAAAGCAGGAAGTTTTCAATCAAATGTTAATATTTGAAGAAATTTCTCATTAATTCCTTCTAACACAAGCTTAACGCTCCATGGGAATGTTGTAGCATTCTTCAACCACATTCTTTTTTAAATGAAAATATTAATAACATGTACCTGGTATAACAAAGGTTAAAAATTTCATACATCCACATGTATCATGCTGCAAAGATTCATACAGCTCACCTTAATATTTTCATCCACCAAGCCTCCAATGACATAGACTTTTTCAGGATCTATGTCAGTTAGCAAAATGTCTGAATCTGGACTGAGGCAAATAATCTGATCCAAGGGAAATAACTCAGTATGTGCTTCTTCTTTGGTGTCTATCTAAATGATTTAAGAAAGAAAATGCAGTGCCAGCACTTCCAAGCTTGATATTCTAGCAGTATACAGAGGACATAAAAAATACATTTCAGATAAATGATTAACAAATATCTTGCCAGAATTTGTTAAAGTTCTTCTTGCTGACAGCAAACCATCAAGATCAGTTCTGAACTAAATAATTATACATATCAAAATTTTTATTAACTTCTGTGTTTAAAAAAAGATAAAATGCCAGCATATACACTAAAAGAAGACCCTAACTCACCAGGTAATTTTCGAAACCATCCATTTTCTTGATACATTCTTGATAGAGTTGTCCCCCTTCCTTTAAACCGGTAAGGTAAATATGCACTGGGTTTTCTGCCCGTAAGTTGGACCCATACAATCTACCAATCTGCATTGCAAGTTTTCCTTTTTCCTAAAGATAAATATTTCAGTCTTAATCAAAATTAATGAACAACTTTTTTCTACCATTGAACACTAACAAAGATGACTTTCACTGACCATAATGAGGGACATTCCTGATAACAAATTATCTCCCTTACTCAGGTAACATCAAAGGTATACCAAATTGAACATTGGTCCTTTCAGTTGGAATCCTCTAACTTTATCCTTGTTTCTCTTTGTGACAGTCTTGACTTAGCTTAGAAAATTGTCCTTTATATATTAAATAAAAAGTTAGGATTATCAAAAAACAAAGATAATGGTTTTAACAAAACATGTTGCTAAACTCAATGTGTAATCTGACTACCATTGTTGCAAAAATTAGGCTTAATTATCACCATACAAAAAACAAAAACAAAAAAAAACGATGAAAGCAGAGGAATCCAAATGGAAGGACCAATGTAATATCAGAGAGTATTCAAGATAGATAATCTGCTAATGTCCCCCATCAAAGTAAGCAGGAAAAACCTGACTACAGATTTGCATTAGTTTAGTGTAGAAAACAACTGCATATCAATTTTTAAGACAATTCTAACTTATTAGTAATATTGCTCAATAAATGCGAAAGTCTTGTAAATTAGTTTAGACACACATATAAGGCTAAAAAAAATTAATGTTTAGTTTCTCAGGCCATTTTTATCAAAATTATATGAGGGAGGGCGGAATTTTTTTTTATACCCTCATTTTTTTTTTATTCATGATTTCGCACTTAATATTAGGTTTCATATCCCCAAAAATTCATATAAATACAGTTTTAATGATCAATGGCACTGGATATGTTGAAATTACCATCTGTATTATGATGGTGTTTAATGTGTTGCAGAGTATTAACCTAAAAGATCTACTGAGAGCATTCAGTAAAATCAAATCATATTTTACTTTAACTGCTCATCAGTCTCTGTTGTATTAAACTACTTTATAATATGCAACACCACTTTTTATCTTTAACAAGACTTGCTAGAACTTTTTTCTAAACAGAAATAACATGTCATGTGAAAAAAAACACAATAAAGTTTTTACATGTACTTATTTGATACATGAATAATAAAATCCTAATTTAAGACAGTCTAAACACATGAAAATTAGTCTTAATCTTTTAAAATTACATCAAGAGAAAGGCATTGACAAAAGCATGGAATATTATTCTGAAAATAAAAATTTGTTTTACAAGCTTTATTTTTACCTATTTGTCGCAAATTTGTAGAAAACCAAAAATGTGGCCGTATTTGAATCAATGTGTCGTAAACACTCGCTCGATCGAAGTTATTGAGACGCATATATTTGTTTGTTTTGGGGTTTAACGCCGATTTCAACATATGTTATATCTCGGCGGTCAGTCCACCTTACCAGTAATTGGCAATTTCTCCGCAAGTGACTGACTACTGTTCCCGCATGATCTACTCTGAATCAGCGGTGAGAGACATATGAACATAAGACACAATGTCTGAGAACAATTGAGAGAAATTTTGCCCTGCCCAGGGGTCGAACCAACGACCGACTAATCCAGTGCTCTACCTATTGAGCTAAGGTTGCACACCACTATTAACACATTCGGAACAACTCTGGCGACTTCAATAAGTCACCTCGGAAATAATGTGGTAGGCGCCATATTGGACTATTTTATAATACAGGTGGTGTCTGCTAAATTGAAAACATTTCTTAATGCCTCTATCTGTTTATACTTTAAATTAACATTTATTTTCATATTTTTCTAATGCATAAGACAGAAACTGCTTGAGTTCTGCCATGTTTGTTTATATTTAATAAAGCCGACGTGAATTACCATTTGGTGTATTCATATACTTACATACGAGGTCTTTATACGAAGTTGTCGGAAAAGGCCGAGTTGTTACGATTGCTATTAACATAAAAAAACCGTTTACCGCGGTACTTCTTGCCACACCGGGAATAGTAAAAAGACTTTTTAATAAATAAAAATTTTTTTGCCAGCGATTGAAAATCGAAGCGGGCGTTCTAAAACGTATGCGGGGGGGCCTGAGAAACAAAACATTAATTTTTTTTAGCCTAAGGCGCACCTGTTCAAATATACATTTAAACAAGCCAAATTAAACTTCACTGATAGTACGAGGACTGTATTGTATAAAAGACCAAAAGCACTTGGCATAAGTACCTTTTCACTCATAAAATCCTCAAGGCCACAGTCAATACAGATCCTTTGTCCATCTTTCATTGCCTGGCGACATCTCTTTCTTCTCTCCTCTTTTGACTCACTGGGTTTAACTCTTTCTACAAAACAAATTAAAATTCTGAACATGAACATCTATCTACATCTATGACATACATGTAAGGTGTCAAAGAAGTTGAAGTCAGTTTCATACAGGTGATAATATCCTAAGAAAGTCATAGCAAATGGATGTCCTTAAGCAACTGTAAATTCAGACTCTTTTCAACTGTAGAGCAACTGAACAAGCATTGCTATGAAACAGTTTTTTCCAATTAGGCAGAAACTACACAATTTCAATTGGTTGTGCAAAATGGCACCATCTCATGCATTTCTAAAGCTTAAGTCTAAAGTTTATGGCATACACCATATCTTGTTTGGTCTGAATTTCAGTTAAACTCAATGACTGCTTCCTACAGCTTTATTCAATGCCAACACTATAAGAAAAATTACAAGATCAATATGCTGGTACATTCAAATATGAAATCTTAAATATGAAATCTGTAAAGAGTTCAGTATTTTATCCCTTTACCTTCGTTCCTCTACAAAGTTCCATACCTTCATCATCATCCATCTCACTTCTTTGTTCTTTCAATCTCATCTTTCTCTCAATCTTTTTCCTTTTTCTTTCTTCTTTCCTTTTCTGCAACAGCTCTTCATGCCTTCTTCTTTTTCTTTCTGATCTCTCAAAACAGACAAAAATACAATATATAATTAGATATTTGTTTTAATGAATAAAAGGCTATAAGTGAAGTTACCTGCTTAACTGGAAAACTCAGACAGACTCTGCTGTGTCCCTCTTTCTCAGTCTTACTTATTCAAAAACTGTTTAGGTACTTCTTAAAATGGGTAAGAGTTAGTCTTATTTACTAGCTGTCGGGGCACTTATTTTCATGTCTATTACGCTTAATAAATTTTGCACTGATGGTTTGACCCATTTTATAGACATTTTTTTTATTACTGTCAAACTGCTGGAAAACAAACATTGCTCATCAAAGATTTTCTCGATGTCTCTTCGGCAAGTCTGATTAAGTGGACTTTTATGTGCCTTAGACAACGCAAACATTATTGCCAATCGAAAGTATGCATATCAATATCCCAAGGTAGAAAGAGTACTTAGCTTGACTAAAATCTGAGTACACAATCATGCTAAAAATATAGAAACTTTATCCTTATATAGAAACTTTAACGAATGACTTTTTCAATTCACAGGCAAAAACCAATCTAAAACAGCTAGAATCTAGAATCTACTGAATTTCATTTCACTTAGTATTTTTACCCATGTATACTGTAACACATACAGGTGGCCTCTTTGTCTTGGTCTCCTCTGGATGTGTTTCTGCATCCACTGATCCACCCAGCTGTCTTTCTTTGGTAACAGTTGTACCCTCATTTTTGTCACAATCTGACCTATCATCATCAACCAGTCTATTCCCATCTAGAAATTCTTGCTCAACACTGTTTGGGGATAATGTTGCAATTACACCAGGATTTTCCATTACAGCTATTGAGTACAGGATTTTCTACAATTCCAACAGCTTCGTATTATCTACACTACAAAGAGCTACTGACAGTAATGAGTATGAATTAGCAACTAGGAGTTTTTGGCTATAGTCATGTGCCACTAAAATAGTTAATTTAAAACATTAGATATTAGGGATAACTTGATTCAACACCCTATCCGTGCATCTGCAAGTTCTCTTCTTCTCGAGCATTGGATTACTCCCCTTGTATATCTACTCTTCATTTTTGTGTAACCGGCGATCTCATAATTTTCTCCCTCGAAGAAAACTTTCGAAAATTGATAATTTTCCATGAACATAAATCAATCATGATGAGTAAAAACAAATATTTTAGGACAATTTTTAACGTTCTTGATCAGTTTCGTCAGTTCTCAACACATGACAATCCTCTGGTAAGCGCAGTTGAACGGGATATATTTAACTGAGTGTTTCTATTTCGGATAGTGTGTTATTTCGGATAACGTTTGTTTTAAATACGTTGGTTTGTTTGTATAGCTTTTTGATACTCATCAGTTAAGCTTCACGTGAAAAGACATTAGTTGTGAGACCTATATGATGATGGCTATATAATGTGGTTTCTGAATATCAAAAATTGCACAGTAAAACTAGAACAATAATCCATCTCCTATACAATTAAAAAGTTGGACTACAGTTGCCCTTGCTGCTTTGGTTCATTATATAAATGAGACTAGTAAGCTTTCTCTAATTTGACCGCAGTAGTAATTTCCTACCAAACAATTATAATTGTAGACAGGTACAGGTATATGTAGTCAAAATAATTCAAGGAGGAGGCACCTTGGTCCAGGGGTAGAGCGTAGGTCTCCGGATCCGAAGGTCACGGGTTTGAATCCCGTCAGAGGTGAGATTCTCTCACGATCTTCACATAATAGAAATTACCTGACTTCCAACCCACCTCAGGGCAAGTGTACTTTTTCTGGGTTACACCTTCAAAATATGTAGAGTGCTTAGACCAACGCTCGGCGTATACCAACGCTTGGCGTAAATCGATTTTTTCACGGAATTGATATTTTTTCTTAGAAGCGATTTAAAACTCTTCTTTAATTCGAGTTAAGTGTCATTTCGTCTATCTTTTCACGGTTCTCTGAACTTCCAGTATCATCACGTGACTTAAACACAGCAGACGGAAGTGGGTCCCATTGGATAAAACAGACAAAACGCATAGTTTTCTACGCGAGATCATGTACTTCCGCTGTTTGATACGCAATGAATAGAAACATTCAATTTAATACTTTATTCATTTTGTGTTCAAGAAAGGTTCTTTGCATAATTACAAAAGATTTCTTTTTGAAAGGTCGCCGATCAGGTCATCTACGGTACGCCGAGCATTGGTACAATTTTGTGCAAACCGCACATGTTTTACTCGGTCTATTTATAGCCTGCCCTGTTGTTTACATCACGGTTGTTTCACATGAGGAACTTTGTAAGGATTTAGCAAAGTTTACTCTTGAATATAATTAGTTTATAACATGAAATGAGTAATTTATTTAGTCTCTTCAAAGAAATTCCTTTGATTTTACACCGAGCATTGGTCTGACCACTCTAATTTAAGTTTTTGCAATATATATTAAACCTTTTTAGTGACTGCTTCCTACATTAAAACCTGTACCCATACCTAAAATATGGAATGTTAAAGGTCTTTTCAGACTCTCATTGGCATTGGGATTTAAAAACCTGTGACCTCTGGTTCATTGGTCTGGTGCTGTACACTTTGACCACTGCTCCAGAGCCACTGCTCCTCCACTTTGTTAGGTTATTTCAACTACATTTGTACTGCAAATAGTGCTTTGGTAATTTAATTTTGATTTTCAAGGGTATTCCTGGACAGAAATTGAAAGACCACCAGAAGAACTTAATGGCAAAGGGTTTACCAAAGAAGGCACCACTAGATGGAGTAAAGAATGTCATAGTAGTGGCATCTGGAAAAGGCGGAGTTGGCAAATCAACCACCTCAGGTGACTAAAATTGATGAGAAAAATAATTAACTGAAGAATAAGTGAAAGAATACACTTGTTTACAGGGCTATAGCTAGGACATTTTTAAATGTACTAATGAGAGGAAATAGGGTCTGAAAAGGGGTGTCATCCTCGCAGTGTGGGATTACTTCAAGACATCAGTAATTATGCCAACTGGTTGACTTCGAGAGCACTTTACAATCAGGAATGCTGTTTCAGCTGCCAGTCATTAGTTTTCAGACATAAATATTCTCAATCATTTTACCTTTACCTCTCAGGCATTACACTTTTACACAAATTTTTGACTTTTATAACCTTTTAAATTTATTTCTAGATGTGTATGCCTCGACTTATAGGAGTATGCCTAGTTACAGTCTTGTTTTATAAATCAGTAAATGTATATGATTAAAGAATGGAAAGTATTTGTGTATTGAACAACTTTATTTTCAAAAATTACATCGCATTGTAGGTTTGAAGTAAAAAGTAAGTCTCAGAATAAGTGATTTGTTTCAAATTTTACTATTCGATAAAGGCACGTTTGTGAGTTTTCAATAATATTGAATTTGCCTCTGATGTCTGGTGGTTAACTTATTGCACTTGAAATCACAACCTCTCACTGTAAACAGTCAATGTATTATGACTCTGTTAGAGGGCATTAGACTCCATGAAGCTATGCCTGATGTTGCTACTGAACCATGTGAATTATGGCTACTTTGCATTTCTTACAGCAATTACTGGTCATTGTTTAAAAAATAAGAAATGAAACATCTGGATGTGTTAAAAGGTCTTCTCTTTTTTTTGTTTCAGTGAATCTTGCTCTTGCAATGGCTTCAGTGGAACCAGTAAGTTCTTGAAGGGTATTATTATTTTCTGTTGATATTTTTTTTCATTAATTAAAAGTGTAAAAGTAATTGCAACAACTGAATAATATTTAGTAGTTACAAAACTTCAATAGAAATAACTAACTTAAAAACATTTGAAACAGTTGTATCATCTTATTCATCACACTGGTTGCAGAATGAAGATTTATTACAATAGGTTGGGGCTAAGAAATTAAACTTACTGTTGTACAGTGTTTCAATTTAATAAAAAGAAATTAAGTAATTTTAGTTTTACCAGGTACTATCAAAAAAGGTGTCATTAACAAACATAAAACTTTTGGTGGGGGGTGGAGGGAGATTCATCTAAGGGCAACAACTCTGGACTTCCAAAGTTACCCAAAAAGACTTTAGGTGTGGAACACTTTCTTATTGTAACCTTACCCTTTGAAGAAAAAAACATAAGTAGAATTATTCTTATATTTAGCAAAAAAATAAAGATTTTTTTTTTGTTCATGAAATTCAATTTGCATAAGTAAATCTTTGTGTTTTAGGATAAACAAGTTGGATTGCTGGATGCAGATGTGTATGGACCTTCTATACCAACAATGATGAATCTCCAGGGAGAACCCCACCTGAATGACAGTAGGTTTAATCATATACACAATTTTTTGACAACTATCAATTACAGAGAATAGATTGATGGATTAACCAAGATTGATATTGTACTAATCTAATTATGCCACTTGTTTAATTCTTTCCTTCTATTATTTTAATGATAAATCTATTACAGGGCACTTGTCTGTTTTAGCACTTATACTCAGTTGAGTGCACACTTTTACTATAAGGATACTTGAGGTTTGACATCATCAGTTACCCCGGTACCTATTTCCTACAACCACATGATGTACCGTGGGACAATTAACTACCGATAAGTCATTTTCATGGATATATTTAAAAACTAAAAAGAGCAGAGTGAAGGAATTCTTCATTCAAAGATATTCTGAATTACAAATAAGAACTCTTCAATTTTGAAGGTTGGTGTGTAATGTCAGGCAGGGATGTTGTTACTTTAAATAGACGTATTTCACAGAATTTTAAACATAGCTTTGTTTCAAAATGTATCAGGTTATTTCACTGGCTAAGATTGCAAAAGGAAATATTTTGGAAACAAATGAAAATATTTCATTAATTATTCAGGAGTACAAAATGTTTGAAACCAATTGTCCCATGGTCGATATATATCTTTAGTGAAAGGGAATGGGTCAAATGTTGGTTTCTGACGATGGAGCTTTGAGCTCTGAATTTAATATAATATAAATTGATGACCTAAATATTTAAATACAAAATCGGGAGAAAAGCTTACCTTCTGTGCCGTGTATCTTTTACTTTTAAAACAAAATATTAGTTGCTGTTTTATTTTCATTACAGAAAACCAGATGATTCCACTAACCAATTTTGGAATTAAATGGTACGTTGTGTTATAGCTCACCTGAACTCGTGGAACACACTGATTCAGTTAAGTTTTTGTATAAAAATGTTTCTGTGGTTACCCAATCATAGTTAAAATCATGAAGTGAAGCAGGGCACAATGGGTTGAGAACTTGGTCATTGTCAGAATTTTCAAGTGTTACATTCCATTGTATATTCAATATCAGTTTACTGAGGTGAGCAAAATTTGACAAACCAAGCTCTCTTTTATAGTAGATATCAAGAATTATTTTTCAAATACAAATTCTATATAAAGTACTAGTAAGTCAGAAAATTATAGACTTGATAGATTTTCAGGCTAATAACAGACATACATACAAAGCTTTCATAGCTGCCAGTTCAGATGTTGGCATATGCTGGCCTTTCTGAGTCTGGGAGATACAACGTAAGGCACAAGCCTGAAGCCAGGGAATTGTAAAGTTTTAATCAGACCTACTGACTTTGGGCACGAGCCCCAATGGACCTGTAAAAATTGATGCCTTGGTTTTAATTGTTTGAGGATTTGAACTGGGCACACTGATTTTTTTGTAACCATAGGCCTAAATGGCCTACATCTTTGAACATTTCGCAGATTTCTTTCTGTGAGAAGAAACCAAAGTAGAGAGAGAAAACCCACTATCCATGTTAGTTACCTCCTTCCAAGAGGGGGATTCAAACCTGGGTAGCAAGGGTGAAAAGCAATTCTGGTCTTTAAAACCTAGCATCTTACAGAATCACATTGATATGATTTCAGTATGTCCATGGGCTTTCTAGTGGATGAAAAATCACCTATAGTTTGGCGAGGTCCCATGGTCATGTCAGCTGTGCAAAGATTACTTAGGCAGGCAGGTACAATTTTTTCTTCAAGATGGTTGTGCAAAGATAACTTATGCAGGCTGATTCTAATTTTTCTTTGAGATGGTTATGAAAAGGTAACTTAGGCAGGCAGGTACAATTTTTTTCTTTAAGGTGATTGGGCAAAGTTAAACAGTACAAACTTACTGTGACAGGCACAATTTTTGCAGTAATGGCTTAACCCTGTTACGTTTTTTTCTAATCCAAGAGAAAGTGCAGGAATATGTAGCACAGCAGATATACAATAGGTAGTGCAAATGTTACTGACATAGAGAAGTATTGTGTTGCACAGTTCTACTTTTTTATGTATCGTCAGTACCCGTTGCCTATATGACCAATGCCCGTTGAGAAAGACGGTGCAGGATACAGAAAAAATCTTATTCCAAAGAAACCCCTCCTTCTTTTCCATGCTAAATTTATAGCAAATATACATGGGAATTTTGAATAATGTCTCATTTGAAATAGAACTATTAATGTTAGTTTTGGAATGGGGATCAAATACATGATCCCATGATTACCGGCTCAACATGTGACCACTGGTCTGTTCCGCTACTGTACCGTTCAAATTTCTGTTTGCTTTAAGGTATCAGATGTGTTGTGGAGCAGTAACGAGTCATTGACCTTTTCACAGAACTGAATTTATAAGTACTTATGATTGCAGGTTGCATGGAATCCACTGGATTATTTATTTGTTGATATGCCACCTGGAACAGGAGACACACAGCTGTCAATGTCACAGAATATACCCATCAATGGCAAGTAAATAAATGCAGTTAAAAATGTTAATTTTCAGTTAATGGTGATATTGGAGTAAAAGTGTTAATATCACAGAATAAACATACCAGTGTTTTTATAACATGTAAACAATTATGTATTTCCCAGAAACCTGCAAGAGCTCACGTTTTTGTTGTTGTTTTTTTTTCGAATTGCATTATTTTGTTGAAATGCACTTTTGTTCCTTATTGGAAGTTCTGTAGTGGTCAGAAAAATTTTGACTGTATATATAATAGATCTTGTATGCATGTTACATTTATGTTGTCTCTTGCAGGTGCAGTGATCGTGTCGACACCCCAGGATATTGCCCTGCTAGATGCTAGACGGGGTGCAGAAATGTTCCGTAAAGTTGACGTTCCAGTCTTAGGCATGGTACAGAATATGAGTGTGTATGTGTGTCCGAAATGTGGCCACGTAGAGCACGTATTTGGAGAGGATGGAGCACAGAGGGTGGCGGCTGAGATGGGTGTTGATCTTCTTGGTATGTTCTTGAGACAAAAGTCCGCTTAAGTAACGTAAATAATGTTGTGCTTTTTGTAATGTATTTGCATCTTTACACCTCCTAGTTCAGTTCTAAACCCCATTCGTTTTCAATATACTAACCACTTTTCACATGAATTAATCAGAGATTTATCAAATATGCATGTGTAGAAAAATGTAAGGAACTGGTACCAACATTGTATCTACTCAGTACTGCCATGGGTTCAATTTAAGTTGATTTTTGTAGTATAGAACAGTGTCATAGATGTGTCATAGTGGTAGAATGGCAGTCAGTCCAAAAAATGATTCTACAGACAATAATAGGAAAGAAATAATTACCGTATAAAGGAGGTATTATGCACTGTATAGAGGTAGAAGTATATAGCTGTAGATAAGGTTTTAGCATGTTAAATTTTAAATATTTAACGCGTTCACCAAGTTTGAACCTTGTTTTATACAATCTGTTTAATACAAATTTAACCATGTATTTCATTGTATTAAGTCTTCTATTTCCTACGAGTCTTGCTTAGTGGCAGTGTCAGTGCTGTTTTGTTTTAATCAAAGTTTACTTGATCTGTAGGGTGGTTGATAAGACTGTGATAAATACTAAACTGAAAATATAGTATACTGGTTACAGGAGATGTACCTCTGAACCGAAGGATAAGAGAAACAAGTGATGCAGGCCAGCCGATTGTGATATCGGAACCCGACAGCCCACAGGTAAATTATCTGTACACTAAATAACCTGGGTATTTATTTCTAAGGTTTGCTTCATACATTAATGATGCTGCTCTTTTAAAAGGCTAAGGTCAAAGTGGGGAAGTGTTGCACACAAAAATTCTGGAAGTCCAGACTCCAGAGTTACATCCCTTGACTGATTTTACCGGCCAGAAATATATTTTCTCTACCACATTAGATTGTAAAATTTCCTAAAGCTTATCACAGAGTCACTGATAAGAAGGATATAATTAAGACAATCTGAAAATTAATCATAAGTACATTAATGTAGGAATAAGACCTGTTGATACATCTGTCCTGAAAAAAAGACACCTTAGTCTTTGGTACATTCATTTCTTGTTGAGAAATTAAATGTACATGATAATGTATGTGAAAAGTGTAGCATGTATGTTTCATTTCAGGCTGAAGTTTACAAATCTATAGCAAGAAAAATTGCAGATAAATTTAAAAACTCAGACAAGACCTAGGTGCCAAAAAAATGTTTGTGTTTTTTTTTATATTTATAGTGTTGTAAATAAAACTTTGTTATAATTCTTTTGGATGTTTGTTGTGACGTAACTCTTACAATGATACATGTCATAGCCAGCCCGGGTTAGCTCAGTTGGAAGAGAATCAGATTATCAATTCAGGTGTTCTTAGTTCAGTCCCCATGATGGCTGGCAAAACTGCTCCATAATAATTAATATTGGGCAATGCATCTGTCGGTCATCTGTCCCTCGCCTCTGAATCAAGTGAGGAAGTAGCTAGTTATCAGACTTCATCAGAACAAGCACAGTTCAAACTGTCACCTGTCTGCCACATACAAGTAGGTGAACATATCAACTGTTTGGCTGTATATCATCACAAATTACATTCCATGGTTCTGTTAAATAACTTTTATTACATTCAAATTTAAAGTTAAGTTTTTGTTGACAAAGATGCTGAAAACAGTGAATGCTTAGAAATTTTGTAAATGTAGCAGAGGTATAATACGGCACTTGTACTCCATTGCCTATCAGCTAGCTTTTATGGGGACATGGTAGAGTGTCCGCTTAGTAATCGAAGGTACCCGAGTTCAAACCCAGTTCGGGGCAGGTGGATTTTTCCGTGTTACATTTGACGCTCAACGTAAATAACTGATGGCACCCTTAGAAAGTCCCACAGACATGCAGTACTCCAAGAATTTGAGGACGAATTCTAAGGAGGGGGTGTATGTAGCAGAGGTATAATATGGCACTTGTACTCCCTTGCCTATTAGCTACTTTTATGGCAACGTGGTAGTGTCGGAGTGTACCCGAGTTCAGGGCAGGTGGAGTTTTCCGGGTTACATAAATAAGGTGCAAAAGACTTCTTTCACATCTGAAACAAATATATAATGCTGTGTAGTTAAAGGGATAGATGTTAAAAGGTGCTAAGTGACCTTTTTTTCAAAAAAACTTTTTGGTCCACAGGTCCAGTAATTTTCAATACTGATCATTGTTAACAAGCTGGCGGTGGAGATCAGTGGTAAAATGAAGAAAAGTACAATAACCTGTCTAATGAAATGTCGAATTCTGATCTGAAATGATTATATGTATTCAATTTTTTCATTTTTTTTTATATTTGAAATACAATGTCCCAGTATTTTAGCGTATATATTTATTTCTCTTCTCCATTTTGCCATTGATGGTCTTTTCTGATACCGAACATTTTAAACCTGTAAGGGATATTGTAAGACAGACAATTTACTGTTCAGTCAGTGTAGTGCTGTGCCTTAGTAGATAGTGCAGTTGTCTTGACTGTTCATAGTCTATCCACACATCCACACTACTAAAGTACCAGCATTCTACGGAGTGGTCGAACCAAAGATTAATACTTTTGAAAGTGACTTATTTCCCTTGGAATATGTTGAGTAGAAGGCTTAAAGCGAAGCAGAGCAAGAGGGGCTGTCTCTTACCTGATCTTAAGTGCATGCCAGAGGCAAAGACCTAAAACTTTTAAGTCTTTGGGCATAGGTGTGGACTTGAAACTCAAATTGAAAAGCTGTTAAAAAAGCAACAACATTCAAATTGAAATTTTTATTTTGTTTCATAAAAACTGATGCAAACAACAATGGTAACAGGTGAAAGACTTAAGTAGCAAAACTGTTAAAAAAACATAAGCAACAAAATACGCTGGGGAAAAAAATGTGGTGAATAATGAACGTAAGCATGGTGAATAATGAACGTAAGCATGGTGAATAATGAACGTAAGCATGGTGAATAATGAACGTAAGCATGGTGAAAAATGAACGTAAGCATGGTGAAAAATAACGTAAGGATGGTGAATAATGAATGTAAGCATGGTGAATAATAACGTAAGCATGGTGAATAATGAATGTAAGCATGGTGAAAAATAACGTAAGGATGGTGAATAATGAATGTAAGCATGGTGAATAATAACGTAAGCATGGTGAATAATGAATGTAAGCATGGTGAAAAATGAACGTAAGCATGGTGAATAATGAACGTAAGCATGGTGAATAATGAACGTAAGCATGGTGAATAATGAACGTAAGCATGGTGAATAATGAACGTAAGCATGGTAAAAATTACTTAAGCATGGTGAATAATGAACGTAAGCATGGTGAAAAATAACGTAAGCAACATTTTTGTGGATTGCACAATCACTTTGGTATAAAAGATTTTTTATGGCACAGTATTCTAAAATTACAAAACCTACAGACTAAACATGGAAACACAGCAAAATATATTCCAGTACACACTTTATGCAAATGTTTTCACTCTTTGGGGCAAATCACCCGGCTTATTCAAAGGTAAATGATAAAGCTTGATGAACTTGTCCAATGTTTAAAATATTAATTTGCTCAAGAATTTAAGGTTTTGATTATTACTGAAATAAGAATTTTGAAGCTTTGGTGTAACCGATACTTTATTTGCAATGAAAACTAAAAATTTTAATCAGATAGAACTATATTCAGATAAAGATTTTAGACTTAAGGCAATAAAACTGATACAACTTCAAAATGCTTTGTGGCCAGGGATTAATCACATATAACTTTGAATAAAAAAGATGGAGAATTAACAATGAAATTTGTAAAATGAACGTATGATTTAGACCCTGACAAATAAATTGTGACTGTATTCCCACAAGCAGATAATCAAACTGAACAAGCAAAAATACCAAATCTACCAAGCACAGAAGAATTACTTCCCCTGATCTTGTCACTTCTCTCAAACAGCTGAATATCAAGCTATAAGTATTACCAGGGCAGGCAAGGGTACTTAGTGACAAAGTTAACATTTACTTATGGTATTTCTTGAACAAATTCATATACAATGCCTCTTTTCTTGAAATACATTTCAAGTGTGAATGTCTGCTTTTAAGCAAAAGTAGCAAGTTTTACATGATTCATTAGTTAAGACTGAATAGTGATAACATATAATGACTTCATGTGAAATGAATTAGAAATTTATGTCTGTATGAGACCAAGCCAGAAAACTGCTTTTGACAATGGTTACAAATATTAAGAAAAAAAAATTAACACTGCACTTTCAATAGCACAGTTGTAATCCTGCTGGAACCTTTTCAACAGAAGTATATTTAAACTTAAACTAACAATGTAACTTGAACAAAACAAAAATGTAATCAGGGGCGAGCACATAAACCTTTCATCTGCCTCTAATTCTTTAACTTCTCGTTATTTCACTTTCATCTGAAATCTCCTATTCATTAAACATAACTATCGGTGCACATTACATGTAGATTAGCTGTCATAATAAACAAACACCCTGGTAACAGTCTTGAAGAAGTCGAAAGTATCGTTAATCAAAACACAAGCCTCTTGCACAGTAATATTTATCAACAATGTTTCAGCTCACTTTCTAATCCATAATGTACCCAGTTCAAACACTTACTTGAAAAATTTCAAAACAAACTTGTTGACCAGCTGTTTGTAAGTCTGATTTCTGTTGTGAATAAAACTCTCCCTGAACCACAGACTGGAAGTCTTTTTAAATGTTTCACTGCTCAGACACTCATTACAGTAAAATATAGGTACCAAACTCATTAAAATCAGACTGATCCCAAATCATTAAAACAGATTCTATCCTTTCAAAAGTAAAGACCAGGCACCAGTCTAATCACACAGTCATTGTGTCTGCACACTGTCCAGAGACTCCCCTTCATCATCTCCATCATTATCATCACCCTGATCAACCGCCACATTATCAGCAGCGACATCACCCTGGTAAACTGGTGTCACACTGTCGCGCACATCCTCTCCCATCTCTGCCTCTTCTGCAGACTCATTTTGAGTCTCAAACATTGTTACACCCCCAAATTTCGCAAGATACTGGCCCATTTCATCTTGGGCTTCTTTCTTCATCCACTGCGGGTAAGACAATGCACTAGAGCTATTTTTAGAACTGCTTTCACCATGCTGTACTCTCAGCTCAGGAGAGTTACTTCCCCTTGTAAGTAATCTTTCCAGAGTTCTCCCTTTTTTCTGATCTGTTGCAACAATATTATCTGTTGCCATATTTACTGGACTTCTTCTGCTAAGGTCTGTATTGTGTGAACCAAGAAGCCTACTGCTTATCCTGGAAAATCTCTGAAAGCACAAAAAGTATAAAAATTTAAGTATTCAAACAGTGTTTACTGCTTAAGAAATAACCATGTCTGCTTGTTTAGTACTGTAGGCATTAATATATTAAGTTGAGGGAGAGAACTTCCTTGAAGGGTAAAACATCATATCCCAACACTTGCTATTTGTTAATCATCTAGTTAGTGTAAGAGTGTTCACAAATTACCACCTATTTGGTGTTTAATGTACTAAACTTGGTGGTACTGATTATTAAGAAATGGATATCCTAGGTCCTTTGGTCCATCGCCTACATCATACAGTTTATGGCCTGATAGGCTCTTCATTTTTTGGTGGAATTTCTTACACTGTTCGCAGATGTTTTCAGAACACTTGAAACATTCCACAACTGCCTGTGTTTGGGTGGCTTCCTGAAGACAGGGTCCACAGAAATATTCTTTGTACGACATTTTTATTTTTATTTTCACTCAAAAATAAAACTAGCGTAAAATTGCCGGTTAAAAAAATGACATAATGGACAATAAATATTAATATATTATTTGCTCTAAAACATAAATTTTGACAACTGTTAGGACCCTTAAGCATAAGATACTCACAGTTTGCTACTGTACCATTATTATTAATGTACATAAAAAATATCAGCAAATTTTATACATTGATTAATAAGTCGGCCTGAATGAACTGGAAATTTGATTCAAGATAATTATGAACTTACCTTCAAAACATCTTCATGGAACTCCACCCCTAAATACATGGTAGTGTAAAGAGTTAAGGAAAGAAATGTTAGACTGACAGCTATCACCTCAACCAACTACTGTGTCTTTCTACACGAATGACATCATTATTACGATATCCGCATTGGCTGATTTCTTTTGAGTTACTACCATACTGTTGAAACCAGTTAAATGGTTACTAAAAAAAAGTGTTGATGAAATTTACTGTTTGATTTTGTTCTCTTTTTATTTAATATCAAACAGAAAAATGTATTACAAAATTTTGACAACAGGTAACTGTTAATTCTGCTGTTCAGAATACTGGCTATAGATAAACATCTCTACTATACCAAGATCAAACATGCAAAAATCCATGCCATACATTGTCATATGTCAATTTGTAATCTGACAACATTCTCAAACTCTCAAGTAGGAACTAGTCACCAGAAATGTGTGTTGTTGTCATGGAAACAACAGCCAGAATATCTTGTAAATTTCACTAGTTTTACTTCATTTTCTGCCACAGATATTGTCATAGCGACATTCTGATGTCTGGTTTCTAGGAAAGCAAAAAAAAAAAAACCCACAAAGTTCCCCGTGTTTTCTCTCCTCTACATGCAAAGTATGCCATAATTATTTTCGACAAGCCATCACTGTATGTAGACAGAACAAATGTATTTAGTTTTTATCAAAAAACTCTAATGTGACATGTCTGGAATGCTTTAAAGTTACTGTACTTAGTTCTGCAGAGCGGTAAGGACAATAATGGATGTAATAACACAGACAAGTGGTGGGCACAATTAAGGTTGTTTAGTTATTTAGGTATATATGTCTGCTGTTTTCTGCCATACTATAATGGCCCAACGGTAATTTCTGTTACCAGTTTGCAGTTTGACAGACTGACTTTTTACTGACTGATTTTGACTGACTGACTGACTGACTGACTGAATAAATACCAAGTAATGCTTACATAATAATAAATAAAAGATAATAACAATAAGAACTCTCTAAATCAAGATAAAAAGTATTTTAAAATCAACTGAGATCTGGGCTCTGCAGCAAATGAAAAGGTAGCTCTAAGACTTTCACTTATTAGCTGCTTTTTCCCCCATAATGCAACAGTATTTCAAATGTTAAACAAGGGCGATCAGTGATCACGTGTCGCCTGATGATAGCAAATTAAACAGCAGTATTGAGAGGTGGACAGTTTGTAGGCTAAAACGCATTTTTATTCAAGGGTCATAACTCAGCCAAAAATCATTCAACCAAAAAACCTGTTAGACATGCGCAAGTACTTGAGGTACCGATCAATCCTATAACATTCATTTAAATTGCTTTAGTAGTATAAGAGAAGTAGTCCTGAAAAACTTTAAAAATAAATATCATTAAAAGGCAATAACTCTGACAAAAATAACTGAACTGGAAAATGCTAATGACATGCACAACTAGTAAAGTAAAGTAAAGTTTGGACGAAATTGCACTAGTAGTTTCCGAGGGGTAGTCCTGACAAGTCTTGTGATGGACAGACAGACAGACGGACAGACAGACAGATGATGGACAAGTGATCCCCATATGTCATGGCTACTTTTTAGCATGTAGTAGCTACTGTGAAGCCTGCAACACAAAAATCAGTATTTGGTCATAACGCATTTTTCATTCAAGGGCCATAACTCAGCCAAAAATCATTCAACCAAAAAACCCGTTAAATATGCCCAAGTACTTGAGGTACTGATCAATCCTGTAAAATTTCATTCAAATTGCATTAGTAGTATGAGAGAAGTAGTCCGGACAAACTTTAAAGATAAAAATCATAAAAGGGCCATAACTCTGACAAAAATAATTGGACAAGAAAATGCCGATGATATGCACAACTAGACTTGGTACTGATCATTCCTGTAAAGTTTGGATGAAATCGCACCAGCAGTTTCTGAGAAGTAGTCCATACAAGTTTTGTGACGGACGGACAGACGGATGATGGCGAAGTGATCCCTAGATGCCGCGGCTACTTTGTAGCAGACGACACAATAAAAGGGACATAGGGAATAATGTTTTAAAAAAAGTTCTCCTAGCCTTTGAAAGAAACTGCAAATTTTCTCAAGGAAATCATCAGGTTTGAAGTAAGGCTCAATTAACTAAGGGTTTCTAACCACCAGGCCATACAGCAAGACAAAACCTCCCATTAAAAACCTTTAAGGAAATCAAATGACTGCTATAAAACAGCCTTTCTTCTATCTGGTTCCATTCTTTTTCAGCTAATATGCATCGGCAGTCTAAATAAAGTGCAACATGGCATAAACTGCATCAAAATATGAAGTAAAATATGCATTAAGGCACCAAAAATATTGGAAGCAAAAAAATGTTAAACAGTGTTACAGGATAATATTATGAAAATACATCATCAATTTTATTTACATGATGAGAAAGGAGGCTGTTCAACCAATGCTTTTAACCTTGAAAAAATAAACAAGAGAGCCATGATGATCCTAAATTGCTCACCTGAGTAGAACTGCCAAACACACCAAATGTAATGTAATAATCTCTGGTCCTTGTGGTTTCCAACAAAAAATATTTTAAACATTTTCCTTTAATAAAATTTCTATGTAAAACATTTGACACCCAGGTTGCAGCCAATAATATCCCCAGGGGCATAATTTGAACCATCTTGGTAGACAGCGGGTTCACAAAACAATGCAACAAACCAAATTTCAGAAGTCTCAACAATTTTTTTTTTTTCAAGTTAAGTCTTAAGTTCAATATAAGTCTTTGTATTACATCTGACCTCCTGGGTAGAGCCAAAAATGACTTCAGGGTCCAAGTTTGAACAAACTTTGTAGAGGTTCATTAAGGCAATATTTCATGGAAAACTCAGCACATCAGGTTTTGTGGTTTCAGACAGCAAATTTTCAAAGATTTTCCAATATATTCTTATGAACATTGTGACCCCTACTGTAGAGCCAATAGGCTCAAGGGCATATAATTTCAACTTTCATGGTAGAAACCTACTAGAGTTTTTTGAACGGATTGTCTAGAGCAGTCTTTATAAAACATCTGACACTGTCCCCATTGTTCAGCTAAAAAGGCTTGCCAAGCATTTTCTGATCCCAAATATTTCCTATGTGAACCTTATAACTGTCTACAGAGGGAAGTATAACTGGCTGCACACATGTGCCTACAACAATAATACAGAATGAAAGTACCATGATTAATCATTTACTATGAGACTGAGCACTTGTTACTGCAAAATTTCTGACTGTCCTTTGACGAACATCTCATAAATTTATTACATGCAACCTTTCATGGTTAAAAACACCCAAATGTAAACAATCTAACCAGAACTACCTGACCCTTTCACTAGCTCACCTCTTTTTACATTAAAAAAATTGAACAGATTTGTCTTTAAAGGATATGTTTTATATTTGCCTTTCCTTTTCATGTCCACGTTTGGAAAAACCAGCCGGATGGCTCGGTTACATTGAGCTCCCCAGTTACTGACATCTGAGTCATGAATCGCATCTGACAGCAAGATCAACAGGTCTTGACGATGCACCCCGCATTCCATGTTCCCTGTCCACTTCAAAATGGCTGAAAACAATTATAAATTATGTTCAATTTTTCTCAAATTGTAAAACTTCTACAATATTCTTTACTTTAAAAATGTCTTTTTTATTAAAATCAAGATGGCCATGATGGCCCTTTTATCACTCACCTGAAAAAAACTGCAACCACTTTCTTCACATACCAAATATCTAAAATCCTGGCCTTGTGGTTTCTGACAAGAAGATCTTTTTAAGTTTTACCTATGTCAGTCCATATAAAACCAAGTGACCCCTGGGTTGGGGCCAATTTAGATTTTTCAGCCTTGGTGACCTTGAATCTAGTGACAATAAATCCAACCCAAGGCCAGATTCTTATGATACATACATGTACATACCAAATATCTATGATGTATGTCAATAAATGAAGATTCAAGCAAGTGGTTTTTAAGAGTATGAAAGCTGTGATACCATGCTGACATGGCAAAATAAGTCTATTCTGGCCCCCAAACCTCTGAAACACATGGGATCAGGTCGGTTCAGGAAAAGAAAGGAGATCTATTGTTTATAAATGTTTTGTGAAGTTTGGTTGAAACTGAATCAGTTGTGAGCATAACACTATGACATATAAAGTAGAGAAATGTTTTCTTAACCTCTGTGACCTTTACCTTGACCCCAGTAATCTCACACTCTACTCAGGGGTTATGGTCCATGCATGGTACAATATCAAAGATATCCGTCAATTAATGAAGGCTCCATATTAACAAAGGCAGAGTCAATTTTGACCTTAGGGCCATGATTTGAAAAAAATTGGTAGAGGTCCACTAGACAATACAACAAACCAAATAAATTATCTTAGCTCTAGGCCTTGGGGTTTCAGAAGAGAAGATTTTAGAATTTTTCCCTATATAAGCCTATGTAAAATCATGTGGCCCCTGGGGTGGGGTCAATTTTGACCCTGGGGCCATGATTTGACCAAACTTGGTAGAGGACTACTAGACAATGCTACATACCAGATATCTTAGCCCAAAGCCTTGTGGTTTCCGACAAGACGATTTTGAAGTTTTCCCTATATAAGCCTATATAAAATAATGTGGCCCCTGGGGCAGGGTCAATTTTGACCTTAGGGCTATGATTTGAAGAAACTTGGTACAGGACCACTAGACACTGCTACATATCAAATATCTCAGCTCTATGCCTTGCAGTTTCAGAGAAGATTTTTAAATTTTTCACTTTTTAAATCTATTTTTTGCTCCTGTGTCCTAGATCTGCAATGGACCAGAACCATTTGAACAATTTCAATAGAGCTTCATGCAAGGAACAGTTCTGCAGGGGTTTTTTAGGCTTATTTTATAGCTGATATTGGGTCATATTCCCAATTGAAAATAGTGTGTTTTTTTACCCAAAAAAATCAGAAAAAAATCCCAATTAAATCTTCAAAAGACAAAAAAATAAGAATAATAACTAAAATCTATGTAAACAACAGATCTTTCACTGTGATAGACTTGTAATGATTGAAAGTTTCCATCACAGACAGTAAGTGTTAGTGTTCATTTAAAACTTGCAAAACTGAAGTCATGCATTTTTCCCAATTTTTAGCAAAACATCACTGAAATTCCCAATCCCAAGGGTATGGTTCATGTTCCCAATATACTGAGAAAAAACACTGTTTCTGGCAAATTGTATCAAATTTGGCCAGCTGGTTTCAGAGGAGATGTCCTTTGAAGTAATTGTGGACGACGTACGCTGACAGACTATCAATGATCCTAAAAGCTCACATGAGCACTCCGTGCTCAGGTGAGCTAAAAAGAACAATCTGGGAGATCAGTGAAAAACCGTTATATTTTTTCTTATATCATAATTATGTATATACAATAATTTAGCAATGTTACTTCAAAATGCAAACTGCATTTTTGTAATGCTCACTGGATTGTTACATAATGGCAAAACATAAGTTTAATATTCACTTCCATGTTCTGTTATAGATAATGTTTGACATTTAAGATGTTGATGTTTCTAGCATAATACAGGAAATCTGAGAATAAAGGTAATCTTCTTTACTGGTATCATGGATACCCACTCACTACAGTTGGACTCACTTTGAACATTTTTCACTTCTGCTAAATTACTTTTCCCAAATAAGATACAACAATCATACATTAAATTTCAAGGGATGAAAGCTAAAATGTTTAAGTGCTTATCTAAAAGATAAAGAAACAGGTAGCACCTTTTTGCATTCAGCCCACTATTTGACCTTCTGTCAGATAACTGTAACATGATTTGTGAATGCAGATACAATATTAAAGTCATGACAAGCAATGCATTTTGCAATGATGAAATAATTCAGATAAGTGACTAGCAATAACTCAGATTCCACACTTGAAAGACTTGACACAAAAACACGAAAGGAATTCTAAGAAACATATTTTGTTGTATAAAAGCTATATCAGTTTGTACCACCTGCATATATTGTACAGATCTATGCATGCAATATCACTTATATTATCCTTATTTTCAGCTCAATGTTAATTCACTAAGTTGACAAACACTATTAAGAGAACTGAACATATAAATTTAGGCAGGCTCTGTCAAAGATTTCAAATCTATTTTCTGATGGAACCTCTTAGAATATAATTCTTATGTACATTAGGATCTAGTTTAACCCTTAGCCCACTAAATTTCTAAAATGGGCTTCCATCCTTCAATTTGGGCAGTACCAATCTTACCAATTATAGCGGTATTAGTTGTAATAATATTGACTGAATAGTGAACAGTGTATGGATGTCAAAGATGATCATGGTCTGCACTGGTTGCAATGGCAAACACAATAGCTGCCAATAGGATAAAGGTCTAAAGACAACAGCTTTAACTTGAAATAAAAAACTTGTTTCAGAAGAAGTCTTAATCCCTGTTATGTTAGATAATATGCAGAAAATTAAGATCATAGGCTGTATGAGAAAAAAATTCTACGTGCTAAAAAATAAAGTAGCAGATAGCACTTTTTTCACATTCAACCCCACGATGTGCAGTTGGACAAGAAAAGAGACTAACATTAAAAAATCTGAAGTAGTTACACATATCTTAATTACATGTATGTGTGTATGTCAAGCAGACCAGAGGGTTACAGACTAGAATACCATCTACTTAGATATATACTTCCCTAATAAAAGAATCCCTGTCTGCAGCCAGAAGAATTAGACATCTTTCCAATAAATATAATAGATTTCATCAAATATTAAATTACATTTTTATGAATACAACACACTACTTTGCAATCAATCTTAAACATTTAAACGGCACTTAAACACACTGTATTGGCTCAAAGGTGCATAAATGGAAGGAGACAATTTAAAGTACTCAATGAAGTTTAGAAATAACTGACTGGGTAAAATACATGCCCTCTGGGAGCATCTAAACAGGGATATGCGGTATTCAATAATTCTTTCAGTCCAGGTCAATCCCTGGTACACCATACTGGATGGAACACTAAACAATAATGACTACATATAAAAATGTCCCAGTCTGTAAATATTTCTGTCTGGCATATTACACCAGCTGATATCATATAATTTCTACATTAGGTCCATTTCAAAATTCATGATGGTCTATAGATCCTGTCTGCCGATAACTACCTTCTGGGACCTAGACGGAAGCTTGAAACTGAATCAGATGTTAATTTGTTCATTATACACTCAAAACAAATGCATGGTGCAAAGTATTTTGCTTCTTTTATAATTGGTGTGTTTTGTCTGCCTAACCTTGAGTTCAAAGAAGACCCTGTTTCCAATCTCAATAAAATTTATCTGAGTATATTGAAATAAGGCAAAAGAATTACTGAAAACCCCTATTTCCCCCTGCCCCCTAACTTTAAGTCATGGGGAACACTAATTTCAATACCAGGGATGAAATGTAGTACCATAAACGCTCGAATATTATACACTTGCGTGTATAAAACGCACCCCTGATCTGGCCTCAAGATCTGGGAAAAAATGCTTGCATTGGAATATAATACACACACAAATTTTGTCTGGAAATAGAGTTACCATTTGGTGATGTTTTTCATTCAGGAAGCGGCCATTGTTGGTGCGTGTAACAATTACGGTAACGGTGACAATTCTTAGTACTTCTACTTACATGGTAGGTATTCTACAATTTTCTCCATGTCAATGTTGATATCCCTGTGTGGCTGATAAAGTGGGGACTCCCCTTCTGTTCCAGGAACCTCATCTGGTGTTTGAAACACATCCAGCATGGCAATACCAAAGTAGTAAGTTGTGAAATAGTTGTCAAGGAATTTTATTCTAAAACAGTTTCTCAGTGAATGGGGGTGTTCATGAAGTTTTTTTTGTGACCTTTTTTTTTTTACTTAGAGTCACCCCGCCAAAGAATATCTATATAATTTAAAAACATACAAAGCAGACAAATTGTTTGAAGTTTATGTTATAAAGAATGTATACTACATTTCTTTAGGAAAAGCAAGACATATTTTCTTCTTATCTTCATCATAATATTTGAAAAATATGTACTGAAAAAAAACTTAACTCCTTATAATTCAACGCATTTTCAACAAATCTATTAAAGCTTCTTCATCAAGTGAAAGTATTATACCAGTAATAACAACATAAAACTAATAGAGCCTTTTACCACTATAAATAAATTGTATTTTGACTTTACATTTCAGCTTCATGCTTTTACTACTGCAGTATAAGATTAAAGGATATTTTTTGTATTTGCCTTTCCTCTGAGCTTGACTGTTTGGGAACAGTTCTCTCATTGCCCTATTACATGCAGATGACCATAACACAGCGTCCTGAATCCCTGAGGCATTACTGATACACTGTAGTAGATAGTCTCGGGATGTATTTCCTCGGTCACACTCAATCACATAATCTAAAATATGCAGTAAAATCAAGTTAACACAGAAAAAAGTTTTTAATTATTGCTTACTAGACATGGGCAAGCCATATGAAATAAGATCGCAATTTAGAGTCTTAAATGATAGGCATTTTGTCTCAACCTTTTCTTTTGAGTTTGCATTTCTGAACTTTCATTCTTATATTTTTTCAAAGGTAATAACACGTGAAAATTTCTGAATAAAGATAATTATATAAATATGTGGAGGTTTTGTTTCTAACTACCTTGTACCAGTCTGATGTTTCAGACTGTGATGCAGTCTAACAGAAATTCCCTCTGAAATTTATGTGTCTGTCATAAACCCAATATGTCTCCCTTCCAGTGAATACATAAAAAATTTGTCTGGAGTGGCAGGTTTTCTCTCGCAATATTTCAAATTGCCCTTTTCACCTAGTTTAGAGACTATTTTTGGGTTTAGAGATTATATAAAATTGGACTGAGTAATAACTGCAGGCTAGAATGTGTCAAATTTCAGTGGATCACATTCAGCCTAGATGACCCAGACATGTGCTGAAGTTTTTCAAATGTATCATTTGACACAGAGATGCTGAACCTTAAATAAAGGAATCAAGGAATAAATTTCTATCAAGGCGAGCAGTTGATAGAAATATCAAGTGAAACTGTGCAATGTTACACTTTAGTTTGAAATTCTGAAAGTGATGTTTTTTAAAAACTGAATGTAAAAGTTTTGCTAAATGATGAACTTTGAATCTCCAGAGTTCTTAATTGTATTAGAAAATTTATAACAGATAAAAGATAAACAAGTTATCACTAGTTTAAAATCTGACTGAACTAAGTATCTTTTGAACATAAAATGAAGGACTTTAGTTTCACAAAAGATACATAAGTGTATTGCTCATAATGTGTTTGCCTTCAGACATTTCAAAACACAATGGCTTTCCTTTTTCTGGAACAGTAGTGTCTTACCTGGTAGAATTTCCTTGAGTTTCTGTACTCTCCAGTTTTCTCCCATTTCACAGCTCCCTGAAACAACTCCCTCCCCATTTCTCCCTCCGGCAGGCTCTGCTCTCCCATCAGAACTTAGCCCTGACTCCATCAAGAGCTTGGAGCCCGATCCAGGGTCCACCTGTCCCTGAGTCCATGAAGATGCACAAGGCCCAAATGTGTCTCTCTGTGAGTTAATAAAGTTCCCAACTGTAGCTTTATGTACCTTATCAAAATGTCTCTCATATTCTTCCACCTCTGAATATGTAAATGAACATGCATGGCATTTATATCCTGCAAATTTAGCATTGTCATTCTTATTTCCCTCCCCTGTTCTGAATTTATACATTGAATCTTTCTCAAACCTGCAGGTTTTACTATTTTTCATTTTCTCCATATATTTCCATCTTTTGTTCAAATCTGTTCCCTCTCTACTAAATCCATCTACTTTTTCTTTCTTAATTGGAGTTAAATTAAATGTCTTCTTATAACTTTCAAATCTACTGTTATTTGAACCAGGGAACAGATCAAATGATAAATTAGAATTTTCCTGAAAAGCTTGAACTTTCTGCATACTTTGGTGGTGTTGCTTGTGACCGCCTGTTCCTTCTAGTAATTTCTGCCTGAGAAGTGTCATGTTAGAAGAATGACTAGATTTGGTTGATGGGCAACTTCTGACATTTCCTTCCTCTTCACTCTCTGAGTCTGTGTTCTGTCCAAACTTAGAATGCTTGATTAATCTCTTTCTTTTTTTCATAGCTAAATCAACCGGATGTTCACTGGGTCTTTTATATGTAAATCTAGCATCTTCTATAAAATTACTTGTACCATAAGGGGAAACAACTGGTGTTCTGGTTCGACTTTGAGTTACTGCCCTTGGTCTCATGATGTAATTGTAAAACAGGTTCTGGTCTGGCATTCTGGGTCCTACTGAAATGTCTTGGGCTGAATATTGTCTTTTACATTCCTGTCTTTCTCTTTGAGTCTCTGTTTTCACAGGGCTTTTACTTTTGTCATTTTTATGTTTTTGACTCTTGGTGTTCGGATCACTGTTTTCTTCAGGATTTTCTGCAGACAATACTTTACTCTTATGTGATGACATGTTGCAATGAACTTGAAAAGTAGTTTTGATTGGTGATTTCCAGTTACAAATTTGACAAAAGTATACAATATTTCCACCTTCTCTCACTAATTTTGTGTATTTCCCAAACTCAGATGTAAAACTTGGAACAAATGGAAGTTTGGCCACAGTACCATTACTCACATTCCTTCCCTGAACATCTGACTTAATTATCTGATCTGTAATCTGTTTTATATTAATTTCATTACCCTCTTTGGGAGTCTTAGCACTTGTGTATTTTTGAAATTCTTTTTTCTCATCCACTGACTTCTGAGTAAGATCTAGAGATCCATTCAGGGTTTCAATCCCAGTATGATCAACCAGTTGTTTTGGACTTTCAAAATCTTGTACTGGCTTACTTCTCTTCACTACTTTTGTCCTAAGCTGTCGGTGACCAGAAGAATCAGAATCACTATCATTATAACTGTCAGCTATATTATCATGTGACCCTGCGATGTCACTTCCTGTTAGGTCACATGACAGGTTTTCATCACTTCCTGTATGGGAAAAGATTATGTGTTCTTTTAAGTCCTCCTCAGTTCTAAACTTTAAAAAGCACAGTTTACATGTGTGGCAATGTGTGTCTTTCGACAAATGTTGTTTGTTCACATGTCGAATAAAACTCTCTTCAGAAGTAAGTATTGATGGTATAGAAGTACACAATGTGCATTTGTAAAGAACCTCAGCAAATTTCAACAAGTCTTTACCATCACTGGAGTCATTTTTGCCTCTAAAAGATTTAAGAAGATACATTTCTTTAAAATAATCCATCTCTGTATCTGAGTCTTCAGAAAACCCCATGTCTTCTTCTGAATTGTCAAAACTTCCATTCACTGCAAATTTCTGTGGATGGTATCTTCCTTTTCTGAAGTTTTCATTTTTTCTGTCCCGCTTTCCTTTCTGTTCATCATAACTTTCTTCAAAACTAAAGACATCTTGCTTTGTATCTCTATTTTCAAACTTACTATCTGTATCACTAAGGTGATTAGTGTTAAAATCACCATTAACTCCATGTTTAAACAATTTCCCCTTAAACTTATCAACTGGCATACCCTCAGAATTGTAAACCAACTCTTCAGCATGTTCAAACTTGGCTTCTGAATAAATTTCATGTCTGTTATTTTCAGTGTCTTTCAAATACTTATTAATTGTTTCACCTTCGTCTTCACCTTTACAAGAATGTTCAGAATTGTTTTCTTTGCTTGTTTCTTCACTGTGTATCACTCTGTGATCAGCTGCCATATCACCTTTGACATAACCAGACTGTATATCCTCTTGGTGACTTTTCATGACTTGTTCTTCCTTGGGTACCTCAATGTTTCTAGGAGCCTAAAAAAAGATAATATAATAAAAGCAGGATTATTTTCTGATCTGAATTTAAGATATTTTTCAGATTCCAATGATAAAAATTCATAAATACAATTAGCATAAACACTCCAATAGCCTAAATCACAAATAACACACTGCAGACTAAGGCAATAAGTACAGAATGATGATGACTGATGATGATGATGATGGTGATGACGACGATGAACTAAACTGTTAGTAAATTGTTATCTAAGTGACCTAATCACTGTTCTACATTTAGGACATACAAGCTGACTGAATAAGATATATGCTTTTGTTTTTTTCTGATTAAAGTATTAATGATAAATATGTTTAATTAAGTTTAAATTTTTACACTGACTGGGAAACACTTTTTTGCAACATATATTTATTCCACTTCATGACTTATACCTGGATTCAAACCAGTACTTGTGCCAATTTTGTGAAATGTGGAAAGACACTGCTTGATCTCCCCTGTTGGGCCTCCAGATAGAAAGTCCAGCACTCTACCCCTTGACCATTGCCTCTTGTATGAGAAAGTATAACAATATGTTACTATAATGTTTTCCACTGAGTGTAAACAAATACAACTAGAGCTATCACTGAATGTGATTACTTATGTCCCCCACAATACCATCTAGTCAGAGGAAAAAGAGAAATAGAGAACACACATCTACACTTATTGGTGATCTTGTCTGGATTTATTGGGGTTTAATGCCAGTTTAACAGCTAAGGTCATATTCTGGAGGTCAGTCCACCTAACCAGAGTATCCAACCAGTTTACTAACCAATTTCTCTGCAAGTGACTGACTACTTCCTCACTTGCTTCAGAGGTGAGGGACAAATGACCTGTAGACGCATTGTCTGAGATGGTGATCTTGTACACCAAATTTCAAATACATAGTTTGTGTCGCAAGATGTTGCTATTATGTGCCAAAAAATTGCAGAATTAAAAGTGTCATCCATCATTCACTTAGGATTTGAAAAAACACAACCAAACAAACAAAAACAAACAGATATAAACTGTGTAACCCTCATAGCATGTTTTTTCTCACCTTCTCTTTTGGGTTTGCTAATTGAACTTTAACTTGTTCCTCTTTGATTGTTTTGTCATTGCTTTCGTCAGGTTTATTAACATTGCAATCACTTGCATTGTCCATTTTCTGTGACAATTCATATGCAATATCTTCATCCTTTTCAGGAATACTTTTATATTTCACTTCCTCTGCACCTCTACTCGTATCCATTGTCTTTTCAACAGCTGTCTTTCCATAAGAAATATTATTGTGAACTAAGATGTCTGTCATTTTTACAGTACAAAATGTGTTTCTTACTCCAAAATTCTTCCAAATCTCTTGACAAATTCCCTGAAATAGAAAAGGGCAATCAAAAGAAATCAAAAGCTGAAAAATAAAACATCCCTAACCCTTAACCTGCTGAATTTTTGTAATGGATTAGCCCAGCTTTGAATTTGGAACAGTCCATTCAAAGTTTAAGGGATTTCAATATCAAAATATGAAAACTGAGCTACCAACAGTATAGAGCCTGGTCAGACTGCCGGGATGCGCAGACTGGACTGACATACTGGTGGCAAAGGCTAATCACTTTTAGTTCCAGAAGGTTAAGTGCTAAATAAGCTGGAAATTTATAAATATATCTTTTATAACTTTTTTTACCTTTAAAGCATTATTAATAATTATTCAGAATTTGTATTTTTTTAATGGCTTATAACTATCTGTTCAACAATCTGTCAATTAAGGAGAGCAAAATTCTGCAAGTTTTTCAGTTAATTCGAAATTAATTCTTAAATTGTAAATATACAGCTCCATATTTCTCAAACTTAAGTTTTAACTTTAGTATTTATAGTACAGAAACACTCGCATAATTGAATAAACACATTACATAAGTAAATTAGCTTTGTTTCCTTGGGGTTGTAAACAATGACACTATAATCAAGCCTAGACTTTATAAATGGATGTTTTGATAAAGTGGACAGACACCTTAAATCAGTGATTGTCAGACACCTTACTGATTGTTAGACACCTCAGTGATCCACAGGCATCTTAGTGATAAGCCTGTTACAACATCAAAGTGTACACAGCAAATACCTTGTAAAAAGTGCAGCTGTGTTTCAGAGAGTACTTATATACTCAAATTTTTACAGAGTACATACATGTATGCAAATTAATTCACATAAAGGAAAAGCAACAGCAGTCATTTGATCAACAAGTTTACAAAACTTTGAAAGAAAATTAGTCATTTTGGAGGTGAAAAATGTAAATGACTGCCCTAGTTTTTCATCAATAAATATTTAAACTTGAACAATGTATTGAAAGAAAGGCATCAAATAAGTCATTTCAGTGGTCCAATAGACACATGGGACTGGTAGTTAAGGGGTCATGAGTTTGATCCCAGTGGCCACTCCTCCACTAAACAAAACTGCTTGTCTTTCGGATGAGACATTAACCTGAGGGTCCCTCGTGTCAGTACACTGAGCATCTAAAGGATTCAAAAGTGTCACTGGAAAAGGATGCTTTCTATATCTTGCCTTTTCCAAAACAACCTAAAATAACTAGTCTTTTCAGGGGGCATTATTCATATGGGAAAATGATACTGGCAATAAAAAAACTGAAAGAAGATTGACAGATACATCAAGACTACATGAGTCACTTTATCCTAAAACCTTAGACATACAGTAAGATTGTGTGGATTTCATCAGGAGAAAATTAATGCTGTATCTAATTTGCTCTGTTTGACAGTACATGTATATTAACTCCTACACTGGTCTTTACTTCATTTTGAACATCCTCATGAATATTCATATTTTATTATTCTGACATTTTAAATTTTAACATATTTAAAGATAAATCATTTTACTGCAACCAGCAAGTTTTCCTGGCAATAAGGTGTCAGTTTCAGTTATTTGGAAATCAAATACCATATCCTCTATATCCCATTAATTTTGTGAAATAGGTTATGCCCAAGCACTATAAAGTCACAAAGTAATGTTGCATAGCCATTTTATCAATTTTCATATCAAGCCAAATCTTAAAAGTTTTAAAAAACATGACATAGGATTGAAAAATAAATTCAAAACTGGGGAAAAAAAAGCTTTTTTTATCCCAATATCAAAGCTAAGTCCTGGCTGGCAATGGACAAAACTTTTTCCTGTACTAGTAAACAAGAATGTTTCATGTCCTCTTTTTAACAGTTTCCTATACAATTGCTATTTTACAATTCATTCAATTAATCAACTTAAATATATGTAAGAATACAAAAAAATCTTTATATTTTTCTGAAATTTCATCTCTATGTTCTTTCGTTCTCATCCACTTTCTTACTTATCATGATAAGAAACAAACCAATAAAGGTTTTGCCTTAATACTTATGGTGGTAAACAGTCTATAAATAGCCCTCCCCCAAACAACATAGGCAAAAAAACAACAACAACTAACAAGTGCATCATGCCAAAATAACTTAAGTTTTAATTCACTATCAAATGACTTTAGTTTTTGTTATCTTGTTTAACAATTAACTATAATTTCTTTGATATAAAGGTGCACCATGCAATAGATAAGACCAAAAAACACTTACCTAGTGTTGAAATGTTTTCATAAATACTTTTCACACTACTTTCAAATAAATCCCTATCTTCTGCCTAGTTAAAGTAAAAACTATCTTTCCCAAGTTAAACTCCAACGTACCAGTGAAAACGTAAGTTATTTCTGAGTAAAACTGTGAGAATCAGGATTTTCAAATATTAATATAATATTCGAAACCATCCTCAATGCATCCTTCTATCTAAATGAAAGAAAAAAAACAAGACGATTAAAATTCAGAAATGTAGACACAGAGACAAGTGCGGCTATAAAGACGGCAGCTTTCTCCATGTTTGAGCCGACGTTAACAATACACGAGAAGTGAATCAATACCTGGTCGCCAGACATGAATCTGATAGCTTGTTTAGACAGTAGACAATGTGTCTAGACAGTCAGTCTACCTTTCATACTTAAAATCTTTAAACATTCAGCCAGGGTTTATCTTTTTTTGTCAGTTTTGTCAGCAAGTTACAATAACGAAATAAGTGCTTGCTAGTTAATGTTGAACTGTAAATCTTCATGAATTAAGACATTAATTTAGTGCTTGATTAGTAGGTAATGTGTTGATTTAAGGATTTGGACAACTTGAATGAGTATGTCAAATGATTAAATCAATTTGTCCTTTTTTGTTGATAAACATTTCACAAGGCAGGAAGCCAGTAGTATTAACTGTGCAACAGGAAATTAACAAACTTACTTAATTACTATTCAACGAATAACCACTGAAACATTTTTTTAGCCGGGGTTGTGGGAAATAATATTACTGATTTCTTAGAAAACAGACCAAGAACCAAGAAAGAAACAGACTTACATAATTTATACTTTTTCTTTTCAATGGAGAAAAAAAAAACAATGCCAGTATGCTTGTAAAATTTCTTATTTCTTCGGTTAACAAATTGAAATATTCAATTTATTAAAGGTATAAATTTAAAGAAGTGAAAATACATCTTGTACTTTGTAACACCATTTAAATGTAAATCTGCTACATAAACATGTAGATTATGTTCATTGTAAATCTGAAAAAATGTAATACCGGGTAGTACTGCTTCTGTAATTCAGTGGGAGAAAAAAAGGGCAATTCTTTTCATAAGAATCAATCCATTAATACACAACCTTTACTCTATTGATACATTTAAAGCATTTTTTGAAACCCAAACAAATGTTAAGTCTAATAAAATAAGGGCATTAACTCTTACATTTTGCCAAGGGCAATAACTCTAATTTCCTGAAAGAGAGAAGGGAATAGTATCAGACATTTTAAAACTTTTTTTTTTTAATGAGTTATTACTTGTTTTGTTAAAACACACATCAGAAAATCATGGGAGCAGATGTGGTCCAGTGGTAATGCGCTGGACTGGTAAAGCAGGGGTCCCAAGTTCGATCCCCCGCTCCTCCACTAACATTACTAATAGTCCTTCGGATGAGACGTTAAACCGAGGTCCCATGTATCAGTGCTATACATTGAGCATGAAAAAGAACCAGGGGTGTCTCTGGAATGGGATGCTTTCTGTATCTTGCACTACCCCCACAACATAAAAAAACTAATCTCTTCAGGGGGCATCGGTCATATGGGCTACCGGTACCGACGTTAAATAAGCTTAAATAGATAGATAGATCAGAAAATCATCAGTCTCTACATATTAAAACAGTGACTACCATTTTATCAAGACTGAAATTCAAAAGGAATAAGAAGACAATAAATGGTAGATGTCAATTTGTGCAAAAATGAATGAAGCTGATTTTGTCTTGGGGGAGGGGGTTCCTACATTCATTTAAATTACTAGAAAAAAAAAAATAGAATGGTCTAAATTCTAGTTAAAATTTAGCCCATTTTTAATCTTATAAGCTCTTTTCTGTTCTGTTCCTTTCTGTCCATTGTGTTTCATTTAACAGAATGGTAAAAAAAATATTGTTAGGGCCATAAACTTTTTAGAAATATTGAAAACTTTCTGCAGGACAAAATTAAAATAGATATAGAGATTGGCTTATTGAATTTAACAGAAAAACAATCTGACGTAATGACTGTATTGTATGTGCATGTTTTACGCTTTTCTTTCATTAACCAAAATTTTTAGGGAGAAAAAAATGAAATTAATGTCAATTATTAAGTAAAAGAAATTTTGAGTTTAATCATAATTATATTATCACTCATTCATGAAAACCTTTTTTTAGATATCAAAGCTGGACAAAGAATTGACATGGAAAAACTTACAATTGTTTCAAATTTCTTTCGCATACGAATATTTACGTTTCAATTTTCTGCTAGTGTATATGAAAAAAAAGCCTTAAGCACTGTGCCAGAAATTCCAGAAGTAGCATTATTCTCAGGAAGCCTAGTCAATGCATGTCAATAATTAAATTAATGTGATAACATATAATTTGCCTGTCATTACCCATGGAAACCTGGCATAAAATCCTGTATACGCAAGCTGTGCAAGTGAAACTGCTTCCTTAAACTTCGGCAGAAAGGAGCCATGATTTAATTCATGCTTGGATGTGATTTTACCTTTTTTCTTTAAAACATTTCTTTTTTCAATGCGACATTAAAAGCTAATTTCACTTAAGAGAAATCGCACTTTTATTTCACACTTGAGTGCATTTTGACCCTTCCTGTTTATTTTTGTTACTGGTTTTTTTTTTCATTTTTGAACATTAAAAGGTTCATTCTTTAAACTCACTGCTCTCTCTCTCTCTTTCTCTCTCTCTTAACCAAAGGATGAATTAAATTTGTATGTTCATATTAAAAATGCACACTGTTAGTTTGAAGACAATTCTCTCGCTTCAGAGAATGAATCAGACAAAAAAATTATCACCACTTAGTTTATTCCTTTCATACACTGTAAAGGATTATATTTCCATAGGTCATGATATAAAAAAAGATCAAAAATAGAAAAAAAAAAATGTCTTTTAGGGTGAGGGATGGGGTGCAAATTAGATCAACATGCTCAAAAGTGAGGAACGCAGTATCCGTTAATTCTGTCTGCCATAAAATGCTTCTTCTTCCTCTACATAATCAATTTCTGTATCTTTGAAACATTTTTTGTGGCCATGAAGTCTAGACTGACTGCTCTTTATTATAATACATGCAGAACCAGTCTGGCTGGTTAGACTGTGTGCCAGCCTACTTGCTATATGGTGATGAATATTGGTTTGTATTCTCATGAAATATACTCTACTGTAAATTTGTTAATTATTTGTAGTGCTTAATTTTTTGCACATTTAATGTTACTAACAATATGCAGAGTAATGAACAGTCTGTATAAACTGGATTTCATTGGCAGTTAAAATGCATCAGACAGTCAGTTAAAAGTAAAAACAATACTGGTGAAAGATCAAAGATAATTGAATTGTCTGTACACAAAAACTGTCATTGTATGGTATTATAAATATTATAGTATATTAATGTTATTTTACATGCTGTAATAAATACAGTATTTAGACGTTCCCATGCATTATGTCAAGGTTGAGCAAAGTTAGTCTATTGCTTTTATGCATCACTAATACATAATGTTTTTCACTTCACATATGAAATGTAAACAAAACATACACTGGTAAAAATGAGATTCAAACAAAGCAATGATGTCAAATTATCGTAAATATTTTTTTCTGACCCAAAGCTGATTTTTTTCGAGGTCAGGCAAATAAAATCAGAGAGGCTGTTCTTTCTATTTTTGTTAAACAATTTTGGTGTTACATATATAGTAATTCTGCTGTTCTGTCTGCCTTAAACTTGAAGTAAAAAGGTTGTGCCAAAAATGTAAAGGGCACATGAAGGATAGCCAGTGATTGATATGGCTGCCTATCTGGTAAATGATGGGTCGACAGAACCTCGAACATTTAATTAAATCTTGGATCTTTGTGAAAATGTTGAAACCGCTAACAAGACAGCATTAAATTGTTGATGTTTGAGTTTGTACGAACTTCCAGACAAATCTATATCTTCGCAAGAATCTGCCGCCAGACTAAATCATAATTCACAAGCTTGAACAAAAAACTCAGCGTCGTAATTGTGCATGGCGCCGACAGCAGGCAATTTAGCCCTCGACGCTCGCGTCAAATGAATCGTCTGCATAACTCCACTGTCGCCATTGGTTTTCTCGTAAAATTATTTCAACATGCAGAACTGTTTAGAAAATGAAGCAGCAAAATCTTTTTATGTGTAATTTCTTAATTACATCGAAATACAAAGTAGTTCGGAATGCTAACAGAAAATAAGAAATTATTCGGACGCACGTGCAAATTCCCTCGTTCCTGTAAAACAGTTGGAGGACAAGTAATTAAATCCTTTTGTCATCATTGACAGTGGAAGAACTAATAGCTTGAAGTCTTGGTAGAATTGCACATTCACAAATAAACAAAGGCCACATCTTTTATCAGGATATAATTTTTATATGTTGAGAATTTCAAACGTGTTTATTTGGATAACAATTTCTCCCCTACTGTTTCCCGTGTTTTCCTCGGCAAAAATTGTAGACGCAGGGAATCAGTCAGGTGAAGGTTACTGGTTAAAATGCGAACTTTGGACAGTTGTACTACCTTGAAAAAAGCAGAATATTGTTTAGCGTCAAAAGAATGTAATGGTAAATATGGATAGAGAAGTGGGTTGTTCGAGTATTAAATTCATTGAAGCTGGAAAATGTCTTTATAACTAAATGTATAAGCTAATAACGGGTTGACACAACTTTTAGGACTAAGAAATCAAATCAGCTGTTCATGTTAGTCTCAATATTTCGACTGCAAGACCGACCGATTTACAAACTGATATTACATAGATGTCGGCCTTTACGCGCGAAGGGCGACCATCGTCTATATAATAAAGAGCCCTGGCGCACAATTTGTTGGGCTACTGTTCATGTATGTTCTATAAATATACGTTACAGTTTTCACCCCTAATTTTTTTGGGTTTTTTTATGATATTCTATGTTTTACATTGTACTTTTTATGTGGTGACATTGCATTGCATAAAAATTTAAGACATTAAGTATCATAAAAAATGAATGTTAAAGGCCAAAAAAAAAAAGGAATATGATGACTTGTTTATTTCCATGATTAACCCTTAGTGCAAATAAATGTACTCAAAACATTGAATATTGTGCTACTTTTTTAATGTTTGAGATCTCCGGCCTGAAGTCACAACATTGAGACTAGATTGTACGGTTGCTTTTTCTAGTAATGTTTAATCGATGTAATTTTTGCCTAGACAGTTCCTGTACAACTAGATGATTGGTGTTTCACAGTAACTGCAACTTTAATAATTGTGTTAACTACTGTTGATCAACATTGGATGATAGATTTAGACCGTCTTAAGTTAAAAAGAGAGCTTTTGCAGTGCTAGGGTGAATGTTCTTCTTCCAAATAATGTGCTGTGTCCCTCTGGGGCTTTGTTACACAATCTTGAGCTATGTAATGTGTGAAGGAAACTGCAGGTTAAAAATGGGCTAAAAACATCTTGCTTCAGGGCTACATGTGCCTAGCATCCATCTTTATCTTGAAGACATCTAGGGATGGGGCGTTCATGAGCTCAATCGGTTCTCTGTTGGTCAATCCTTCTGTAAGGTCCTGAACAGTACTGATGAGCTGGACATGCATGATCTTCTTTTCCTTAAACCCTGTAGCTGGACTGAGAGAAGATTTTTGTCATCAGGGAACTTCATCAAGTGGCTATGGACAATATGCTTCATATTCTTTTCTGTCTTGTAGCTATGCGTGGGATGAGCTGGTTTCACCAGGATTGGTTATGTCAGGTTAATGTAAGCTTGGAGGGAAAAAAAGATCGATTAACATAATGAACACTTGTTCTTGACCACAGAATATTGATAGGGGTTTCTGTATTGTGTTTCATTCACAAAAGAGCTAGCAACTATGCTGATTTCTTCTTTGATGGCTTGATTTGATGCATTTGATGGCATTCTTCCATAAAAAGATTATTATAGATATCTATAGTAGCACATGTATCATTGACTTTGTGATTTCTAACACAAGCCAAAATATCCGTCCGGAACTGTACCAGCCCCCTTTGTTTAGTTCTAGTGAGTGCCGTATGAAATAGATTATTTTCATTTTGATGCAATTACAGCAGTCTGTCAGTGATTCTCTCTGGTGATAATAAGTTAGAAAAAGTTCAGAAGGCAGTAACTTATTCACTGATATGTTTATTTCAGCCTTGCTGTATCTTTAATACTAAGAAAAAGACTTTTACACTACCATGAAGATAGCCATTATTGGTGCTGGTGCCAGTGGGCTTACAGCCGTCAAATGTTGTCTGGATGAGGGCCTGGAACCAGTATGCTATGAGCGTACAGAGGAGATAGGCGGACTGTGGAATTATAAGGAAGAAATCAGACCTGGTCAAGCCAGTGTCATGAAATCTACTGTAATTATTAGTGGTATCTGCCACCAGTATTCAACCTTGGAAATTTTACTTAAAAAAATTGATACTCTTATATAGTTCAGTAGTCAACTCATGAAGCCATCATTGTCATTTAGAATCTTTAAGGAATCATACTTCTTACGATCATGAAAGTCCATAACAGAAAGATGCAATGGATCTTAGAATACACAACCCAGAGCAGGATTCGAACTCCGATCTACCGTGTGACAGGCCAACACTAACCACTGAGCCAAAGAATCGATTCCCTGATGCAGTTGTCAGAGGTTGATTTTATACAGTTATAGGAAGGTGTGCACTAGACTGTAACATTCTGTTTTTTTTAGAATTTTTGGGTTGTTCTCTTATTAGAGGTCATATGAAGGTCACAAAAAAGGATCTAGTAAGTCTGATACTTCCTTAAAAAAGTTGTGAACTATGATCAACACTTCTTAGTGTCTTAAAATGGAACAAGTAAAAAGCCATGAAGTGAGATTGTTGTTTTATTTAATAATTATGATAGTGCATTGTTTGAATTCTCATTGAACAAAATATTTTCTTTCTCTTTCACAGGTTATAAACACAAGCAAGGAGATAATGTGTTACAGTGATTTCCCAATACCCGCAGAGTACCCTATCTTCATGCACAACAGATACGTTTTACGGTACTTTTATCTGTATGCCAAACAGTTTGGGTTGTTGAAATATATCAAGTTACAACATGAGGTATACATGTATACTAAACCATTCTTGACAGATAACAGCAGTGTTTGTTGATAGAAGATCGCACTCACAAGCCAGAGGTCAGGGGTTTGAATCCTGCCAGGGGTGGGAGTATCCAGTGACTTCCTGTATGGATAATTTCATACAATGCAAGTACTGGTCTGAACACAGAAAGCTGCTTAACTGAATATATAACTTTAAACTAGACAAATATTGGTGAATGATATTAAAAATTTGGCTCTTAAATGTTATTTCTTAGCACCATTTTAGATTAACATGTCATTACAAAGGTAATAAGGGATAATGTGTTTCAGATTCTGTCTGTGAAGAAGCATGCCGACTTTGTTAACACTGGACAGTGGGATTTGAAGGTACAGGATAAAGTTACAGGTATGTGCAATGTGTAATGAAATGATCAGACTTCTGTGCCAACACAGTCTTCAAAAATTTTTTTTCTAAAGTTTAGGCTTTCCAGGCCTTGATCAGAAACAATCCACAGGCCTAAACAAGATCTCAAAATGATATCTGTGATGTCTAATAGACCCTCAGTGGTCAAGTATGGCTAAGGAGAGAAAATTGAATTCTAAATTCCTCTGAATCTAATTCTAATTCCTATGAATTTTTACAATACAAATGATTTTACAGGTCTGAATTTTTAAAACCCCACAGGGCCTACAGTCAGGCAGAGTTTTTAGGCCAAAACAGACAGGCTGTGGTTTATTCTGTAGACTATGGCTTATTTTATAGATTGGACCATGTTATAACAGCCAGAAATCTTAACAGTACGTGCTTTGTTGATGCAGTCTTGGGTTTGATAAGCTAAATTCAGGATGTTATATAAAGAAACAGAAAAGATTACTTGAACTTAATTTTTTTTTCTTTTTATTGATAAATTGTTAAAAAGCAATATATATTTATTTGCCTACACAGGAAGCTGAAAGATTATCTGTTTTCTTCCTGGTGCAAGCCAGTTAATTCTAAGGTGTAGTTATGTAAGAGATTTTCATATATTAATACAACATAACCAGTTACATTTTGCACATCAGTTGCTTAAGCTACAGGGGAAGCTGATATGTTGCTTTAATGGACATTTGGTTGAATTGCAGTCAAAGCATTTGACATGATAGAATACAATTTCTCTATAATGTAAAAACATTCTTATGGCCAGTCAGTACTGCTTGGAATAAAAGATGTGTACATACAGAAACGTACAAAAAATTAAAGGTCTTTTGCTGATTAAAAAAAAAAATAAAAAATAAGCTGTATCTTACTTTAAAGGGGCAATAGCTTTTCCATTCAGTTAAAAAGTTTTTTGAAATATGTTATCAAGAAACAAGCTGTCAATCAAACTGTTCAACAATGAGCCATACAGTCATGTATTTGTAGAACAGTTTACTAAATAGTGATTTTTTATACTTTTTACTAGCCAAGCTACAAGCTACATGTTATAAGGTTGGCCCACCAAGCTTTGCACCTGCATACATGGAACATACATCATGTATATTCCATGTATGCAGGTGCATAGCTCGACGGGCCAACATTTTGGGTATGGGATAGATATAGTGGGCATGATCCCCCTAGAAAATTTTATAAATTATATTTGAAATAATGCATTTGGGTTATAGCTGGTGCTTGAAAGCACATTTATTATTGAGATTCTCTTCTCTTCCCATTCTGTACAGTTTTTCTAGTAGAATCGAGTAATGTTGTCATGATAATCAAATAGAGTCAAATAATCGCCAGCATGTGTGTTTCACCTCAGGAACATTTGACCTCTTTCCTGGTAAACTGATGCCATTATCAGAAATCTTTATCTTTTGGTCAAAGGCATGATGAAATAATATTATACAAGTTTCATAAAAAGTCTATTTTTTTCACCAAATCTCAGCGTCTTTCTGACTTTCTAAAATGTCAAATGATTCCCCACACGAATAAATGAAAACTAAAAAATCAGTATGAAAATATGTCACTCCGATGGTATCCAGTGGCAAAAATGTGATAAAGAAATAATTTTGATTCTTTATTGCTGTACAAGACAAAATTGAAAGTTAGTTCCATAAACACTGTATATGTTGTTGTTGTTATTTTACAGGTAAAACAGAAGACTTGGTGTATGATGCTGTGTTGATATGTACAGGACATCATGCAGAGGTACACAGGCCAACATTCCCTGGTCTAGACAGGTATAAACATGCCATATCTTCTGTCGTTAGGTCAGATCTAACAGAATTCTGCTCCACATCACAGTCTCATGGTGGGTGGGGGTGGGGGGGGGGAGTTGAAAAGCTTCCAAGAAATTAAACTTTGAGCAAAAAAGAAAATCATTCCTAACAGTTTCCCTTTGCCAGTTTTACAGATTGAAGCAAAAGTTCTAAGTCCCCACACTATTTTGATAATGTAATAAATCAGTAGACATATGTACCTGACGTAACACATATTGAATGTACTGTTTAAATTTTGCACTGTCATCTATCAGAATGCTTGAAAGTTTTGTTTTTGTTTTTTTTCTGAAATCTTGCTTTTAGAATTTTAAGGGGCAGATTTTCACATGAAGTCATAGTTTGAGTGTCCTGTCTGAAAATGCTTACCTAAATTCTAATTGTATGAAGTTTGTTCGCTGTGTCCAGATAAATGTGTTTTTGAGCAAAGTATATCTTCTGTATTTGAATATTCGGTGTCAAATGACAAATGCTATGTTATTATTACTAGTAGCAAAAAATGGCAGCTGGCTACTAAAATATCAAAGATTATTTAAAAATTACACCTTTTTTCACATTTTCTGGTAAAAAATACTTTACAGTGGCATGTACTTTTGGTAAAATGATAAATTTGGGAACTACAGTTTATATCTAATAGCAACAACCTATCCCTCTCTTATTTTTATTTCAGACATTACAGATACATTAAAGCTCATCTGACAGAAGATCAGGTGTAGCTTTTAGTATGCTGTTCTGTCCGTCGTCTGTCCTTTCCACCGTTGACTTTAAACAATATCTCCTCCAATACCACTGGGTCATTTGCAATTAAACTTTACAGAAATGATCCTTTTTCAAAGTTGTATAAAAATGGAACTCTGATTACCACAGCCAGGGGTTACTTGATTTTGCATAGACTTAAATAGGAAAAACTTTAAAAAATCTTCGTCAGAAACCATTAGGCCTAGGAGTTAGATATTTTGTTTGCTACTTTGTCTAGTAGACCTCTACCAAGTTTTTACAAATCATGGCTCCTGGATCAAAATTTGCCCCGCCCCAGTTGTCAGTTGGTTGACCCCACCCACCTCATCTGGGTACCCAATCTGACTGAAGTTCACAATCTCCCTACAGTTAGATCTGAAGACGACGCATTTATTTCTGTCTTCTTGATAACCTGGAATTTCCACCATTGTTATTTATATCCCAGCCAATGACACTCTAGCTTATGGCGCGTCTCGAAAGCTTACATGTACACACGGCGTGTTCAGACTGCGTGTAAACTAATCTAGCATAACAAAGTTTGTTATCGAAAACGGAGATATTTTGAAAATTTTCTGCACAAACATTAGTTTCATTATTTTGGAAGATCTTGACAAATAAATTTACCTGAGTTCAGTGACAGTTTATACATGGCAGATAATTGTTTGGGATCCCAGCTATATAAATAGATTTTCACAAATTGAACATTTACTTCCATGAGGATGGAAGCGTTGCTCTGATCATCTGATGGATAGGTCACGAGAAGGTGACCTTCTATTGGTCGTCCTCAGATCCTAATAGCATAGCGATGTTTAGGATATGATTTTAATCAGATTGCTTGGTACCTTGCCCCCCTCTGAAACAAAAAAGTCATTGGATGTGGTAGGAAGGTACTTATCCTTCATCTACCTTGTCCTTGACCTTCATGTGACCTGTTGACCTACTTCCTTGTTTGTTGAAGCTACATCGATGAAATTTTAACTATTTGTATAAATTTGCATGTAGAATTCAACTTTGACATTGGCTGACCTTGACCACTGACCTACTCTCTTGTTTTTGAAGATATGTCTTTGAAATTTTAAATATTTGTATAAGTTTGCATACAGACTTCAAATTTGACTTTGGTTTACCTTGAACTTCTTTCTTGGTTTAAAAATATTTTTTGATGTCTTATGTGGTATTTAAACTGTCTGCCATTTGACACATCCCTTAGGTGCCCCTCCCACCCCCACTCCACAGGTAGTTTGGTAGTTTCTTTTCAGAAGAGTGACCATCTGGTCCTCTTGTTTTGTTTTCAGGTTCAAAGGCAAGGTGATACACACCCATGATTATAAGAATGCAATGGGATATGAAGATAAAAGAATTGTAATAGTTGGTATTGGTAACTCAGGAGGTGATGCAGCCGTTGAACTTAGCCGTGTTGCATCACAGGTACGTCAGATAAAAAGGTTATACACACATGATGAATGATCATGTGACAAAGTAAGCTATATTTCTTGTGAAAGTTCAAAAGGTCATTTGTCCCTTTCCTCTGATTCAAATGAGGATGCATTCAGTTGCTTGCGGAGAAATTGGTTTGTAAACTTTTTGGATATCCAGGAATACTTGTTAGGTGGACTGACCCAGGCCAAGGATATGACCAAAAAGAAGTTGAAACTTGTGTTAAACCCCAATAAAATCAAAACAAAGAAACAAGTTTTTGAAATTCATAATGCCAGTCTAAGTATAGTCTAAGGAGAAAATTTTGATAGAAGTAGAATGGTGATTTAAGACGTCAACAGAGAATTGATAATGCTCTTCCATTTTTACTTTTTTTTCAGGTTTATTTGAGCACAAGACGAGGAACATGGATTTTGAATAGGGTAGCGGAGCATGGTTTGCCTTTGGACATGTTAACAATAAATCGATTGTTCACTTTTTTAAAACGATTATTTCCAGGGTTTGCAAATTCTATTCTTGAGCGGCAGTTAAACAGAAAATTTGATCATGAGCTTTATGCATTAAAACCCGATCACCATGTCTTTGCTCAACACCCGATGGTTAACGATGATTTACCAAACAGAATCATATGTGGAAGTGTAATTGTGAAGCCAAATATCAGTGAATTTACCGAAACTGGTGTCAGATTTGATGACGGAACTTTTGAAGACAATATTGACGTTGTATTTCTTGCCACTGGTTACATTTTTGGGTTCCCGTTCTTGGACAAAAATGTGATTGAGGTTAAAAGCAATGAAGTGGATTTGTTCAAATATGCATTTCCACCTGACTTGGAGAAACCAACTCTGGCTGTAATTGGATTTATTCAACCAGTTGGAGCTATAATGCCGATATCAGAGCTGCAGTGCCGACTTGCTACACGTGTTTTTAAGGTATTGGAGATATGTATTTATCTGTACTTTCAAAAAATGAAGACTCTGCCAGGTTTTCTTTATGATAATGCAGGCATAAATATTAAGGTATTGCAAAATGCATGTTGTATTATAGTGATTTTTTGGGGTAAGAATTGTTAAAACTTTAATACTGGTAAAATATTAGTATGAAGGTCAAATGGTTGTTTCAAGGTCAGTTTTTCTGCAATGAATTCAGGAGCATACCACAGTGAAAGTTGCTGTTAAAGATGGCAGATTTCTTGTCGAAAGAAATACAGATGCCTGTGGCATTTTAGTTCTGCTCTACTTAATGACCAGATTTTTGTTGCATATATTAGACTTCAGTTATTGAGGAAAGACATAGAAAAGGATCTTAATCTTAGTTTTAGATAAAGAAGCAGGTATAGGGAAAACCTTTTCACTTTGATGCCTCATGCAAATAAATCTCTTTTTGCTTTAATGCCTTCTGCAATGCCTTCTGCATGTAGTACTTTTTTGCTTTGATGCCTTATTCGGATAGAACTTTCTGGCTTTTATCCAAAAATAACTAAGAATGTATGTTTTAATCTTTCAGGGTGAAGCACGTTTACCATCAAGATCAGAAATGTGGAGAGATATCCAAGAGAAGAGAGACGAGATGTCAAAATCTTACGTGAAAACACAGCGTCATACTATACAAGTGGAATTTATACCATTCCTGGATGAACTGGCCAAGTTAACTGGATGCTTGCCAAACTTCAGTAAGGATTTTACTTATATTTACTTCATTAAAGTGAGACTCTGTTAAAATAAATAAAGGAATGAAACTCAGAGTGCAAATAAACTATATTTAATCTACAAATAATATGCATACACAATCCATTTGATGCATGCAAAATATATAATTTTATGGTTTTTGTTTTTGTTTTTTGTTTTTGATAAACAAGGTGTGTAACAATCTGGGTATCCAGTCTAATATACATGTACCTACATAGACTACATTTATGTACATATGGTATGCTGAAGCTGTGATCCTTATTCATAAAACTCAGCAGACTTTTGTTGTAGTTTTTGGTAAATCATAATGACTTGTGATTTTGATAATCATGTTGTTGGCCATCAGTTACAACAGTACAATTAAAAAATAATCATTGTATTTATTTCATCAATACAGAATATAAACTTTCCAAATTTGGAATTTTTCTAAAAAGGAGAGGAGTTTGTGAATTTTTATGCTTAAAGGGAGTTTCAGTTAGTAGTTCAGCAATGTTTTCTATCTGACATGTGGATATCTTTTGGACATGCTGTGTTATTAGTAACTGTCATATTGTATCACTATTTTAGAGAAACTGTTTCTCAGGGACCCAGTGCTAACTTTGAAATGTATATTTGGGCCATGCACTCCCTACCAGTACAGACTTGAGGGACCAGGTACATGGAAAGGGGCCAGGAAAGCTATCATGACACAGTGGGACAGGACCCTGGCCCCACTGAAAACACGACCTACAGGGCACAAGGAAGCTAAGTCACAGAAAGGATTTGTTGTATTTTTTGTATGTGTTGTGGCATTATTTGTTCTGTTCTTAAGTATGTTCATATAGAGAGACTGGGCAGGCTTTGGCACTCAAACAAGTGATCACAATGGACAGATTAAATTTTTGTTGTATTGCAAAACAATAAAAATGCCTATTTTGTGGAGAGTCGTGGATATTTCTTGCCAGATAAGTGATTTGGAAATCTAGATATGTACAGTTGAAAACTGAACCATAAGGCTGTTCTACAACCCTTTTACTGAAGCTATCAAGTTAGATATATAATTTGGTTATAATGTACCTTGAAATTTGTCAATATACAAAAGACAACATTAATTGACCATGTTTTCCATTGGGTAGACTGGTTGTAAATGTTTCCTCAGGTGCTCATTGTGCATTTATGTATTTGCAAATCTATAAATTTTATACATATAATTTATGAAGTCCTAAAATGATAAAATAAAAGAACATCACATTGATTTTTAATGCATGTTTGCCAACTGGTTTGACTTTGACCGGAGAATAAGAATAAAGTGTGCAAGCCCTAACCAATGTGTTTTATATATATACATGTATATATAATTTTACCCATGTAGGGAAATTTATTTATGACAATTTTAATCATGATTGTTAATGATTTAGATTAGAAAGTTAATACATATTGTTATTTTCTGTCGGAAATATATTGTTGTATATCAACAGATTTAAGATCATTTAAAAGTTGTCATGATAAAAATGTATGTTTATTTTCGAATGACACTACCTTTACGCAAGAGGTTTATTGGAGCTGTAACAGTTTTTCTGTTAAGTTAGTTTTAATTTGATTAAGTATAATCTAAAGAATGTTTTTGGGAATTTTCCTCAAAGTTTACTTGTAACCTGTCTTGTTTGATAATCAGACTGTAGGTCCTCTTTTTATCACAGTGTCTTAACACAGTATATTTTATATTTTTTTGAGAGATATTTTAAATGATGTTTAGACATGACTTGCTCTTAGCTTTATATTACAAGATTCTTTCATCAGTTCCAGCTTATAGCTCAATACAATGTTATAGATGTAGTTTTTTTAGTATAAGTAAATGTGTATTAGCATTAGCATTAATTAATTCAAGTCAAATTGGTTTAGCATGGTCCAGTTAGGTAACCAACTGAATTATGTCAGTCCAAACTAGAAACTTTTACTGCCTCAGTGGTGAATATGATTTCTGTTCTGAGTAAAACCAAATAATAAACTGAACCTGTAGGCTGATGTTTACAATCCCAAATAAACAGTCAAGAAATCTGAAAAATACTGCAATACTATTGGACAAAAAATAGAATTTCAACTGCTTATTTATTTTATTTTTTTTGCAAATTTTCTTAGGTTTTTGATTTTTTGGAACAAAATTGGTTTGGCTACATTTAGTCATATATTTAGCATTTTATATAATAATTAGTGTCCTGTATTGTTTGAAATGTACCTTAGAAAATATTTTCTATAATTCAATATTTTATGTTATGGTGCTGTAATTTCTACATATTTTGAAAAATAAAAACATAATTATAGTTCCAGTGTTCTCTTTCAGAAGAAGGCTTTGACTATTATTTTAAATGGACTCCTGAGGTTTAGAGTATGCAGTAGGACAGATTTATGTCTTGTTTAACCATGCAAAGAAAGTGAGGATGGAACAGTGGAATCATTGTGCATCTCTAGCATTCCATTGTTACTTTACACTTAAGTAGTGTAGATTTGCATTGACATATAAAGTTTGTGATGCACACAGTTCCTTCAGTTTTCAATGCTTTTCCAATGGCACATACATGTATTATCAAATAAAATTGTGTAGATATACATGACATATTTTTTGCACATGCATCATTCGAGGCATTCCAGAGCTATCATTAAAAATTAACTTATGCAGTGCAGAATTGCTCTGACATTTAAAGTTTTGGCAGCCAACTACTGTTGATCATTGGGTAAGTTTTTCGAAAGATACAAAATAAAGATGATATACATTTATAGCATGTGATAAGAACTTGCGGAAGAGTATTTTGAAGAAAATCTGCCGAGTTTCCAGGGGTATTTGTTGTATCCAGCAACTTTACTAGTATTTATTCTTTGTTCAAACTATCGTGTGTTCTGTATAGGAAGAGATGTCCATTCTTGAGTTGTTGACTTGTGATTCATCACGCACACCTTGAAGAGCATAGTTTGTACTTTCAGTACAGTATGTATGAAAGTTATTATCTCTTTCTCAGTTAGAAAAGATTTAGAAGTTGTTTGCTTTGTGTATAAGCAAAATGCTGATGAATGATATTAAAATAAAGCAGTACCCAGTTCGAGAGGTAATTTCTATAATGACTAGTGGGGGGGGGGGGGGGGGCAAAAGAAGCAAGAACAAAAAAAGGTATCATTTCTGAAATTTATTTCAATTCAAGAAATCTTTATCACACAATACAATTTCACATTCAGTTTAAAAATGTTTTTCCAAAACAAATACCACTTGTATCCTTTACACAGTCAAAAAAATTGTAAATAAAAATACCTTTTCATTTCCTACTCAAGGTTTAAAAAAAGGAAACGTATTCGATTTGCCTGTAAGATTAAATCCAATTTTCCAGAACTGAACATGAATTTTCCTGGCAACCGTCTTATTTCTGTAATTTCTGAAACTTCTCCTAATTAAGATATCCAGCAAACATTCTTTTCCACCAAAACAAAAACAGTTTACAGTAAGCCACCATGCACCAAGATTTAACAAGTCGACCAATAAGACTAATGCTTGTTAACAGCAAACAGACTTAATTGTTTGAAGCAGTAAGAGAAAATTGAAATAAGACAGAAAAATATTTGAGGGCCAAACCCTTAAAGTAACCCATGATATACTGCGTATTTTAGTGGCTCCTCTGTCTGTGAAATGAAATATAATTGACAAATACATGTATGTTCAAAAATATCTCCTAAGTGCGCATATATTTTTGGACATAATATGTGTTCATTTATAATAAATGACTATCCTCCCAAAAAATGGTGCAGCAACTTTGTACATGTATACGAAGATTAGACTAAGTACCCATGCACTCGGTTTACCTGTTGTACTAAGAATTTTTTACTAACACCTTGAAATAGGTGTATGATTTGTTCAGCATCATTCTGTTTTGTGATTTTGAAAGAAATGGGATGTTCTAAATTTTTGGGTAGCTTCTTTAAATACCCACACTGGAAAATATGAAGAACTAGAACAAATAGTTAAATACTGTGACCCACTGAGTAAATGGTATGAAACTTTCAGTGACCCACTGAGTATATGGTATGAAACATTCAGTGACCCACTGAGTAAACGGTATGAAACTTTCAGTGACCCACAGAGATTGACTCTGATATTTTTAGTCTTAAAAGTATTTTTTCAACACATGACACACATCTATTCAAATTCTAGTTACATTTTTTCTTTAGAATTTAAATAATTTTTACTCATCAAATCTGATTTTTTTTATCACAAATAAGCACTGTTTCAAATAAAGCAAGCCACAATAATATATGAAGCAAGAAATCTCCTTTTTTAAAGACATTCTTTAGATTAGTTTGGTCTACATTAATCATTAATGATCATGTTCCCATCAAAAATGACCTTGCACTCTTAAAAATGACCTTGATCTCTTAAAAATGACCTTGCACTCTTAAAAATGGCCTTGAACTCTTATAAAAATGATCTTGCACTCTGAAAAATTACCTTAACAAAATTATCTGGCACTGAGCACTAGCCAAAAAGACCTTAACAAAATGACCGTGACATCATCAAATATGATCTTAAACAAAAATGAACATGTACTCAACAACAAAAAAAGCCTTCCACCAAAACATTCTAAACAGCATTAAATTATTTTGGGCACATTATACATAACCCTGTAATCTATAAAATAATGACTGGGTAAGAATACAGTCATGAACTTCAATAAACTGACCTTGAACTCTACACTAAATAACCTTGCATCATCCTTGACATGCCTTAGAAAGTATGATAACTGGCACTGCAAATACCTGTAAATGCACTTCACTTTTCACCTTCAGATGAAAACTACAAATAATTTTCGTCATTAAGTTTAAATGCTAAATAACAAGCAACCACTGGAAATGATGGAAGCTCCCTAAAGCATATCCTCATTTATAACATAGCCCTTTCAGAAAATAAGGAACAGAATGACTGTATATACACGTCCCTTTTAAAAGCTTCTGTGAGATGTCAGGTAATCTGCATTCCAAGTTTCACATACCTTTGTAGCATGATCTTGACCTCAATTTATACAAGTCCCTTTCTTTTTGTGAGTCTCCTCATACATTTTCATGGAATTTTAGTTCAAGGAGCATAATAATATACGGCTAGAAGCATTTTACAGCTTGACAGTATTTTTGTGAGTTTTTGATGCTCACTTTTTGGTATTTTACATTTTTTTTGTTTTGTAATTTACAGTTCAAATGTGTATTTTGATATTTAAGCACAGTTAAGAAAGATTTAACCCCTAGAAATTACACTTCCACAAAATAACTCGTTTGTAATTAAAAATATATTTCTGTTGACAGACAAACTATATGCTTGTCAAGTCCAATTTCACTTTCACAATGAGTGAATCACAAGCAATTGTCCAATAAAAGCAGTGACTGCATTATCACTGTATAGAAACTGCTCCCAGCATGAAGCTGTTTTCAGTGTGTAGAATCTGCTCAGTCTACAGCAGTTCTCACTGTGTGGGAAGCTGCTCTATTGGTGTGGCAAACTTAAAGTCCTCTGGGAACAGTTCATGCGCTTTTGGATACATAAGCTTGTATGCCTGCCTGATTGTGACCTCTGCCACACCAGCTATGTCACCAATCTCTGTAAATAAAAGCAACAAGATTAAAACTAACCTATAAAGTTAGAACTAGTGATGTGTCCATAGGACACGGATGCCCCCACTTTCCACTGTATTTTCACAAAAAATTGTGTACAATTACAGCTGCGAATGAAGTATTAAAAACTTTACTTTGCTTGTTTTCACATGATTTTAAAATAAAAAGTGTCAGTGAAACGTGAATGCTCCCACCTCTGACATCAACAATGGCCACTGTGAGCATTACATTTGACCTAGTAAGCCTTAATCCCTTTTTATGCCTCTGAAGGCATATTGTTTTTTAACTGTCCGTCCGTCCGTCAGTCTGTTCGAAAACTTTAACATTGGCAATAACTTTCTTATTAGTCAGTGGATTTACTTCATACTTGGACACAACACCCCTTTGGACAAGACCTTTACACTGACCTATAATTATTTGACCTTGCCCCTGATTGACCTTCACCTTGAAGATCCAATTGTTCAAAAACTTTAACATTGGCAATAACTTCTTTATTAGTTACTGGATTTACTTCATACTTGAACATGACACCCCTTTGGACAAGGCCTCTTCATTGACCTATGTTTGTTTGACCCTGACCTCTGAATGACCTTCATCTTGAAGATCCAACTGTCCAAAAACTATAACATTGGCCATAACTTCCTTATTAGTAAGTGGATTTGCTTCATACTTGGACTCAACACCTATTTGGACTAGACCTTCCTCCTGACCTTTAATCATCTGACCTTGACCCCTGAATATCCAATTGTCCAGAAACTATTATTTGGCCATAATTTCCAAATTAGTAAGTGGATATACTTCATACTTAAACACAACACCCCTTTGGACAAGACCATCTCACTGTCTTGTATTTATTTGACCTTGACCCCTGAATGACCTTCACCTTGAAGATCCAGTTGTCTAGAAATTTTCACATTGCCCATAACTTCCTTATTAGTAAATGGATTTACTTCATACTTGGACACAACCCCCTTTGGATAAGACCCTCTCACTGACCTATATTTGACCCTGACCCCTGAATAACTGGTTCTCAGATCAAAGGTCAAAGCACCACTTTCAGGGGCATTGTCATCTTACAGTGACAGTTCTTGTTTCACTTGTACAAATGAAATCTTTAAGTTCTTGGTTGAATTGTTCTTCAGTTACTGATTAATATGCCTTTGCGTACTTCTGGGCCCTGTGATCTTGAATGTCAAATCAAAAGGCTAAAAGCCTATAGCATTCATGCCCAAATACACTGTAACGTTAAACATCTTTCTACTGATTAGAAACTGCTTTTGGAGTGCTGACTCCTGTGACCTTCACATTTGACCCAGTGATCCAAAAATAAAAAGCAATCACTTTCTCATCATGCTTAACCTTCCTGTAAATTCTGAGTGTTATAAATTTAATTGTTTCTAAACCATTTAAGAGTACAGGCACTTGTGAGCTTGACCTTTGACCACATGAGCTCAAAATCTATATTGTCATTTAATGATCATGTCTGACCATCTTGTAAAGTTTGAGGGTCCTGATTCCACTATTTTGAATTACTAATCCAACACCTATTTACTGTACAAGTCCGTGTGACCTTGAACCTGGACCCAATTAGCCCACCATGAACAACCATCCTATAGAATTTGAGAATCCTGGTTTCAATTATCTTCAGTTATTGATCAAAAAGTGTTTTTAGAGTGCAAATTCCTGAGCTTGACCTTTGACTCAGTTAGCTTAAAATCAGTAAACATGCCCAACTTAACTACCAATTAACCCTTAGCCCACTGAATATCTTAAACGAACTTGTCCATCTTTCAATTTGGACAGATCCATTAATAGTTTACGGGGGTGCTTATTAGAAATTTACCGACTGAATGGCGAATAGTGCAGACCAGGATAAGACTGCACAAGTGTGCAGGCTGAACTTGGTTCGCACTGGTCGTAAAGGCAAACACAATTGCTGCCAGCAGGGGAAAGGTTGAGCATTCTCAAGTTACTGACTGAAAACTGTTTGCTCTACAGACCAACTGACTGACCTACATGAATATGAACTACTTGCCCCCCATTTATTTGAAGACAGGTAAAGTTTAAGTGGTTTAGTTAGCAGAACATTACAGCATATGCCTTAGTGTGATGTGTAATTCATCTTACACCAGTGTGGAAAATCATTATAATTTGTGTTACAAACTAGGTAAAAATGTTGCAAAGCCAAATCTGGGCAGCAAGACACTTTAACTATCCAAACATGTTTCTTTGAATAGTCAACAGACCTGATGATTTTGATGATTCACATTTTTTCATTTTGTCCTTCATTGCAACTAAAGTTCTAAAGGAACTATTAATTAGTTGTACACTGTAATTATGTTCAGTCCCTAATTGTTTTATCACGTTTTAACAATATACTTAAACTCAGATCAAACTGACCTTTTTGTGTTTTCTTGTCCTCTGAAGCCTGCGAGGCCATATATATAGCAGCTGCAGCCACAGACACTGGGCTTCTCCTGTAGTCATACAAAACAGTCTTTGAAGTTTGGTTTTACTGAGTTTAATGCCCTATAACAATCAGATATGTCTGGCAGACAGTCTATCTAACAATCATCCTTGAGAATGACAAATAAAAAGACTCCCATTTTCCATATGCAAAACTGCCAGCTACCTCACATAAATGGTAATGGTCAGTAATACAGATTAAATCCATGAACATCAATTAGTAAGAATATTCCTTGTGGCATTTACTGTTTGATCTTAGTTTCCTATGGATAAAAAACAATTATCATATATACTGAAACCCTTTAAATGCCCGGGTCAAGCATTCTAGTTGCCCATCCGCAGAAAAATGGCGGCTGGCCATGTGGTTAACGCATCGGACTAGTAGTCAAAGGATCGCTACCCACATAGGTTCAAACCCAGTCAGGCGCAAGCTGTTGTGTCCTTGAGCAAGAAACTTTACACTCTGCTTAGTACTGGTTGGTTCCAGGAACAGATTCGAGAGTGTGTCTATAAGCTAAAAAAGCTTCCTACACAATCAAACTAAAATAAATTTGGTATAAACTAAAAATGGCATTTTAGAAAACTTTGGAACTAGTTTGGTATGTTACATAAACATAATTTGAGCTGATGTTGAACGCAAAGTCCTCAAAGACTGGCTATAGGGGCAACTTACCCTGGTACCAAATACATGTCTACAGCCTTCCTGGCTATATGTGTAGCAGCCTTCTGTATCTTTGATGATAAGCTCAAATTGGAACAGAATCGAGACTGTAATTCACAACAAATAGTGAGTAAACAAGACTAACCGACTGAAGTTTCAAATGTACCATATAAGTATCATGAAGTTAGAGGGAACTTCTTTTACAAACTGACTGGTAAATATCCAATATAGTAACTTTATTTACTGCAATGTTCTTACAGTACTGTTGACTGAGGCATTGTGCAGTTAAGACTCTTTTACCCAAGGCAGTGCCTGGTGCTCTGTCTAAAATACGAAACCCAGCAAGTGAATTGAGTACAGAGGGTCAAACCACCTGGCCATCAATGGATTCCTAACTGCCTACATTTGCAAAATTTTACAAAGAACTAAAGTTATACTTTTTACCACAAACAGGTATGTAACAATAGAGCTCATGGTAATGGCTGTGGGTAAAATTTATTGTTATCAGGCTAAGCAACAATCTGTGGATCAATGAATTTAGGTCAAATAAATTATTCAAAAGGAGCTTAAAAAGAATAAAAATATTCACCATAAAATCACCAGTGGTAATAAGTTCGACATTGGTTTCCAGTGCCTTCAAAATCAACTTAAAAACACGGCCTATCTCTTTTTTGGATACCTTTGAGACAGCACAAATTTCTGAAAAAGAAAATTCCATCACTGATATATTTTTCTAACAAATACATAATTATTCACCCCGACATCCAGACAAACCCAAGTAGTAACTAAAAGCAAAACAGAATTTTTAAACTTTGCCCAAATGTTTGAACAGCCAAATATTTATGAATTACCCTTTAAATCACTAGTGCAATTCATAATTCAGTTTTCAAGTTGTCTATAAACTAAAACTTCATGTAGATCCTGTGTCCCACGTGTAAAATCTAGGGCAGGACTTAAAACAATGTCCATCAGTAGACCCACTGAGTTTGTACTATAATTTGGCTACAAAACTCTTGAAACTGAAAGTATGTGAAGATTATAACTTTGCTTTTGGTAAACAAGATTGTAATGAAATTTGCAATTACTTCATACTCCAACAAGATTTGTTTCCAAACTGATGCAAAATAAATACGATAATCTAATTAACAACCTAGATCATCGATCATAGAAACTGATTTTTACGTAGATATTAAAGACAGTTAGTACACAGCAACCAATATTTAAAGAGATGTTAAAAAAAGTACCATGCTGTCAATTTCTAATGATCTACTTAATCAAGAAATATTACACTTTACCAGACACAGCAACCCTCTATACAGGGGCCTGCTCTTTATACAGGGGCCTGCCCTTTATACAGGGGCCTGCTCTTTATACAGGGGCCTACTCTTTATACAGGGGCCTGCCCTTTATACAGGGGCCTACTCTTTATACAGGGGCCTACTCTTTATACAGGGGCCTACTCTTTATACAGGGGCCTGCTCTTTATACAGGGGCCTACTCTTTATACAGGGGCCTGCTCTTTATACAGGGGCCTACTCTTTATACAGGGGCCTGCTCTTTATACAGGGGCCTGCTCTTTATACAGGGGCCTACTCTTTATACAGGGGCCTACTCTTTATACAGGGGCTTGCTCTTTATACAGGGGCCTACTCTTTATACAGGGGCCTGCTCTTTATACAGGGGCCTGCTCTTTATACAGGGGCCTGCTCTTTATACAGGGGCCTGCTTTTAAAGAAGATAGCAAAACGTTTTTACCTTTGAATGTTCTTGGTACACCTTCCTGTCTGCAGGCAATGTACATGCAAGCTGAACAAACCGCATCATTACTACGACCCTTCAGGGATTTGGTGTCATTGACTTGCTTAAACAATGTACTGGCTCTGTCCTGTATACAGATAATGTGTGTAATAGGTTCATAACATTTAACCAAATGTCAATTCCATACAAAACAATATCTTATTTTTCATCATCACAAATGAAACTACATCTTCGTGCTATAGAAGAAACAAAACTGTTTGAGGAAAACATTACTTCACAGAAAGGTTTTAATCAGAATTTTCACTATCACTGTTGCACAGCATTTAGTTTCACACACGATTTCTTTCTACCAAACAAGAGTCACTTAAATATCTGACTGTCACTTAGATACATAAATCTACTTTTTACATGTCTGTTAAATTGTAATTTAAACTGTATAACCTGAATTATTTTCAAAGGCTCTTAGAAGTTAATCTACTTCATGCCCACTACATACATTTTCTACTTAAAACTTTAACAATCCTAAGGCATATACAAAACATGACATTGTATAAAAAAAAACATCACTCTCTTTCTGCTATCAAAATAGCTCACAAGACAGAACCACAGGCAAAACAGAATACTGGAAAGAAAAGCCAGTAACATCGGCTTTGAAACAATGTCATATTGCTTAGATGTCTTTTTAGATGTCTTTTCCAAAGGACACACCCAGTCCTCTGGATAGGATGTGAATCCAGGAGGCCGACATCGTTTTCTCTCCAACAAAACAGATGTATGAGTAAATATCACAAAGAGCATTCTAGAAGCTAAATGTAAGAATGAACAACTTACAGCAACCATTTTGGGAAGATTTAATCTATCAGCCATCTGTGTGATTTCCCGGAATGCATTTAGTAGAGCTCTATCTGCACTGTTCATCTAAAAATAGCAACACTAAAATTAACAACTGTCTTTTAAACATACAGTAAGAACCAATATAATTATAAGACCACTTTATTTCACAATCATGCCAAATGAGAAATTTGGAAGAACCAAATGCTACTTATTTGTACTTTAAAGACCCAAAATAAATTTGGTATTGTGTTGCACTGTTCTGTCCACTGTACTGTACTGTTCTGTATCGCACTGTACTGTATTGTCAGTGCAATGCACTGTACTGTATTTCACTGTGCTGTATTGTACTGTACTGTATCACACTGTACTGTATTGTATTGCACTGTGCTATACTGCACTGTATTGCACTGTACTGTATTGTATTGCACTGTGCTATATTGCACTGTATTGCACTGTACTGTATTGTATTGCACTGTGCTATACTGCACTGTATTGCACTGTACTGTATTGTATTGCACTGTGCTATATTGCACTGTACTGTATTGTATTGCACTGTGCTATACTGCACTGTATTGCACTGTACTGTATTGTATTGCACTGTGCTATACTGCACTGTATTGCACTGTACTGTATTGTATTGCACTGTGCTATATTGCACTGTACTGCACTGTACTGTATTGTATTGCACTGTGCTATATTGCACTGTACTGTACTGTATTCCAGTTAACCTATTCATTGTTCCTAGGAAGGTCTAACACTACACTCACATTCAACTTTCTTACATCTATGTACAAGGTAATGGTCAGAAGACAGACTTGAACCCATGACCATTTATCAATGAGAGGTTAAGCTATCTGAACTTCAAACTGAAGTCAGTAAATGTAACCAAAATATCATGGAGATGGCTGTATAAACAATACTTACTGTACGCCTATTTCTGTACATGGCATTACCAAATTCATCGGTCTGTGTAGTTTTTGGATCAATGGCAATCATTGTTGACAAATCTCCACCTTCTAGCAGAGGATTCTGAAGGGAAATAGGAAGAACTGTTACTTTCAATGTCCTATGATACAGCAAAATCAAAACTGGTTTTATAACAATAGATCAAATCAGCTTTAACAAACAGGTATCGTGTTTGACAAAAAGGAACACAATATACTTCGTGTAAAATAGCCAGACAGTTAACATCATTGTATAAATTAGTTCATTAAAAATACTCATGTTTTAGAATTAATTTGTATATGCATCTTAAGATGCGTACTCTAAAATTGAGTGCATTACTTTTAAAATCATAAAAAAAACCTAAAAATTGAATGGATCATGCCCTGATGTCCATCAAAATTTGAAGTACAACTGGTAAACTGAAAGCCTGAATTTTAATCTTTATAAAGGTAGTTGTTGTACAAAGTTGTGGTAAATGATTTATTACAAAAGAACATTTTGTTAATGTCTATGTGCCCTATTTAAATATTTCTGAAGATTCTAAACCCTCAATTATACTTATTTTACAGAGAAGTAAAAAAAAAAAAAAATAGATGAAGTATATCATGGGTTACTTTTTGGATATGTCACTTTAAACTTTTTCTAGAAGTAAGGTGTGATTGGTAAAAATATAGGATTAAGAATATTTTTTTGAAATCACAAGTATAATACAATTTGGTATTTTAATACAGAAATATACATATTTGTTTTAACCAACAAAAACAATCTCACAGAGAGTTGGAACATTTATTTAAATACATCAGCATTCAATTTTCTTGGGAATATGACGTTTATGTTTGTTAAGGATTAGGTCATACTTGCTTTGATTTGTAAACATGCAACTGCTGACAACTGTGTCAGACAATAGATTCTTTGACACACTGGTCAAGAGTTTCGTTTATTGTTATTTGTGACCAAACAGACCTTCAAATCCACAAGACTGGGACTTTTTTTCTGACACACTATAATTCATATTATGAACACAATTCTTAAGAATTTTACAGAAATGAGAATATTCATTGGCTGAAACTTCCAGTTGGATTGTATAAATCACTGAGATGAGTCAAGACAGATCAGAGATACAAACCTCTGCAGCTCCAACTCTTGAAGGGTCTTTATTGCTCTTCTCATTGCTAAATGTTCTCCACTCTGTTCCAACATCAACCACTCTACAACAGAAAAACTGTACTAAGATATATGTTATATTTAAGCAGGAACTGTCAGCGTCAATTATACGTTTTTTATACTAAATTATGCCCCACACAAACTCAAAAATCTAACTGATAAAGGGAATAAAAACACAGTACAGACAAGCATAAAGGTTATACCTTGCAATGGTCACAGAAACCCTAATATGGTTCGATATAAAAAGAAAACAACAACAATAATCATATACACAAAAAGTCTCATACAGCAATTTTCCTGTTTCACAGTATTGATTTCTTTCAAAATGTAAACCACTTTAGAGTGTTCTTATTCTTTGGGCCTAAAGTATTTCCTTCAGACAAATATGAGTATTCCTTGAGAGAAATATGAGTATCATTCAACCAGTTTCAAGTTTTTTTAATCTTTGCCAGATAAAATTTCACTTCATTCAGAACATAAAACTGCATTTTATACACAGCTGAAGTATCAGGGGTTTCATTAAGACACAGGAGCTGGGTAAATTACCCAGCTATTTTTGATTTTTTCCCGACCACTATTCTTAAAAGCAGGCTTATTTTATAACAAACTGGCAGCAAATCACCCGCCTACTTTACATATACTCCCTCCAACTCAAAAACTTAATGAAACCCCTGGAAGTATACAGTGTCCACCATCACTAACCTGTCACCAACAACTAATCCACATTCTGGGCAGATCATATCTCCTGCATGATAGTCCTCTACAAGTGGTGCATCTGGATGTTCTGGACATATTATTTGTGTTCCTCGCCTGAAATGTAGAAAAACAATCCTCACACCAGAACTTTCTGAATCACTGTTCTGTTGTTATAGACATGTAGCCATTTCTTATTTTAGTCCCCTCCTTCTTAAAAGACAGGCAATTTGTCAAGTAAAGAATTAAAAGAACAAGGCTCTTAAAAACATAAAACTGCTTAAAATCAAATAGACTTGAATGGAATTTTCTTGTGTACCCTGATAAACTGGTCTTAAATTTCAGAAAATGCTTCAACTTAAATTTCACTTAAAATATCACAAATTACAGGCAGTTAATTTTACCAACAAGTTGTTCAAAACTACAAATGGAAGTGCATGAGAGATATAAGAAGAAATTTGCTTGATATGAACAATGTAGGCCATATATCTATTTATCTTGAAGTGGAAAGGATACCTCCATCATTTTATCTATCAATTTTAACAGCAAACATTGTCTTTACCGCGATTGGAGCGATAAAAAAATCTAATTTTATCAATGAAAATATTGTTAATTATTTAATTCTTGAAACTGACGTAAATTACGCCGTCTATTTTCGGTTTCTAATTCATATCCGAGAACTTTACACTTTGACTTTGATGTGACGGAAATAAATTAATTCCCACATCAGGATAAGTTCCTTAAATATGACACTGGAAATCATCATATATTTTTATATTGCGATCAATCACCCTTTGCTTGTTGACGCCATTCTTGATAACTTCTAGCGATTGTGAAATGATCTAATGTATGATCAAAATGTTGCACAAGAGGCTTATTTATAAATTTTGGTTAGTCTTATTCAGACATTTAGGTATTTAAGCTGGTGATGGAAAATATATTTATTTTTGATTTTGATAAAGTGATAGATACAAACTATAATCATATTGAAAAAAAGTGGTAAAATCACTTTAATCAGTGTAATATCATTAAGGGACAGACGTATCTAGCATTATATTATTATCTACGATACCTGATTACCCTAAAAGTACATAATACGTGGGTCCATGATTACATCCGGCGGTGTAGCTATATAATCTTGACGTTTGTGTTGAATTTAAAGGACAAAGCCGTAATTCTAGGGACGTATTTAACTATGCTGCGAGGTAACATTTTACCATTTATTTCAGCATGTTCAGTCGGCATTGGTGCTTATCTGGGCTCAAAATATGAACGGTACAAGAACGAGAACCCTCAAACACATGCAGACACAGAGCATTACTTCCCCTGGCAATTGCACGCAGCGTCATTAATTCCCTTTGATTCTAAACCGAGTCAAGTTAGCGTGCTAAGTTCAAACTCTTCGCAGATTATGAAATATGGATTCCCATCTCTTGAGAATGTAAGAGTATTTGAAGACTTCGTTTTAGCTTATGATAGAAGAAACAGGAATGCACACTGGGTGTTTGAACACCTGACACCTGATAAGTTACCGGCAAAACATGACGTGGATCGAAGTAAATCTGGTTTCTTTGAAGATAACAACATTCATGAGAAATTTAGGAGTTACTTAAAGGATTATAAGAACAGTGGATACGATAGGGGGCACCTTGCAGCAGCTGGTAACCATAGACACAGCCAGAAAGTCATGGACCAGACGTTTACCCTTAGTAACATATCTCCACAGGTAAATCGGCTCAGTCTTTATGGTAATTTCGTTCAAATCAATTCAGAGAGTATTGCAGAAACTTTTCTTTCTCCTTTTTGAAAAAAAAAAAATTATGAGGAATAAGTTTCTTATTTTGCTTTTTTGCAAAGACTAGAACTAAGTTCTATATGCCTACTAGTAAAACATAATATAGATCTGTGTCATATGAACATACAACTTAGTACATCTGTAGTTTTTACGGTTAAGTTCAACTAAAATATTTCTCAGATATCATAGATCTGTATCATATGAACATACAACTTAGTACATCTGTAGTTTTTACGGTTAAGTTCAACTAAAATATTTCTCAGATTTTATAGATCTGTATCATATGAACATATAACTTAGTACATCTGTAGTTGTTTACGGCTAAGTTCAACTCAAATATTTCTCAGATATTATAGATTTGTATCATATGATTACACAACTTAATACATCTGTATTTTTTACGGTTAAGTTCAACTAAGATATTTCTCAGATATTATGCTGCTATTTTTGTTTACCTTTCTTTTTATTTGTAGCTATAAAACCACAAGGCTCGGCCTAGAAATATGTATAAACTTATTTAAAGTAGAAAATATAAAATATTTTCGAGACGAACCTTTGATCTAATTTAGTGTCCTCACGCGCTTTGCCTGTCGATTTTCGTCAATTGATTCGTCTAGTTATTCATTTTTTTTCCCCTTCAGTAGTGAAAAGAGCATATACTTGTATAGCCCACTTTAAATACTAAAACTAAGACTATACAAAATGTGTGTGTGTGTGTGTGTGTGTGTGTTTGTTTGTTTGTTTATAGGTTGGATTTGTTGTCAACTTCAATAAAATTAACGTGTTCAATAGTCTTTATAGGAGCAACTTCTTTCATAGCCTTGACATATCAACAAAAACCTTATTTCTTACTTGGTTCATACGCCAACAACGGTGTTTACGGCTTATCAACGACTTACGTTTCAAATTTTTTTAAAGACAACACCGGGGTTGTCCTGATCTTGATAAGTTTTGGTCCAGGGAAACTGAATAAGTAAAATGCGTACACTTGTAGTAGAGGAATAATGCGGCACTTCTACGCCCTTGCTTATCAACTAACTGCTATGGCGATGCTATGTGGTCTAGAGTTCCTGAGTTTGTACATGTATCTAGCTCGGGGCAAGTGGATTCTTTTCGAGTTTGCATTTGGTACTAAGCGTAAATGAGTTACAGATGTAGATATAAGAAAGTGACTTTCTCCTCGAGGTACACACATACACAATGGAAACCTAAATTCGAATGCCTGAATTGTTCGATGCATTTAAACTGAAGGCGATGTTTTTGTTCTATTTCAATAATTACTGACCTGTATTATAGGTAGGAGAAGGTTTCAACCGGGGAATCTGGAACAACTTGGAAAAATATGTGAGAAGTATCGCACGTAAGAACAGAAACACCTACGTCTGTACGGGGCCTCTTTATTTACCAAGGTGCGCGACATGACGTCGACCACGTGACTTTTTTCTTTCGTTTTAAACATCCCTGCTTTCTTTCGTCATCGATGGCTTTTTAAAACATTTACTTTGTAACCGACCCAGGTGGCCGTCTCAAAACAGTGTTTATGAGGGAAAAATGGATTGTTTCATGTTTTTTTTTTCGTTCCTTTTTTTGTTCTTTCCCTGACATCTTTAAGATTCTTGAATTGGTTCAATTGCTTAAGAAAACTACATTTTAATCCTTCAATTTCTAATAGTAATACAGTTTAAAATTCTTTTGACAAAACATTTTCAAACTGGTTGATATCAACTGGCTACAGAGAATTTATAAAGCAAGCAGTTCCTGTCTAAGCAGAGCCTTTCAAAGGGATGTTTTAGTAGTAATGTTTATATATTTTTTAAACTGTTTTGACTTGTCTGACAAAACATAAAATATCTGTCAGAAGAAGAAGCCTTAACCATTGCTGTTTTAACTTCTAATTGCAGACGAGAAGCAGATGGGAAGATGTATGTCAAGTATGAAGTGATTGGTCAGAGTCACGTTGCCGTGCCAACCCATTTTTTCAAGGTCGTTGCCATAGAAACAAATGCTGGAGAGATCGAAATTTTATCGTTTGTGCTACCAAATCAGCCAATGAAAGACGATATTCCTTTGAAAACATTTCTCACACCTTTAGATGCGATAGAACGAGCGTCTGGGCTTTTGATTTTTGATAAAATACCGATGAATAAAGTAAAACTAATGAATCACCAGAAACCAAGATAACGTAGATCTTTTTAAATTTTGAAATCATGAAAATTCGTCCTTTGTGGTTCATTGTGTGTCAGGAACAAATCTCAAATGGATTTTTTTTTTGTATTTTCATTGTGTATTTTTTAGAGTTTATTTTTTAACTTCATCCCAGTTACAGTACTTACATCATGTACATATCGCATTTGATAAATTTCTTTGATTTTACTTTTTGTGGCAGTTGCGCATTCTACGAATTATATGTTTGACGTTTAAAGGATTTTCTATTGGTCAATATTCAAATATTCAGTTTGAATATATTTTTTAATCTACATTGGGCTGAAGAGATACCAGATATTATATCATTCCAATGTAGAAAAAGAACCCACCAAGAAGCGCCCTGTCTGTATTTGAAACTGCACCAGTTTACCACTGTCACCCATCTGCCAATCACCCAGCTTACTGATACACTGTTTTTTTTTGGTCAAATAGTACATACTGGTATATCCATATTTGACATGTGATTTTCAGGATTCTACCTATGAACAAGATCTATGATAACCACACATACGACGCATGCCCATGCTGGTGTAGCTAGTTTTCTATGACATTGATGATATTTTTATATTATTTTTTTTCAGAGAAAGATGTTTACATGCACAAATAAAATGTTCATGGTGACTTATTCCGACTTGTTTCTTAACATCTTCAACTGTTATTTTTACCCAGATACAAAATGAAAAAACAGTATTCGGACTCTCCTATCACTCGTCTTTAGATTTGTAACAATGCCATAAACTTTCAATGTGGTGTTTGTAAGCAGGGTTTTAAATGACTTAAATTCAACATAGTCGGTTAACTCTGATTATCAGTACCAGAGACATAGATAACATTTGTCTCTGTCAGTACTTTCGCTAGTAGGCATCCTGTAAGAATTACGGATACTTCGGACCATGGCCATTTCGGACCGGACATTACGGACCAGATTTGGGGACACTTCGGACCATGTTCAAAAATATATTTGTTCATGTATAAAAATGAGTAAAATTTTATTGATATTGTATAAATGGTTTTATAGGAAATATCGTAGCTGAAATTTTTGGTGATTAAACCGCCGAAAGAATACTGGAAGACTATGACATAGAGAAAACATTTATTGCCCCCTTTACTTACTTTCTACTTCATAAATCTTAACTATAAGCCTCAGAAATCGTTGCCATTGTTTTAAATGCTATGTCTATATGTATATTAAAGAGGACTATAAATCGATTTAAAGCGGATCGTTTTCATTATTTTATGGTCAGTAATGTCCCCAAATCTTGTCCGTAATGTCCCTTAAACTGGTCCGTATTATAATTGAATATTAATGATTTGTCCACCGAAGATATTAAATATAAAAATGTTTAAGAGACGAAAACAGAGAAATACATGTAATGATTTTAAGCAATATCCCGTTTTCATGCTCCCGAAGGGAGGCATATAGTTTTGAACTGTCCGTCAGTCTGTTCGAAAACTTTAACATTTATCATAACTTCCTTATTAGTAATTGGATTTACTCCATACTTGGAGACAACACCCCTTTGGACAAGACCTTCCCACTGACCTATGTTTATTTGATCTTGACCCCTGAATGACATTTACCAAGAAGATCAAATTGTCCAAAAACTTTAACTCTGGACTATGGAATTATAGCTACCTTTCAAGACCAAATAAATTGGCAACTCATTTGAAACAAATGTTTTAGATATAATATATATATTAAATGTATATTACATCATAGAATCACCAAGTAAAATCTGATCTAAAGTGTCCCAAAATCTGGTCCGTAATGTCCGGTCCGAAATGGCCATGGTCCGAACTGATACCTCCTATAATTTTAGCTCGCATTTATTTTCATAGTAAAGGTAACGTGCTTGGTAGATCAACAACTTTTGAATAAGTGTCTGATATAATACATAAAGGTATGACAATACTAGACAACCTAACAAACGTAACGCGTTAAACTGCCAGAAGAGGAACGTGACTCGGATGAAGGTACGAATTCGGCGGAGTTGTGACGAACGACAAAAAGTTGTGCTAAAGGAAGAAACTCGTACTTTATTTCCGTTGAATTTTGAACAGATGTTTAACAGAGTCAGCTCTTCAATACTAACGATATTCTAAATATTCCCACGGTTTATTTCACTGATATTTCTCCAAAACCAAAAACCTAGCTACGCCATATTTTCAACATTTTACTGTCGACTTTATGAGCCGAAACTGAATTACTTTATTGCTTTAACTAGAGAGGAATTCACTTACAATTTTAAAAGTAAAATTGAATTATGAAAGATAAAAGAAAACACGCCTTTTTGGTATGGCAAATACAGCACAAAATACGAATATTCTCATTTACAGTCACCTCTAGCTCGCATTCGTTCTGAAATATCTATATTTTCTGAAATCTCAAGCATCCGAAAACATAAACTAAAAAAAAAAAAAAACGTGTTAAAATATCAGAATATCCAAGACTGTCCTTTGGTCCAAAACATCTCTCAAACGTCCTAAACCTCAAAACACCATCAAAATTATTCTTAAGTCCAATGCAACATTTCGAAAAACGGTCTAAAAATCAAAACTCTCTTTTTTCTAAAAGTTATAAACATCTTATTAACGACATTTCATCAAATACCTAAATAACCATAAGAACATTATTGAAAAAAAAACACAAATAATGTTTGGGAAGCCTAACTTACGTGTAGTATTGCGAAATTGTGCCTTGTATAAATTTAATGTCGTTATTAATTGATAGAATTATACGCAGCTTTTTACGCAGCCAACACAGAGATGTAGGAAAACGCAGCCAATATAGAGATATAAGAAAACGCAGCCAATATAGAGATATAAGAAAACGCAGCCAATATAGAGATATAAGAAAACGCAGCCAATATGAAATCTATAGGAAAATGCAGCCAGTATACAATAAGAAGGAGAATTGATGCAGTTGTATATTTATAGTATGTGTCATTATATGTAAGAAAAATAAAATAAAGTAACTTTTTATTACGTGATTTTTTTTTTGGTCGTTTTTTTTAACGTACAAATGTTAAGAAACGCTTGCAATCCAAAGTGTTGATTTTGAGGACTGCCTTTAAAGATTTCGTTGTTCCCGACCACAACCTCTAGATCAGGCATTGTCTTAATAGTTAAAACGTAATTATCCAATTGATCTAATAGAACATACAACGCATAGAGGGAATCGTGCGACAATTTTGCACTTTTTCTGATATTCGCATGGGAATTTTTTACTTGTCTATTATTTCTATATGTAATTCAGTCCTGATTATTCAATAATGACTATATGCTCAAAGTTGCTTACCTTGAATTGGTCGCGTGAATTCTTTCACACAGCATCCTCATGTCATTGACAATCTGTGGAGCTGATGAAACTCCGATGTCGTTGGCTCCGGCAACGATGACAACAACCTGTCGAGTAATAAGAATTTTGTGCGTTTCGTTTGCGGATACGTTATAATTAAGTGGATCTTAAATTTCTTATATGCTGTTTGTATAACTGTTAGCAATTTACATTATATATTACTTGCTATACACAAAGATATACTTTCATTCAAACTACGTTCTAAGTTTACTACTACCTACGATGAAAATGGCATTGTACAAATACGTCAGCTGTAGTTTATTTCTTAGATTTAAATCACTATTCCTTGTTTGTATAACTGTTAATAATATACTCTATGTATTACTCCACACTGTCTCTGAAATTTTTGCAATCGCTGTTTCTATAACCGTTAACATATTACTTTATGTGTTTCTATACATTAAGATTCCCCCAAAGTTAACACTTTAAAATATGTCAGTATTAAATTCTTTACTTCTTCGCCATGTTGCAAAAAAATACATTTAATAAAGAAATCTTTCTATCTGTCTGTCTGTCTGTCTGTCTGTCTGTCTGTCAGTTATTTACATTTTTTATTCATCTTGTGCACTGAGTTCTAACAAAAAGGTTAGTATAATTGCACCACTCTTACATTGGAAATAACTAGTGCCATTTGGGTAATATGTTTGTGCTCTTCTGGAAAAAAAGAAAGAACAAAAGCCAGTGAGCATACTGTTAACATTTTTTAATGTTTACGTCTCCTTCGTTTATACTTTGTACGTTAGGCTATAAATATCTTATGGCATCAGCGACTTACATTACTTTTTATGTTGAAATATTTTTTTTGTTCCAGGTGTTGATTATTTGTGAAGTTACATGTTCTTATTACCTTTCCTATGATTAAAAAAAAAAAAAAAACAAAAAAAAAAAAAAAAAAAAAAAACAAAAAAAAAAAAAAAAAAAAAAACGTAATAATAAAAAAATTACTTTATTTTATTTTTCTTACATATTATCACATACTATAAATATACAACTGCATCAATTCTCCTTCTTATTGTATACTGGCTGCGTTTTTCTATAGATTTCATATTGGCTGCGTTTTCCAACTATATCTATATAGGCTGCAGGCTGCGTTTTATACCCCGAAAACGCCGCCTGCAAATTGCAGGCTGCGTAAAAAGCTGCGTTTTATACCGACCCAACGAATCTTTGTCAGTCGCGTCTAATTTATGGTGGACAACTTTTAATTCTATATCGTACACTCTTAAGATTAAACCTTAATTAAATCTAGATTAAACTAGTCCCAGCTGTTATGGTTTCTGACTTCTCGATAGAAAGTGGCTAACAACTGCAAAATATTTTGGTGGTTTCATACCTAACGAAGGGAAACAACTCTAATTTGATCAGAAGTGACTTCCGCGTTAAATAGGTGTGGTTTCAGAAGGTGCGAAATATTGATTTCTAAGACAACACCTCGACTTGGGAAAGAGTTTACAGGGATTCATTTAAACGGAGGATTTATTTGTGTGTATGATTAATGTTGATACAAAACTAATAATTGTGTACTTCTTTGAAACTGGCTTTTTCGTAGTGACACTAAAATTTTAGTAGTTTCAGTTTTGGTCCCTTCAGTTTTACATTTTTGATAAATATTAATTAGTATAAAATAACAGTTGAATATACGCCAGGCATACCAACAATGACTGAGCAATGCTGTAACTGGGAAATTTATCTGATAAAATGAGAAGCACATAAAATACAATCAGTTAAAAGAAAAACAAAACAAAGTTTTGTCTGTTCCTTTTTAACTTAGAAAAATAGGCAAGTTTAATAATAATAATATCACGGAGAGCTATATAGTGAAAAAAAATTAAATGTTGCCACTTATAAAGCAATATTTTTGTATCTTTTCATGTATAATGGCACCGATGTTTCTTGTGAAACAGTAAAAATTGGGCCTTGAAAAAAATAGGTATAGTGTTGTATCTAGACTTTGAAAAGGACAGGGCAACACCAGAATAAGGGTATTTTTGACACATAGAAATCAACAGAAGAGGGCATCTTCTGCATGACAAAACATGTTTGAAATTTTAAAAAAAGCCTTTCAAATATTTGCTCAAAAGACCATAGCTTTCTTATTTCTTGTTTTTTTTTCATTTAATGTCAATAAAAAAGCTATACATAGCTTATGTTTATCTTATTGTACATTGAACCCACAATAAATAAATATTGTATTGTATTGTATAATAACTAATACTTCTTCAGAAAAACCGACTCATTCATATTAACACATTAGAAAAGGGACAGGGCACACAGAAAAAGGGCAGGATGCCGTGCTGTCCAAAAAATGTTTTAGAAATAACACTATTGAATGACTTGTCACATGCCAAGAGTCATCATGCCCTCTTTTTCAATGATGTAGTTAATAGTGGATTTTAAGCTTATATGTAATAGAGCCCAAGTGTTCAGTTTGCATGTTGAATTAGTCAGGCATGATGCTGTCTAAAACACAATTCATTTTTACAAGCAGATATTTGAGGATGAGTACTTCAGCAACATTTAAAGACCTGTCAGAGTTCGATTCGGCTGTTAGGTCAGTAAGGAACGATGCCAGTGAAGATATGTATGTGATTGTAGGACATGTAGACAATGATCCTGCAAGGGTGGCGGTTCTGAAGATTGGACAGAATGTTGATGAACTTGCAGAGCAAGTGGATAGTTCAAAGGTATTCATTCTATCTTTTGTACATGGTGACACTATAAGTTTAAATTTTTAGGGAGGTGAAAAATTATCAAGGTCAATTCTTAGTCAGATGGAAACTCTGCATGCTTAGCAACGTCTGTCTAGAATTTAATTATCAGGATAATTAACATGTAGAAAAGTATGGATATGCAAAAATTAAGTTGTTCTTGTAATTTTATTGCCAAAGATAAAAAATAAGTTGTTTCTTCTTTTTTGTGGGGGGTTTGTTTTTGTTTTGCTTCTTTGTAAAGAAAAGAATGCACCAATATTCACACAGATGTCAATACTGGACTATGGCCCTAGTTTTGTTCAAGAATTCAAAATGATTGTAACCAGTCGATTTGTATATTGGCTTACAATACTTGGTGAATAAACATGATAAATAAATGAGTTTGTTCTGTTTTCTTTAGGTGATGTACATCTTAGCAAGATATGAAAGTACCTTTGACATGTCAACAACAGTCAAATTTGTTTACTTTAGATGGTAAGATATACTGATGTCTAGAAAATGTTACAACATTAACTAGACAGGTTTACAATATAGTTGTATTAAGTCGGGTGTTGTAAACAAAACTAGAAAGTTTAAGCTTATCTGTAGAATATCAGGAATAACATTGGGAATGAGATTCTCACAACTTTTATATTAATCTTACTTGATGACTGCCTCCTTGGTTCAGATTGGCAGAAAGATGCTGGAGACCTGCCCCTGATTGGATACAAACTAGCAACCGAAATATAAGGAGTCTTTTGTGCCACCCCTCAATAACAGTCATCCACATCATTTGATAATAACATTTAGGTATGGGGTGTTTTTACTAATAATCCTGATTATTTTGGAATGGTAGTATCATATTTATTTCTTTTGTTTATAAATCTGTAGTATTTGTTTAAAATTAGGATTCAGTGAGTAAAAGAAATAAGTTGTTTATATATTTTATGACAGACAGAAGTCAAGTGACAAGGATAGTCTTTGCTTAAGAGTTAGAATTGGATCCTGGACAGTTTTCCCCTGGGAAAATTCCCTTCCCATTCATTTAGATGACCCATATATTTCGACTCCTTAAATTTTGACAGGGTGGACATTTCCCCTCCTGTGAAAATCTCATTTATATTTTTAGTAGAATATAATAAATTACATTAGTAAACTTGAAAATAATTGAGAATTGTCAGTTATGAATTTAAAAAAAATGATTGTACAAATTGGCTGTAGGTGCAAACTGTTTATATGTTAACTGTATGAGGGGAATTGTCTACTCTGCCAAAAGCTTGGGATAGGAATTGTCTGGGTTGCTTAAAACCTGAGAAAAATGATCAGGAGGGGAATTGTCTATTAGGAAATTGTCTGTTTCCTGATAGAATCAGCTAAGTTTTTGTGGTCAGTAGTTTGACAGTATGCCTGACATTCTGATATTGTGTCTGTAGGTTAGGAGAGGATGTACCATTCACAAAGAAGGGAAAGTTTGGGGTAGTCCATGGTAGTATTCAGGAAAAGTTCAACCCCTACCATCTGTTCATAGAGACAGGCTCAGTGGACGACTTTGAGAAAAACAAAATTTTACAACAGGTTTGTATGGGATGCAGATTTCACTGCATATGATTTAAGGTGCAAAAATAATTCATTTAAAGGAATTTATTCAGTGTGTTTGATAAAATGTGTTACATGTATGCTTCATGAAATTAGCTGAGTGGTTTTATTAGTAGCTGTGACAAAATATCATGTTCTCGATAATAATCACATCAACTTTTCAAGTGTAGGTCAAGTGTTTTATAAGAGCATTCCCAATGTTTTTAAGGATGAACATTGATGAGAGTTTTTTTTTATAATTTTATAGAATGCAGATATTTTTTCACGTTTTTCATCTCCAATATCTTTAGCATTGCAGATGAAATGACAGTAAAAATTTGCTATATTCATTTGTATTAGACTTAATGACAGAAATGCAGAAGTGGGCTATGTTTCATCTAAATGTATATGGTAACTTTTAACTGTTTACAGTGAATCATGAAGGCCAGGTTTTCACTGTCTTTGAGTGAGTCTCACTTGTGTTACGTAAATATAACATGTATTTATTTAAATTGCACTTCCCAACACTGAACCATAAACATTTGGAGAATGTTCTGTTTTCTATGGTTCCACCATCTTGCCACCATGCCATCTCTCACCCACTCCGCTATGCTTTTGTATCAGATAAGTACCAGTATTCAAAATTAATTTCCTTGAACATCATCAAATGACACTTGAAAGTTTCACTATATTATTTCAAAAGACATATTTAAAAACGATTTTTATGCCCCAACAAAGTGGGGAGCATATAGCGTTGCACTTGTCCGTCCGTCTGTCTGTCCGTACGTCCCGAAATCTTGTGAACGCAACTCCTCTTAAACCGGATGGCAGATTTTGCTTAAACTTCCAGGGATGAACAACCTTAATGTGTAGATGGTAGTAAAGGAGGGAATTTTGGCTGCGACCAAATTTAACAGAATTATGGCCCTTTGTTGATTTTTTCACTAGAAATTTTGTGAACGCAACTCCTCTTAAACCGGATGGCAGATTTTACTTAAACTTCCAGAGATGAACAGCTTTAATGTGTAGATGGTAGTAAAGGAAGGAATTTTTGCTGTGACCATATTTAACAGAATTATGGCACTTTGTTGATTTTTTCACTATATACCATATAAATAATTGAACATATAAATTTTACATTTGTAATTTAATTTAACATGTACATAAGGTTACCTGTAGATCATTTTAGGTATATGTACAGAAAAAATCTTACATACAGGATATACATGCTCTTGTTTATGAGCACTTATGCATAGTGGGGGCATCTGTGTCCTATGGACACAGTTCTAGTTTTTTCACCGAGCAGCATAAATTGTTGACTTCAAATTATAGTGGATATACTCCAAACAATCTCTTGTAAAATAAGTTTACATTTAAAGGAATTCCCCGGCATGTTAAGAAAGTTATCTAAGTTATTATTAGTGACCATTCTCCAAATGTTTTTTCTCAATGTCCTGCACACACATTTTTTAGCCACTCTGTTTTCACCACAAACTTGAGTTTTTCCAGGGAACAGCACACTATATCACTGCAGTCGAAAGGCAATCAAATGAATCACAGTAGAAATAAATTTCTATGAATTGTTGAAGCATTCTTTGTAATCAAAAGTACTTTTTCCAATACAATGAAAAATATGCAAGTCTGCCAAAAAATTACCGGGTTTAATCTGGTTTTGATGGGTTGTGTTTCGACTGTAGTTGTTGTGTCTTTTTATTGAGTTGTTGCTTTAAGATTTTATGTTGATGCGGTGGTTTTCAAGTAGAAGCATCCCAAATCTTTTGTTGAAAATTTAGCTTGAAGAAAATACTGGGAAGAAGTCCAAAGTTCTGGAATCTAGTCAAGGTTATCAGATGAGAGGATTCACATCAACACAATTGCCTGAGAGAGAGCGTGTTGCCAAAACTGGTAAATGTTGATACCATTTTGATATCCAAGAACATTTTCTAGTTATTTGTTTACATACTTTACTTCTATTTATTACTTGTGGATTTTACATTGATTGGGATACAAATTTTGCAACTTACATGTCTGTTTATCTGTCTCAGTCACTTCTTCCTGGATTCAAACTAGTACTGGTGCCAAGTAAGAAATGTGAATGATCAATCACTAGAGAATCTCATCCCTACTGGGATTCAAGCCATATACTGCTGGATCAACTCTGGTGCTTATACTCATTAATCTCAAAAACTGCTGTTGTCGAAACATTTTTTTTTCATTTGATAAGGATTTTTAAATGAAATCCCTGTAATATGGAAGTTGATTATTATAAGAGCAAAATATTGCTTAGCTGACAGCCTCTGTGTTACATTTAATTTGGCCTTGACAGTCAGATTTTGTTTGCTATTTTTGTTTGATTTTTAGTTCTTTGTTTCACCTAGAACTTTAGTAAAAAAAAAACAATGGATGTAGCTTTTCTTAAGCCTAAACTATTGAAACTACATATAAAACAAGAATGTTATAGATAAGTCTTGACCTGAATCATAGATCTCACACCAATTCACTACACTTAATCTTATTTACACATTTCCCAGAGGAGGAGTGTGACCTTAGTAAGTATAAGATCCAAAAACCCCACCCACCTGTTGTTTTGTATGCTGTCTGTTTTAAACTGTTTTAAGGACTTTTTCTAAAATCAGTGTACATGTAGTCCCCAAAATGTTGAAAATAGATTTTCATTTTATGAAAATTTGTATATTCTCTACATCTGTTTACATGTGTTTAACTATTTATGAAGTTTGATCAGGGGTATTTATTTTATCTTTGTGATGTCTTATATTTAATTTACAAATTACACCAGATTTATAAGAAAATATTACCAGCGTGCAACAAATATCACACTCTTGAATCATTAAATATTTTATGTTTTAGTAGAAAATTAATCAGCTCTGATAAAGCTTAAGATTTAAATATCGAAATGTAAGTAGTGGTGTGTCTGCCTAGTAATCATTATACATAGGTAAAACAATTTCACATGAAGATGTGAAAGCTTGTGAAACTCTGCTGTTCTAAAGTTTTCCATGTTTGACAAAGTTATTGACTTTAAAAACCTTAATACCAGTATTTCAGGAGAGTTTTCATAACTGATCTGTTGTGATATTTTTCAGTACAACTCCTTTGCTATTGTACATGTTAGTTATGTGCAAGTATTAAAAGTGTCTCCCATTTTGCTTACACCCTGTTTATGTGGTTTAGATATTTAGTCTAAAAGTTATTTTAGAGTAAGTAAATTTGTTACTGTGTTTAACTTAAGATCTTCTGAATTTTATATCATGCTGGAATGAAAGTATGTCTCACCATGAAAACTCAAGACAGACATTTCAGTACATACAGCGGTGAATGAAAGACGACAAAAAAATACCAGCCTCATCACCAGTTTGGAAAAATGTGTTGCAATTGTTGCAAAGGCTAATTAAAAATTGTGGTGTAATTGTTGTAACAAAGGCTTATTAAAAAGTTCTTGTAAAGTTGCAGCTGTATAATCAACCCTGACAACAGGTTTCACTGTTTTTCAGGTCCACTGATGTCAAGTTTAGGAGCCTCAGTTGAGATCTCAGAGGATGTCTTGGAAGCCATTGCCATGGTGAGACATGATGAAAACCCAACAAGATGGCTAGTTGCTGAGTACCAGTGAGTTGATACAGTTTAGCTCTGATATCTCTTTATTTTGTGGGGTACTACAAAAAGAATAATATAGTAGATAGAATTTACCTCATAAAAAATGTTAGTGAATGACGGATAGAATTCAGTATTATTCACTCGTAAACTTCTTACCGACCTACTTTTGGAGGTGCTGGTTTGTGTGGTGCGTATTTCAGTCATACATGTAAATGGTAACTTTTCTGCATAAACAGACAGAGAGGATATCCAAACATAATCATACATTAAGTTTCGCTGTTTAAATCACTTTGATTATTTCAAAATTATATGAAAATCAGCAGAAAAAAATCAAAGCCTAAAATTAAGAACAAATATGGTTGACCGTAAAGACCAGTTCACTATAAAGAACACTTCTTGACAGGTCTTTTAGCACAGCTTAATTGTAGTATTGTAAAAGTCTGTCACTTTTTTAATTGTCAGAAAAAGTTTTATTTTGTCACTACATTGTAGAGATGGCAGTCCAAAGGGACCCATAGTGTTGACAGGTACAGGTGAAGGGGACAGTACGGAGATTGTGGATATGTTAACGGATGATAAACCTATGTATGCCTTATATAGGACAACAGATGTCGTAGATGATTTGACTATCGTGAAATTTGTTTACATCATATGGTAAGTGGAGTTTGGATGGATTTCATTACATTTTAAATGTTCGTATATATGTTTTTTCATGTAGGAATTGGTCAGTGGTTAAATGGTAATGCATAATCCAGAGGTCATGAGTTTGATTACCCACTCCTCCACTGACATTACCGTCAGCTGCCTTTCAGATGAGACAATAAACCAAAGTTCCATGTATCAGTGCTATACACTGAGCATGGGAAAAAAAACCCAGAGGTGTCTCTGGAAAGGGATGCTTTCTATATCTTGCTCTTTCCCCCACCATCTAAAATAACTAAACTCTGCAGGGGGCATCATCATATCTATTGGCAACTTGTGCCAACAATAAATAAACCCAAATAGATTTCTGCATGTACGACTATTTACACTGTACATGTATAATGTATAGTGAATGCAGGAGGGAATCCAGTGCTGTCTTTCCACTTTTCTCATAATAGCTATCTTAAAGTTTAATCTCTGTCAAAATTTAGTGTGATTTAGTATGTTTTAAGATTACTGAGATTCTCAGTTTGATAGACACACCCAAATGTCATAACTTGGCAAACAGCATTAACTGAATGTTATGTAAATGTTGTGATAAAGTGTAACACAATGTGGTTGTGAAGAAGTATGTACATGTATTCAAATGATTCGTTTGTAAGCCTACAGTTAGATTCTGAAAGTCACAGTAAATTGAAGATAACTTTTCAAAATTGGCCGAGGACAAGGTAATATCTCTCACTCTGACTCATTGTGAAACAAACTTAGATTTTATGCATTAGGCTGTATTAAAGTACCTCTTCTGCAGGGTTGGAAATAGTGTGAAGCCAATGACTAAGGCAAAGATATCTACGCATAAAGGAATTGCCGAGAATGCATTTGGGCCATTCCATGTTGCTATATTTGCCTCAGACACAGCCGAGATTTCAGAAAAGGCTATCATTGAAAAGGTAATCTACATGATAATTTTCTTAATCGATATAATATATAACTTACGAAAAAAAAGCATTGTGACATCTGTTTATCCACACTTTGGTCAGTATCTAGGATAAAATCTGACAGTTTTCAGCAAGAAATTGGAAAAGCAATATTGTAAACTATAAAGAAGCATTGATTTCTAGGAGTGTAGATTTTAATAGAAAATGTGTTTTCCTCAACCAGTAAGGATGGAAGTTGGGAGGATACATGCTTATTTGATTTTTTACTACCTAAGAGTGGAGTTTTTCAATATTTTGGCAAAGATTTATACCCATGCAAGATAACTTTCCATTTCTCTCAGGTTAAGGTTGTACATTGATAGTTTTCATTTTTCTTAAAATATATTTAACTCTCCCATCTTTGAAGGGTACATGTCACACACAATAGAATTTCTTTAAAATCTCCAGCAAATGAACACTTTTTTTGCTCTTTTTTCTGTCAAGTAAACTTTAAGGTTGAATAAATTGCTTTTTTTTTTTTTTTTTTGAATGATGCAGTTGCATTTTTCTGTAATACATGTGCTTCCATACTTGTTTATCTCTTTTATCATTTGCATGTTATTTCTTATTATGTAGGTTACAGCTGCTTCTGGGAGCAAGTCATACGTGAAATAAATACGCATCCTTACCATGGCAACAACCAACACCTTTACACCTTGGATTCTCCGAGATGCAACCAAACTATCAGCATATTACATTTGTCTCACATTTTATTTCATTGTTGTCTTTAAGTTGTCATGAATATGTGTTTTAACCAATTTTTTTATCTTTTAAGTGTATAAATAGATGGAGTGGTATGTTTGTATCGATGGGGAAAAGTAATTTTAGTTTGGGACCAGTTAATAAGTTTACATTCTTATTTTGTTTCATTGCATTATTTTGTTGTGTTTCTATAGTTGTGGTTAAAGCAGGGATGGGCATGATAAACAAATGAACATGTTGGGGTGGATGATAAACACATGAACATGTTGGGGTGGAGGATAAACACGGGAACATGTTTGTGTAAATGATAAAGTTAAACACATAAACATGTTTGGGTGAATGATAAACACATAATTATGTTTGGGTGAATGATAAACACATAAACATGTTGGGGTGGATGATAAAAACATGAATATGTTGGGGTGTATGATAAACACATGAACATGTTTGTGTAAATGATAAACACATGAACATGTTTCTGTAAATGATATACACATAAACATGATTGGGTGGATGATAAACACATAAACATGATTGGGTGGATGATAAACACATAAACATGATTGGGTGGATGATAAACACAAACATGTGGGGGATAAAGAGAATGTGAAAGTGAGGCTAGGTTCTTGTCACTGATAGGAAGAATGTGAAGGAGAATATGCCTAAGATTCACTTTGTATCGAGACAACATTGACCTCAAGAATCATATAGTGAAAGATTACTTGTCATTTTATGTAGTGTGGCGGTGCAACTAGTAGGGTACTTTTTGTAGACATTATATTTTAAAGGCCTAAAATAAATCTAGTCAAAGTGCATTTAGCAGCAATGTATTTATAAAATAGATGTGTAACTTAATTTCTACAAAAAGCACATTAAAGTCACTCTAAAAACATTGTCATGTTTTTTCCCAGTATTTGTTAAAACAAGTTTTGTCTGATATTTTGTTGAAAACAATTTTTATTTTTATAAAGTTAATACTATGTTACACAAGATAATAAGAGTAAAACATATACATGTATATATATAACATTATACCGGTACTTTCGAGAACTGAGCAACAAGTTATCATCATTATGTAACTGAATGGACTTTCAGTGGTTTTCTTTTTGCTAAAAATGTTAAGGCAGTACAGGGTTACTCTATAACTTGTGGTGTATAGAGTAATTTTATTGGTTGTCAAATGGTTATGTGAAGTGCCTTTGATTTTCACCACTATAGCACACAGGCTTTTTCAGCTACATATATCTCTTAAGGAAAGCTTCATGTTATGTCAGATATATCCAGCAGCATTGTTTAAAAATGTAATCTTTGTATAGGCCAATGAAAAAAAAAATTTTGAGACAATAAACAAGAAAAACATTACATGGCATATCATGTCCTCATCATGTGAACTTAAGAAAGTTTAAATGGCATATCATATTGTCCGTATGACCTTGAGAAATTTCATATGGCATACCATGTTCTCTGTGATATTAGGAAACTAACATGTATTTGGCATACCCTGTTCTTTGTAATACTGGAAAACTTAATTGGCATATTGTGTTCAATATGAAATAAATGATAAAAAATATGATAAGCTTCATATGGCATACCATGTTCTATGTGATATTGAGAAACTTGACATGGCATACCATGTTCTATGTGATAATAAGAAACTTGACATGGCATACCATGTTCTATGTGATATTGAGAAACTTTACATGGCATACCATGTTCTGTGTGACCTTGAGAAACTTTACATGGCATACCATGTCCTGTGTGACCTTGAGAAACTTTACATGGCATACCATGTTCTGTGTGACCTTGAGAAACTTGACATGGCATACCATATCCTGTGTGACCTTGAGAAACTTTACATGGCATACCATGTCCTGTGTGACCTTGAGAAACTTTACAAGGCATACCATGTTCTGTGTGACCTTGAGAAACTTTACATGGCATACCATGTTCTGTGTGACCTTGAGAAACTTTACATGGCATACCATGTCCTGTGTGACCTTGAGAAACTTTACATGGCATACCATGTTCTGTGTGACCTTGAGAAACTTGACATGGCATACCATGTTCTATGTGATATTGAGAAACTTGACATGGCATACCATGTCCTGTGTGACCTTGAGAAACTTGACATGGCATACCATGTTCTGTGGGACCTTGAGAAACTTTACATGGCATACCATGTTCTGTGTGACCTTGAGAAACTTGACATGGCATACCATATTCTGTGGGACCTTGAGAAACTTTACATGGCATACCATGTTCTGTGTGACCTTGAGAAACTTGACATGGCATACCATATTCTGTGGGACCTTGAGAAACTTGACATGGCATACCATATTCTGTGTGACCTTGAGAAACTTTACATGGCATACCATGTTCTGTGTGACCTTGGGAAACTTTACATGGCATAATCTGTTCCATGTTACCTTAAGAAACTATTTGGCATAACATGTTCCTTGTCACCTTAAGAAATTTCATACCATGTACCATGTTCCATGTGACCTTAAGAAACTTGATATCGCATACCATGTTCCATGTGACCTTGGAAAACTTTACATGGCATACCATTTTCCAAACATAATTCCATGTGACCTTGAGAAACTTAATTTGGGATACCATTTTCCACGTGGCATTAAAAAAACTTTATTATTATTATTCATGTGACCTTTGGAAACTATATGGCATTGTTACATGTAACTTTGAGAAACCTTGTTTGGCATAGCATGTTCCATGTGACATCGAGAAACTGTATATGTCATACCATGTTCCCTGTAACTTTGAGAAATTTTATATTGCATACGTAATTCCATGTGACCTTTGGAAACTTTATATGGCATTATTACATGTGACCTTGGAAAACATTACATGATCTGTTTGACCTTGAGAAAGTTTATATGACATACCACGTTCTGTATGACCTTGAGAAACTTCATAAGACATACCATGTTCCATGTGACCTTGAGAAACTTCATAACGCATACCATGTTCCATGTGACCTTGAAAAACTTTAAATGGCATACCATATTCCTTGAAAAACATTATATGACATTGTTACATGTGACCTTGGGAATATTTACATGGCATACCATGTTCAGTGCAACCTCGAGAAATGTTATATGGCCTACCATGTTCAGTTTGACATTGAGAAACTATTTGGCATAATATGTTCCATGTAAAAAAAGGATAAGATTGACACTGTAACATTTGCATGCACATGTAATGTGATTTCTTGTTTCCAAATATTGATACTGAAATTCTTTACCTATAGACGGCTACCAAAGATTCTGTTGTCCTGTTAAGGTGGCAATGAATGTTTCCAGTTTATGTTTGTTCATTTGTTATTTCATTTAACAATGTCAGTGGTTACAGTATTTTTAGTGTTTTAAGATATGTCTAATTATATACATTGTTCTGAGGACCAATTTTAAAAACACATTTTATTAATTACACCTTATCTTGCATTGACATGTTATACCACTGCTCTCAAGAAGCTGGCATACAGGAGGAAATTAATTTGAATTGTCAGATGTCACAGTATTGGTGACAACTCCTTGATGTTAACTAGTGAAGAAACAACGGTTACACTGTTCTAATACTTGTTACATCATTGTCACAGTATTTAAGACCATTGAAGTAATATCACATCCCACCCCAGGAAGGCACTATCATAATGGACAAACCCCCTGTAGGTTATTTGACCCCATGTATAAGAAGACCACCCATGACAGGATTTCTTTATTTTTCCTTCCAGGGTTGTGATATATGTTTAACTGGAATGGCCCTTGTGGCATGACGATTATTTATTGAAATTATGTTGCCTTTTCCTTGACGGCAGTGGTTTAACTTCATAAGTGCTTAATTTCCGAGATAATTGTTTGTCAGATATATGTATTTCTGTTATGGTGAAGTGTTAACTTTGTCTGTTGCTCAGACTGCAGATATATTTTTTCTAGTATATAGTGAATTGTTTAACTTGAACATTTTCTTAATCAAAATCATTTACAGCTGTATTGTTCCGAATTATTTGTTAAGAGCATTGGAATATTTGACCAAGAACAAAATCAAAAAGTATCTGTGATATTCAATGGTAAATTGATATTCATGACACATGCTTATTCCGTATTTTTCATTTAAAACATTTGAGATTTGAAGCGATGTTTTTACTTGTATATGAAAACTGACAACTCTGTTGCTTATTGGAACACTATAGTCTGTTGCCACGGTGATGGTGTGTCTTAAATGTTCTGTTACGGGAAAGGGCGTTTGCTTCAAGTTTTTACAGGGTATGTAATCTGTCAGCTTTAAATGATATGTCGACCCCCCACAAAGATGTTAGCAGAATATAAGTACAAGTATTTGATTTCTGCCGCAGTGACATTGACTGGGCAAAACTTGTTACATTGTAACTGCATTGAGAATGAATCTTGTACATTTGAATACAGTCACAACTTAGGTTTCTAGATGCTACAAGACTTAAAAATCTATAGAAAGTTCTTATACAGTGTAGTAGTTATCTGTCTTAGAGACATAGCCAACGAGATAGTTTCAAAATACTGTGTATATAATACATGTAACTGTTGAACAAAAAGTACTGTGAATATTTCTTGGACGGAATGATTTTTATGGAATAATTTTTATTAAAAGTGCATTATAATTATAGTAAGGGAAGTGTTCATTAAAGTTCCTTCATTTTATTTTTGGAAGGCAAGTTTTTAGACAGATATATGAATGTTGTTATTGTGGTCACATACATTTTTTGAAAAGATTTTTGGAGGTGTTTCGCATGTATTTTTTATGATTTCTTTTTGAAAGAAATGTTTACAGCTGGTTTCGATTGAAGTATTCTTGCCACAATAGCTTTACATGGTATTGAAATGTTATTGGCTTGTGATTTAGAAGATAAAAAAATGCAGCAGATTTGTCAAAAAAAAGAATCCCGTTTTAATTACAAAATAGCTTGACAAGATTCTGTAGGAAAATTAAAACAAATTGTAGTTACACGAGTGATTTTGTACGTAAGGCTGTTCCTGTAATACATATATCTTGTCTGAGGAAGGCTCTTTCAAAATGGACCAAAAAGCCCTTTAGAAGTTAATATTATTAACAACAATTGCTTAATTTTGCATCTCCTGGGGGGATATATGTTTGAATGGAATGGTCTTGAAAAAGATTTCCTTCAAAGGAGCAGAACTGTAAGAAAAGAGTAGAGTGGGATTCACTAAAACAAGTATTTCATAATCTGTAGACCTTTTCACAAAAAATCTTACGACAATTTTTTTTTGTAAGAGAAATCTTACGATAAATATCCTGTTCACAAAAAAATGTAAGAAAATCTTCAGTGTAAAATCTGTCTTAACCTAACGATTGCTGTTACCCGTTCGTAAGTGTAAAATGTTACATTTACAAGTAAAATGTATAATAAATTTTCGTCTTGAATAAGAATTATCATAAGATAAAAAGATTTAACTTAAGACTGGTTTTGTTAAAATGACTTAAGATTTTACTTACGATTATTGCATGTCAAAATCTTAAGATAAATCGTAAGATTTTTTGTGAAAAGGTCGGCTGAAGTCAAGTTATCTGTTGTACATGTATGTATCTTGAAAGATCTGCAATATTATGTTTGTTTTATTGTGTTTACATAATTTACTAATATGTAACTTCTTTCTTTTATTAGTATCCTTAATTCTGTTTGTTGCTTTTCTTCTAAATGATGTCAGTTTATTATTTTTATATTGTGGAAATATTAAACATTTTAAATGTTTGTTGTTTTTTTTTTGTTGGCTCTGAATATGTAGGTTATTCAGCAACGGATGAAGATAGTAGTGTGTACAATTTTGAAATCATATACCTAAAAGTTTACAGCCGTGGCTAAGAACTCCTGTTCTAGCATTTACTGTTCTAGTTATTTACTGAAAGTGAAGTCTCTTAGCCTCGTATTTAAGTCGTAAGAGAAAGTTGGCATACAATACGCCTTGCAAAATTAAAACAAGAGGGCCAAGATGGCCCTATATCGCTCACCTGAGAATCATTGCACAGAAACATAAAAATCAGGATGTAAGTTAGTAGGTCAAGGCCAAGATCATGCACGGTCAAAGATTTAATCTGCATGCAAAATTATCTAATGTTTCATTGTTGTAGCTGAACAGAACGTCTTCTAAGAATAGGTCCTGTGACCTATTTTTTGATACTGGATGACCCATATACAATCCCATCCTAGATTTTATCAAGACAAACATTCTGACCAAATATTAGGAAAATCGGAAGAAAAATACAGCTTCTATCGCATACACAAGCTTTTTCTAAGATTGGACCCCGTGACCTAGTTTTTGACCCCAGATGACCCATATACAATCCCAATCTAGATTTCATCAAGACAAACATTCTGACCAAGTTTCATAAAGATCCAATGAAAAATACAGCCTCTATCGCATACAAAAGGTTTATCAAAGATTTGACCCCATGACCTACTGTTTGAACCCAGATTACCCATATTCAATCCCAACCTTGAACTCATCAAGACAAACATTCTGACAAAATATTAGGAAAATCGAATGGAAAATACAGCTTCTATTTAATACACAAGGTTTTTCTAAGATTTGACCCCATGACCTAGTTTTTGACCCAAGATGACCCATATATAAGCCCAACCTAGATACTATAGAGACAAACATTCTGACCAAATATTAGGAAAATCGGATGAAAAATACAGCTATCACATACACAAGCTTTTTCTAAGATTTGACCCCATGATCTAGTTTTTGATCCTAGATGACCCATAAACAATCCCAACCTAGATCTCATCAAAACAAGCATTCTGACCAAATATTAGGAAAATCGAATGGAAAAGACGACCTCTATCGCATACACAAGGTTTTTCAAAGATTTGATCCCGTGACCTAGTTTTTGACCCCAGATGACCCATATACAATCCCAACCTAGATACCATAGAGACAAACATTCTGACCAAATATTAGGAAAAATGGATAAAAATTACAGCTTCTATCGCATACACAAGGTTTTTCTAAGATTTGACCCTGTGACCTAGGTGTTGACCCCAATTGACCCATATACAATCCCAACCTAGATTTCATCAAGACAAACATTCTGACCAAATATTAGGAAAGTTGGATGAAAAATACAGCTTCTATCACATACACAATGTTTTTCTAAAATTGGACCCCGTGACCTAGTTTTTGACCCCAGATGACCCATATACAATCCCAACCTAGATCTCATCAAGACAAACATTCTGACAAAATATTAGGAAAATCCAATGGAAAAGACGGTTTCTATCGCATACACAAGGTTTTTCTTAGATTGGACCCTGTGACCTAGTTTTTGACCCAAGATGACCCATATATAATCCCAACCTAGATTTCATCAAGACAAACATTCTGACCAAGTTTCATAAAGATCCAATCACAAATACAGCCTCTATCGCATACACAAGGCAAATGTGAACAGACAGACGACGGACATCCAGCGATCACAATAGCTCACCCTGAGCATTCGCTCAGGTGAGCTAACAAGAAGCGCCGCAATGCGACGAAAACCAGGTTTTCAACGACCAAGTATTGATGTGACAGGAATTAGGAAGAAATATGGCAGTGAAGTAAAAATGGTGCTGTTATTTTGGTACCAACACAGAAAGTTGGTTTCAATAGTTCAAAATAAAAATAAATCAGATACCTGAGTAGCAATGCCAGGCTGTATTTTCATGTAAGCTACACACATGCCAAGTTGAGTATCAATAGGTCAAAGTGTGCTGAAGTTATTGAGTAGAAGCTGAAAATTCTATTGTAAGCAAGTGACCTTGACCTTGCTCCCAGATATCATAATAACAATCCCAAGCTGCATCTTAATATAAGCTACCCACACAGCAAGTTTTGTGTCAACAGGTCAACGCAAACTCAAGTTATTAGGTGAAAACTGAATTTCTTTTTTAAAGCAACAGTGACCTTGACCTTGTTCACAGACACCTGGGTAGCAATGGCAAGTTGCATTTTGATATCAGCTACCCAAATACTAAATTTGGTTTCAATAGGTCTAAGCAAACTAAAGTTATTGAGCAGAAACTTAATTTCTTTTTTTAGCAACAGTGACCTTGACCACAGACACCTTGGTAGCAATCCCAAGTTGCCTCTTAATATAAGCTACCCATATACCAAGTTTAGCATCAATAGACCAAAGCAAACTAAAGTTATTTAGCAGAAACTTAATTTCTATTTTTAGCAACAGTGACCTTGACCTTGATCACAGACATATGGGAAGCAATGCCAAGCTGCCCCTTGATATAAGCTACCCATACACCAAGTTTGGGGTCAATAGGTCAACGCAAACTCAAGTTACTGAGAGGAAACTGAATTTCTATTTTTTGCAACAGTGACCTTGATCACAGACACCTGGGTAGCAATCCCAAGCAGCCTCTTGATATAAGCTACCCATATACCAAGATTGGGGTCAATAGGTCAAAGCAAACTCAAGTTATTGAGCGGAAACTGAATTTCTATTTTTAGCAACAGTGACCTTGATCACAGACACCTGGGTAGCATTCCCATCCTGCCTCTTGATAAAAGCTACCCATATACCAAGTTTGGGGTCAATAGGTCAAAGCAAACTCAAGTTATTGAGCAGAAACTGAATTTCTATTTTTAGCAACAGTGACCTTGACCTTGATCACAGACACCTGGGTAGCAATCCCAAGCTGCCTCTTGATATTAGCTACTAATATACCTAGTTTGGGGTCAATACGTCAAAGCAAACTCAAGTTATTGCGCAGAAACAATTTCTATTTTTAGCAACAGTGACCTTGACCTTGATCAAAGACACCTGGGTAGCAATCCCAAGCTGCCTCTTGATATAAGCTACCCATACACCAAGTTTGGCGTCAATAGGCCAAAGTAAACTCAAGTTATTGAGCGGAAACCAAAAGTTGACGCCCGCCCACCCGCCGACTTCAGCATTACAATAACCAGGTTTTCGTTGAAAACCTGGTTAACAAGACAGCCTCTTCTGCTGTGTTGTGAGGCTAACAAACATTGAACAATAACAATTTACTACACTTGCAGGAACTTTTCACTCCACACTTTTCTCTGCCCATTTATGTGACGAGAACCTCTGATTCAATTATTAACTGTCCATCAAATAGGTAATCAGTTGATACTATCGTCTAAAACTTAGTAAAACTTAAATGACACAATTGTACGAAATCACCTTGGCAAATGATCACTTTTTATGCAGTGTCTGACTGGTTGAAAATGCTTATTTGATTGACAGAGTTGTGACTATCATTGTGTGGTCTTACCTCAGATGTCACGATGTATTTTACAGAAATTGAAGTGACATGCTTTAATTTTTCAAGGTCAACTGTTGCGAATTTCAGCTTGCATAAACGTTCAAGTAGGTGATGGTGTGTACTGGTCCCTACTGGTATAACAGTAAGTTACCACCATCACATCCAAGCAACATGTTAATTATAAGCCAAACTTGTCAACTATTGGTGAAAAACACTGCACAAATTTTTTTTTGTGCCAGCAATACAATTAATTCTCCATTTCTTAAAAAGGCTGTACTCCAGATTTGATATAAAAATATTTTTTACATAAATTAAATATCTAGATGCTGTGAGATTATAACAACATGAAATTTTACTTCAAATCTGATTATAAAAGTCAAAATAGATAAAAAAAAATATATTCGCTTCAGCCTGATTTGAACTCAGAACCCTCATGTTAACAAAATTTTACCATCGCTTTTACTGTAACCACTATCGCTGCATGTGTAATTATAGTTATTTACTTTAAATCTTATACTATATAGTTATACCGTCGCGTTACGGTATAGCACTTTGAAAGGAAAAAAATCAATTTATAATGTGATTATCTGACTTATTTTTTGTCAGTTAGTTTGTTTTTTTAAGCATTAGTCATGAATATTACAAGAAATTTATAATACAAGAAAACTTTCTTTTTTGTCATCTGGAGGCCAGCCCCTTTAATCTTACTGGACCAAGGGGAAGATAATACTAAAAAACAAATCTGTACTGATCCTACATTTATGCAACAATAGCACTTTATATAAAATGACAATGTTTTCTGGACAACTTTTTAACACTTTGTTCCACCAACTTCACTTGGAGTTCCTTCAAACACTAAGTTTTATCTTAAAAACCTGATGGATTCAAATCTTCAATTAAATACAATGTACCATACATGGTAAATTCAGAGCAAAACGTTATTTTCAAAAAAAACAAAAGACCACAGAACATTTCTTTTAAACAGTCTCTATGGCTTACTATTGATAGGTTTTAAGTGTGTAAATGAGGGACATTTCAAAGTACAAGTTACAAATATTTTAAGAAATAAATCAATGAATGGTATTTCCAATGTCATTAAATCACTGTATTCTTTAATCATGCTGTGTCCATTGCTGTGGAGCTAACATCTGTAGAAACAATGTCAAATGGAATCTTCTTAACCTCAGAGCTTACAACAGCTGTGCTTCCTCTCTTGAACCCATAGTTGCCTTCCCTGAATAAAGAAGGATTTATTTATGATATAAAAACAAGATTTTTTTCAACTGTTATTTTATTATATATCGGATGGGGTTGGAACGGTTCTGTATTTTAAGAAAAATTATCTTGTGAGGTCCTGGATTTTTTTTATAGTCCTAGGAAAATTGAGGAAAACTTTAAAAGCAATGACTTCAGTTTAAATCTGTGGTCTGTAAGCATAATCACAGATGATCAGATGGTAGACAATGATCAAAGAGTAGAACAATTAGCTCTCAATCTGGGTTGCATCCCATCAGTGATGTGTTTTCAGAAACTCTCCACATGCCTAATTGTTTTGGTATATGAAATACATGCAGTTTGACAAAGTTACATGTAGTCTGACCAAGTTACATGCAGTTTGGCCAAGTTACACACAGTTTGGCTAAGTTACATGCAGTTTGACCAAGTTAGATGCAGTCTGACCAAGTTAGATGCACTTTGGCCAAGTTATGTGCAGTTTGACCAAGTTACATGCAGTTTGGCCAAGTTATATGCAGTTTGAACAAGTTATAAGCAGTTTGGCCAAGTTATATGCAGTTTGACAAAGTTATTTGCAGTTTGACCATGTTATAAATGTATGTAGTTTGACCAAGTTACATGCAGTTTGACCAAGTTACATGCAGTTTGGCCAAGTTATATGCAGTTTGACCAAGTTATATGCAGTTTGGCCAAGTTATATGCAGTTTGACCAAGTTATAAATGTATGCAGTCTGACCAAGTTATATGCACTTTGGCCAAGTTATATGCAGTTTGACCAAGTTATATGCAGTTTGGCCCAGTTAAATGCAGTTTGGCCCAGTTAAATGCAGTTTGACCAAGTTATATGCAGTTTGGCCAAGTTATATGCAGTTTGGCCAAGTTATATGCAGTTTGACAAAGTTACATGTAGTCTGACCAAGTTACATGCAGTTTGGCCAAGTTACACACAGTTTGGCCAAGTTACACACAGTTTGACCAAGTTAGATGCAGTCTGACCAAGTTAGATGCACTTTGGCCAAGTTATGTGCAGTTTGACCAAGTTACATGCAGTTTGGCCAAGTTATATGCAGTTTGAACAAGTTATAAGCAGTTTGGCCAAGTTATATGCAGTTTGACCAAGTTTTTTGCAGTTTGATTATGTTATAAATGTATGTAGTTTGACCAAGTTACATGCAGTTTGACCAAGTTACATGCAGTTTGGCCAAGTTATATGCAGTTTGACCAAGTTATATGCAGTTTGGCCAAGTTAGATGCAGTTTGACCAAGTTATAAATGTATGCAGTCTGACCAAGTTATATGCAGTTTGACCAAGTTAAATGCAGTTTGGCCCAGTTAAATGCAGTTTGACCAAGTTTTATGCAGTTTGGCCAAGTTATATGCAGTTTGACCAAGATATATGCAGTTTGACCAAGTTACATGCAGTTTGGCCAAATTAAATGCAGTTTGACCAAGCTCTTAGGACTTGTTTCCCAGCTGATGTGAAATCCATGTTTTAAGTATTCAGCTAATTTTAGCCTGCATCTAACAGAACTCAATTCGAAACGTCTCTAAATTTTAACTTAGTCACTGTGTTGTTCAAAGACATTAAATATAACATTTTCAAGTAAAGTGCAATACTGCATAAATAACATTCCATGTTTCAAATTGAGGAGATTCGAAACTTTAGAGCTGCTTAAAAATGAATATAAACCTAACAACTTCATACACTCGGGGCCTTCATCTTTACAATGGGTGTTTCATGTAAACTAATATGCATATTATTGTGCTAAGCTATGAGTGACCCAATTGGCCATATCTACATATACACATATAACATATATCTATACTTATATATACAAAATATTGTTTCTGTCCTTAATAACTATACCCACCTTTGGCCCTTAATATTGGCTTCATCGTAAGGTCTCAGGTATTCCACCTTGTCAGCGGTTATCACACACAGATCTACGTTGGAACCGGAGCCGAGATCATTGAATATACCAGCTGCTATAGCATCCCGAACTAGCTTAAGGGCTTCTTCTTTCTAAATATTAAAAGGAAATATTTTTTCAATTTTAACTCTATGCAGCATTTAAGATGACAGATTTACTTGAACAAATGTACCGAGTTTATGTAACATAAGCAAGAAATCAGTTAAACCAGTAGATAAGTAGGAATTCAGCCTCTAACACTGTCAGGCAATTAATTCTTTAGTTTAGTTAACAGCAATATTGTGATATGGATAGAAGTTTTAATCAAGAAAAAAAAAAGAATTACAGTTTTTAAACTAACTTGTTTCCAAACATTACCTCCATGTTGGGTTTAAATCTTGCCTCAAAGGTTGCCATGGCTGCCAATGATCCCGACCCTGTAATTGAAATAAAGTATCATAAAACTAAAGAGGAAAAACATATTTCTGGCCTTTAATCATATATTACCAATTTTTAGAACTTTAAACCACTACCCTTTCACACAAGAATCTAAATGAAAAGTCTCTAAGTTCGCAAAAATAATCCTTCCTTGGTAATACAGAGGGAAGTGAGGAAAAAAATCAACAGCCTTAATTCTAAAGAATGTTTTTCCCATAATTTACAGTCAGTCACTGAAAAATACATCTTTATATATGTTTGTTTTTTTTTTGACTTTCTATAGTGGATGTGGAAACAATTTCAGAAAGAAGAGTTCTGTTGACTTTTTTATAATCTGTACACCATGTCTTCACCTAAGCTACAGACAGCTCGATTCAACTGGAACAAATATTTTTTCTATATCGATATAACAGTGATCTTGCAGAATCTTTTAACCTATATTCTAACACTATCCGCAATTTGCCGACAATAAACAAAGAAGGAATTGAGCGTGATATATCAGGCAGTATAGCACGCTGAATACAAGCGCGCGCCCGCTGACGTCACTGAGAACGCCACTGTTAAATAGTGCACATACTTACGTCCCTTATAAATATACGTACGTGTTAGAATGGAAATAGATTTTAACATTTTCGTGATCTACCGTCGTATATATCACGGTTTCTCGTTCATATGCGTAATTATTTAATCACTCAGGCCTACGGCCTTCGTGATTAAATTACTACGCATCTGAACTCGACACCGTGATATATCAGACGGTATATCACTCAAACTTAAAATCTATTTCCTAAATCAATGTTTCTCGAATGACAGAAATAACTAGACACTCAAAGTTAATCTGAGGCAACTTACCCATGGTAACATAAGGTAGCTTATCAGTAGAGCCATGTGGATGTATAGAATACAAGTGTGGCCCAGTGACATCTACGCCTCCCAACACAAGGGCAGCACTAATATATCCCTGGTACCTGAAAACATTGAGAAACAGTCCTATAACCAATATATATACATGTACTGTGTTCCCAAAAATCTATAAATCTAAATCTAGGTGGTTATCCTTAAAATCATTCTGATCATGCCATGTTCTGAAAAAGTATTGTTATCATATTCCTAAATGGTAAGCACACTAAAATTCCTGAAGACCCCATTATCACCTTCAAATTCAAAAAGTAGAAGAACACAGCATATATCTTTTTCTTTTTCATTAAAGAAGACACAGCAATCAGAATACGAAAATGCAAAGGCATATTTCAAAGAAATTAACATTGAAAGGAGGTCTTGCTGTAGTTATATCTTTTGTAATATTCAGAACATCTCCTATGCTGCAATGAAGAAAGCAAGAAATTAACAAGTATGTGTTTGTTTATACTTCCAACATTACCACTTTATCCATATAACTTATGTTTGGAAGACATACAGCCATCTCTGGCTTAACTCCCTAAAAAGCTTTTATAAAGTGTTACTTTGCTCTTGCTCACAAAAACAAAAGCAGGGCAAACTTCATTTGCATTCCAATAAACTTACGAGCTAATCTGCAACAGTTTTAGTCTAATTATTTCAATCAAAAGTCTTGTTAGACGCTAGAATAGTAAAGTTATATCTACCTGAACAGCATTTGTTTGAGAAGTCTGTTTGCTGTGGCTACCCTTGGTTTTCTACCTGTGTTAAGTTTATGTAGTTCTAACTGTGAGGAAATCATCTGTGTCGTCATCTCAGTATCTGCTGCAGTACCGGCTCCACAACAACTGAAACATTTGTTTTAATTTTTACTCAGCTGGACAACCAGAAAAGCTTTCAAAGTTTCGCTGTTTATTTTCTGCCTAATTTTGATCTGAAACAGGGCCTCAGTCTCAATGCTAAAAAGTGATTTTTTTTCCCAGTATCAAGATAATAAATCTGAGTGACAGTGTCCAAGAGGATACCTTTTCTTCACTTGAAAAAGAAGAGGTAGGTACTGCCTTTGTCCTGTTTTTTCTTTCTTTTAACCCTGAACATGCTGAAATGTTTTAATGGATTAGCCCAGCTTTGAATTTGGAACAGCCCATTCAAAGTTTAAGGGATTTCAATATCAAAATACAAAAATGGAGCTACCAACAGTATAGATCCTGGTCAGACTGCACGGATGTGCAGGCTGGCCTGGCTCTATACTGGTGGCAAAGGCTAATCACTTTTGGTTCCAGCAGGTTAAGGCTTAAACTATTTTCATTGACACAACTGTTAGTTAAAATGAGTTTAAATCGATGATATTTATATTTCTCACACTTGTCACCTTAATTTTAAAGCAAAGATGTAAACCCAAATTTCAGTCAAAAAAGGGCTTTTTTCCCTATCTGAAAGACCCTGGCCCCTTCTTTATAATGGTAAAAAAACCCACATAGCTTAGTGATATTCATACTTAGACAGAACCAATAACTTCAGAAAAGAGGCAGTAACATTCATTACTGACACCGATTCACAGTTAGGTGAACTCAGGTATGTGTGGCTTAGATTTGTGACTGCATCACAAGCTTTCTCAAATTAGATTTTTATTTCAAATTTACTTATTACCAGAAAACCACCTTTTCATTATACAGCTTTGAGGTACATTTTGATTGGAATTCCCTGCCCATCAGCTCGATAGGAATCTAGGTCCTCAGAAATAGAAATCATGCACAAAACTACATCTCCTTCTCTCTACATCACTCACAACATGTACAAGTTTACCTAAAGCAAGGGCATTTGTCAGAGTTCTGTTAGGTAAATACTTACTACATGTTATCAGCCAGATAGTGTATCTTACTGCAGTTTTTATCAGCAACAACAGTGTCTTCTGTTGCCCTTGTATCTGCCCCAAGAACTACTCCATCCTGTGGAAAACAATGTCTTAAGCAATTTAGCAGGTACACCTGTAGCTACTGTATTTATTATACATAACATCTAACCAGTCCTCTAACAGTTTATTCCTATCTTGTGGTATACATGACCAAAGTATGCAGCTACATTTAAAACATGACCATTTTAAATATTGCTAAAACATCAAAGGAATATATAAAATCCAAATTTGTTTAAAGCAGTTAAACTGATCTGCTTTGCACTGTTCAAGTAAACTGTAGTAAAAAGTGTTAAAAGATTAGTTAAGTTTAACCCTAACCTGCTGGAACTGAAATGATTAGCCTTTGCCACCAGTACAGAGCCAGGCCAGCCTGCACATCCGTGCAGTCTGACCAGGCTCTATACTGTTGGTAGCTCCATTTTTGTATTTTGATATTGAAATCCCTTAAACTTTGAATGGACTGTTCCAAATTCAAAGCTGGGAAAATCCATTACAAAATTTCAGCATGTTCAGGGTTAAACTTTAAAATACCTTGTATATGATCCCAGCTATGGTTGTGCCAGTTTTGTAAGCAGTTGGAGCTTTGAATCCTATTTTCTCAAGATGTCTATTTCTGAAAAAAAAAATCCATCATAAATGAAAGCATCAAAATGTTATAATCCCTCGTAGTAATGAATGAAAACATACAAATAACATATAAAATGCCCTAAAACTGGCATTCATTTTAAAAACAAATAACAGGAGAGAAACACTGTAAGTTGAATAGGAAGTTTTATATAAAGCAGTTGGAAGTAGCTGAAATAATTAAACAACAAAAAGCTATAGATTTCTTTTAAGTTTATTTTACTGGAGGTTTGGTACACATATTAATATATCGAGTAAACATGTTTCTTATAAGGTTCAGATCAGAAGAATTTTTTTTTTCAATATTCAATCAGGTCATATCTTGAATGAACTGTGTATGGTTTGTGGAAAAAGTGTAAAGGAATCATCATATACAAGCATTTATTACAAAATCGGAGGATGTTTCCAAGTGTTCTCCTTAAATTGATAAGATTATACTGTTTGTTCCCTGTTCATGGCCCTTTTTTGCAGTTTTAGAAATATCTACTTGTTTATATAGTTAACAGCAAAACAAAAGGGTCAAGCATGTGAAAACTATTAAATATCACATGTTTGTTAAGAATCAGGTAAGTTTGATAAAAATATCTTTCAGCAGTCAGTGAGTTACATTCTAAAGGTAAAATCAATAAAATAAATGCATTAATTTTTTAATACTAGTTTTTACTGACAGATCATGTTCTTAGCAACAGATGATAAAAATGAACACTATGTTTTTTTGGGGGTATTATTGTATGTAAACACAAACTATGTATATAAGAAAATAAACATGCAGAAATACCAACCACATTACTACCGCTTGCAAAACTGATTAGAGTTTCACATATTCGGAACACAATAAAAAGTGACGTTACGATGTTTATTTCAGTAGCTTAAACTGTCACTTTACTGATCATCCAATCACAGCGAGGCAGTTTTCTCAGGTATACCTGTCAATAAAACTGCGTTTTGCAATTAACCCGCAGCCAGAAAAATGTGCTTGGGCAGCGCCAAAGTTGCTGTGTCGTAATTGTCGATGCACTGTTACCGGAAATCTTCACTCAATATTTATTTTCCTAACCACTTTTCCATTTCGTACACAGAATGACACTACTGACAGGTAAAAGACAGAGTTTGAAAGAAACACATTGGGCAGCCCTTTAAGTGATTTTAGACAGGTGTACCAATCAGTCTTGTTCTTTACCTAACAGTGTAAACTCTAATCAGTTTTGCAAGCGGTAGTATTACTAGTAAGAATCAACTGAACACTCCTGATCTCGTAACATTTTGTAAACAAGCAGCCAACCTGTTTTTGGACAAAAATGTAATCCGATGATTGCCTGAGGTCACTCAAATAACTTTTATCTATTACTGCTGACAGGTGTGAAAGACTGAGATAACTGATGTAGCCCATAAAGTTATGGAAGCCAGAACTACCCAAGGCATTGACCTGTTCCAACTTTATTTGATTATCACTGAAAATTAATTGTCTTACTCTTAATGATGGGGCAAGTTTGTTTTTTTCTTGTTAAGAACAGATCAGGAATTTTAGATGAAAAATGGGACAGCTGGAAGTGAAGATAAGATAAGATTTTATTTGTGCAATAAGGTCCATAATTACATATAATTTAAAAAACATAAATTCGTAAGTCTAAGCTAATACTATTTAAAATTAAATTCTAGCACATATTTCAATATCACAGAGTTTGACTAGATCTTCACAAAGTTTGACAATATCACAAAATGCTTATCACAGAAATTGGATGCCACTAATACTACAAACACTTATAATTGTAATCATTTAGGAGGCACTGTGGTCCAGGGGTAGAGTGCAGGGCTCCGGATCCCAAGGTCGCGGGTTCGAATCCTGTCACGATCTTTAAATTCCTCCACGCTGCGCGATTACTGGTATGGAACCCAGGAAGCAGTCATCGAACATGATGAATCTAAGTTGTACAAACTTTGTATCGCAATTGATTGCAATAAATGAGTCTAAACTAATTGTAATCATTTAAAGCGTAAAAATGGATTGAAATGTGATGCTGATTATCATGATTTTTTGAAATCCTGTCGGGTTATGAACTTTGGTTAAAAATGCATAGTTTCTATGGGCTTACACAGGCACTCTGCCAAGAACTGAATAAGTTTGACAAATGTCCATGTAGTCTTGACAAAACTGGTGAAATTATTAAACATTGTCTTAGCAGCATCTTCCTTCATTATGTAAATAAACATAACAAGAATTACATGAAATGATCTTTTATATGTGAATGATATGTGGTAAACGAAAATATATACATAAAAAAGAAATCTCTGTCAACACGGTCATATCGTCGAAAATTTGATGAGATCGCTATGAGATGACTTGCAGAACTGTGATGAGCGAGTTAATTGTAATGTAGGGTGAACCTGGATGTTAACATCATCACTTACATATTCTTACCAATCTAATCTAAAACAAACATTGATGTCACCTGTTTATATCTTCTCAAAATATACCTTGAGCAATTTTCAAAAGAAAAACCCGGCGTCTCGACTTCCACAGCGGCCATTTTCAACAATTGATGACTGTTTCCTGGCGTGAACGTTTTCTGTCGTGAAAGAGCTAGAAACCAGATTTGCCGGTAATCCGTTATTATATTTTATTATTATACTTGTTTATATTGATCAAAAACAACTAAATTTTGTGGTGTTTAACGGTAAGTTAACATGCACTGCTCGCACATTTTTCAAATAAGACCCTGGTGCAAGATACATGTAGCCATGTATAATTTTAAAGAAAACATCCCATTCCAGAGACGCCAAAGGTTCTTTTCCATGCTCAGGGTATAGGACTGATACACGGTAATGTAACAGCAGAAAATGGAACTTAGGGGAAGAAAAATTAACATGCACATGGCAATCATTTACGTTTGAAAGGTAATATAACGAACTAAGAATAAGAAAAAAAATATAATTTCGATAATGTCTCGTTATTTTGTGTCATAAAAAGAAATCATTGATCTTCTTAAATTTCAGTTATCTCATACCCTTAGTAATAGGGATGTTAATTTATTAGAATAAGGGTCGGAGTTGAGCTATTGCATTTGTATTTACATTAAAATAGTAATATATAAGTGATATTCCCATCCTTTTCTCCCATGTGTATTTATGTCATAGTTGTAATGTAAATACAAATGGTCAATGGAATTCAATCCTGACAAGTGTGAAGTTCTCAGAATACACAGGAAAAAGAAACCGGTCATCTTTCCTTACACCCTACATAACACTAAACTGAAAACCACAGAAAATGCAAAATACTTAGGAGTTACAATAAGTAGCAACCTAAACTGGTCATCCCACATAAACAATATCACAAACAAAGCAAAAAACAGCTTAAGGTTCATCAGACGAAACGTCAAAACACAAAACAAACAACTCAAAGAAGCAGCATACTAAACATATGTAAGACCACATGTTGAATACTGCTCAACCATATGGCATCCATGGCAAAAATATCTCACACACAGAATAGAAATGGTCCAGAGGTCAGCTGCAAGGTACGTTCATAATGATTACCACTATATACAAGCAGTGTAACAAACATGATCAAAGAACTAAAATGGTAAACTTTAGAACAAAGGCGAAACCATGCCAGCCTGGTCATGCTACACAAAATAAAAAACAATCAGGTCAATGTTGATCACAATCATCTTACAAACACAAGAAACAGCAAATTCCTCATCACACAATCAAAAACACAACATCACATGAACTCATTCTTCCCAAGGACTATACGACTCTGGAACGAATTACCGACCGAGATTAAGGCTACCCCAACTGTGCCAGCTTTTATCAGTGGACTAAACAAGTTTTATAGATTTTAAAGTACTTAAAATAAATGTTTAAGTAAGATCTTCAGTTAAATCTTGTTTTCTTTGTTATTAACTTTTATAATTTTAAATGTTCCTGATATGCGCCTGCCTAGTATAGTCAGTATTGACTTTTGGCAGTATTAAGTTGAAGTTGAAGTATATTTTACTGACGAAAAGGTGATGAGTTCGAATCCTGGTTAAGTCAAAACTTTTTTTTCAGTTTTCATGGTGTATAGAAGCATAATATTATGTTTTTATTTCTTAAATTTTAAAGAAAAAAAGGGTAAATTCTGTGAGTCAGTCGCTTTAATTAAAAGTATTAATAAAATAATACTCCTGTATTTACAGTTTTCACTTAAATTAAGTTACGCATGCAAACAGTTTACGTTACCATCCTTTTTTTAAATATAAAATATAGTAACAGAACCTAGTAACTTTGCACTTAACAAATCTTAACAGCTATTCCCAGACAACGCGCCTGCTTAGTATAATCAATTGTTGATTGTGAAGCAGTACAATGTAGATGTAGATAGATGTAGATAGACCTATTATTTAGGAGGAAGAGCAAACAAACAAATAAAAAGAGCAGGGTGTTGATGACAAAACCTCAGTAAAATAATGTGGACAAAATTTTCTACAGGTTTATCAATTCCTTATCTGCATTATTGCAGTCTTTCATTTATTTGTTTTGCTTATATCGCGCAAGGAATAAAATGAGACAATCGGATCGAATAGTCCGGATGGGATTATTTGATTCGAAAATACTTGGGACAAATAGTCTCACACGTTTCCGCTTCCGGTCAAAGGCAAGATCAATATTTTTTGTTAGAGCAAGCTATTTCTGTTTTACTTTTCGCTCTTATGACTTTCTTATATGTTTAGGAAGCATTCAGGTGTAATTGTTCATTAAAGAAACCGTGGAAATACTAAACAATATTTGTTGGTACATTCCGCTTTTATCTGGTCACTATTTTATTCTGTTGCAGTACCACCTGCCTTATTCAACTTATTCAGTGACTCAGGGAGGGTCAAACACATCATTTAAGACCAAACTCAGGTTGCGAACAGCGTTTTACTAATATGAATGTGGCAAAGTATTCCCAAAACAAACAAGCTTTTGAGACATTTCAAATGACAGTGTAGTGGATGTATTAATTTGAATGAATTAGGAAAGACTGAGATAAAATTGAGTTTCTGCACTCTTTAAACATGTTAAAGATCAAAATGATGGAGGACTGTTGTGACAGCATTCTTGCCCTTAAGTATAAATGACTGCGTAACAACCAGCTAATGAACAAAACTTGATTAGACATTCACCCAGTCCTTTAATCATAATCCTGTCAGTATAACTTACAGTACTGTAGCAATACAATATTTATTTATTGTCGGTTCAATTTACTAAATGTATTTCTGGGGTTCCCATCGACTGCCATCATGGAGGAAGTACAAGTTTGTACAAATTGCAAGAGCTGTACTGTACCTGTTCATGTGTGTTAATAGATTGCTGGTTTTGTTTATTCTTGATGTATACAAATGCAGCATATAAAAAAATGAAAATTTTCATGATATTAGGGATAAATGGTAATAAAATGTCTTACAAACTATTGATTTTAGGAAAATATTCCTACCTGGTTACTAAATGAAACATACATTTCCATTTAGTTGTGCAAATTATATTTAGCTGATATATTTTTTCAGCATACCTGAGCACTATGTGCTCAAGGTGAGCTTTTGTGATCGCCCTGTGTCAGCCGTGCATCATCAACTTTTTACTTAAACAACATCTCCTCCTTAACCACTAGGTTAAAGATGATAAAATTTTACTGTAATGTTCCTTGCATTAAGCTTTACCAAAGTTGTTAAAAGAATTCCATGAAGAACTCTGCTTGCTAAGACAACTAGACTGAAAAAAAAAATAAAAATCTTATTGTTTATGCCCCATCTTCAAAGAAGTGGGGGTATATTGCTTTGCATTGGTCAGTCCGTCGGTCCGTAGACCAAATGGTTTCCGACCAATAACTAAAGAATGCTTAGGCCTAGGAACTACAAACTTGGTAGGATGATTGTCCATCACCAGTAGATGACCCGTATTGATTTTGGGGTCAAGGGGTCAAAGGTCAAGGTCACATTGACCTTACAGGTAGAAACGGTTTCCGACCAATAACTAAAGAACGCTTAGGCCTAGGAACTTCAAACTTGGTAGGATGATTGTCCATCACCAGTAGATGACCCCTATTGATTTTGAGGTCATTAGGTCAAAGGTCAAGCTCACAGGGACCTTTTAGGTAGAAACGGTTTCCGATCAATAACTAGAGAATGCTTTGACCTAGGTTTACCAAACTTGGTTTGCTGGTTGGTCATCACCAGTAGATGACCCCTATCGACTTTGAGGTCATTAGGTCAAAGGTCAAGCTCACAGAGACTTTGACTCTAAAAACGGTTTCCAATCAGTAACTAGAGAATGCTTTGACCTAGGTTTACCAAACTTGGTGTGCTAGTTGGTCATGACCAGTAAATGACCCCTATTGATTTTGAGGTCATTAAGTCAAAGGTCAAGGCCACAGGGACCTTGATCCTAAAAATGGTTTCTGATCAATAACTAGAGAACGCTTTGGCCCAACCACAAGCAATTAGGTGCTGCCTGGGGGCATTTATGTTTTACAAACATTTCTTGTTAAAACTGCAAAGCCCAGAGGTCTAAAATTTGGCATGGAGCATTGTCTAGTGGACCTCTACCAAGTTTGTTCAAAAAATGACCCTATGATCACATTGGCCTCGCCCAAGAGGTCACAAGTTTTACAATATCAATATAAACATAGAAGAAAATCTTTAAAAATCTTCTTTTCTGAAACCACAAGGCTTAGAGTTTAAAAAATTTGGCATGAAGCATTGCCTAGTGGACCTCTACAAAAATTGTTGAAATAATATCCCTGGGGTCACTATTGGCCCTGTCCAAGTGTCACAAGTTTTCATAGCAATATACATGTAGAAGAAAATCTTTAAAATCTTCCTTTCTGAAACCACAAGGCCTAGAGTTTTAAAATTTGGCCTGAAGCATTGATTAGTGGACCACTACAAAATTTATTCAAATTATGTCCCTGGGGTCACTGTTGGCCCCACCCAAGGGGTCACAAATTCTACATAGCAGTGTAGACTAAAATCTTTAAAAAAACTTCTTGTCTGAAACCACGAGGCCTTAAGTTAAAAAAATTTGGAAGCATGAAGCATTGTTTAGTGGACCTTTACCAAGTTCATTCAAATAATGTCCCTGGGGTTACTATTGGCCCCGCCCGAGGGGTTGCAAGTTTTACATAGTAATAAAGAATAAAATCTTTAAAAATTTTCTTGTCTGAAACCACAAGGCCTAGAATTTTAAAATTTGGCATGAAGCATTGTTTAGTGGACCTTTATTGAGGTTTTTCAAATTATTAGGTTAAGTTAAAGGTCACTTTACCTCGTAGAGCCTTCATTTATAGACCAATATCTTTGATATTCGGTATATAGGTTCCTTGTATGAACCTCTACCCATGGGAGGGGCTTGAGGTCACTGGGTCAAGGTCACCATAGCTTATATAATAGATATTTCTACTTTCTGTCATAGAGCCTTTATTTATTGACTGATATTTTTCATATTTGGTTTGTTTGCACCTACATAATTATCTTAATTAGAAAATGAAATACTGCTTATTATGTTTGCTAAACACCAAACCCAAAGCCAAAGTACTCAGATGAGCAATTCAGGGTCATCATGGCCCTCTTGTTTTAAATAGTTGACACAATCATATTATTAAACATGAAGTCTTAGAAGTAAAAATGTCAATTTGGTCAAAATCTTACTTTTGTCAGAAATTGTTTAAGACAGGTGTCATTTTCAAATTCTAGCAGACATTCAATACTTTACTGCTGTAAGATAATTTAATAAATATGATTAATAATTTGTGTGTGTTCCAGATTAAAGTTTGACAATGAGCAGTTCAGAGGAAGTTTCATGGATATCTTGGTTTTGTGGATTGAGAGGAAATGAATTCTTTTGTGAGGTAAGTGTATGTAGAAAACTGTGGTTTCTAGACAAGTTTCTCATGATACGTTAACTGCAGAATAATTAAAAAAAATTACTTAGTATTACACTTTGGCCTTTTAGAGCACTATGTATTTTTTGTTAAGCATATAATCCCAGAAAATCTATCATGAAGCTATTTTTAAAAGCTGAACAGGTGTTTTGTCTTAAAAGATTTATAGATTAAAGCAGAAATTTACAGTCTGGTTTTAACCAAAGCTTATGCCTGCATTCTAAATATCAAAAAGTCTGGTTAAATGTTCTTTGTTTATGTTTAATTCAGGTGGATGAAGACTATATACAGGACAAATTTAACCTGACTGGGTTAAATGAGCAGGTACCACATTACAGGCAGGCCCTTGACATGATTCTTGATCTTGAACCAGGTACAGTTCTCAGTGTAGAAAATAGAACAGTTGCATTTTTCTGTTATTTGTGATAGAGGCATAAGAAAGTAGATGTTATTTGCCCAAGTCACCCCTTTGCAAGACCATTGAAGCATAAGAATTCAAACATTCCTTGCCCTAGTTCAGTTGTGCCCTTGTGAGACACCATAAGCATAAGAATATAAAGGTTCTTTGTCCTAGTTGCCCCTTCGTGAGACCCTTGAGGGGTAAGGATATAGAGGTTATTAGCCCTAGTCACACCCATGCAGGGATGGATTGAGTACTGAAAATCAGTTCTCAAGTACTACTCAAGTACTTTTGGATTTAGTACATACTCACTGAGTACAAGTAATAATTTATTTCACAGTACTTGAGTAGTACTTAAAATACTTAAAAGTACATCATAAATGCTGCACTTACAAATGTTTACTGTAAAAGACAACAAGCACAGTCTCCATCAAAAATACTTTTTACATCAATATGAAGTTGGGCAGAAAGGAACTTCAGTAATCTGTGGGCAGTGGTTGCATTTTGCTTTTACATTCCAAACAGCATCATTTGAAATCTCAAAATGTTTAACACTGCAGATTTAGACATTTTCAGATGATCAATCCAAAAATATATTGACAAAAGTCAACATGCAACTATTTGTACATGCATGATTAAGTATTTTAAAATGTTCATGAATTGTTGTGTTTACAAATTATAATGTATAAAATATACATTATCATTCAGTGACTGACAGTCACAAAGTGGTGACCATAACTAATTATCTGTTATATAATGATATTGTGAAAAAATCAATGCAATAAACACATGCTTACAGAAATTTTTAGAATTCACACACCTTTTTCAAAATCAATCCTATTCAGTAATTTGAATGGTGTATATAAGACTGTTGAGAAAGCGTTCTTTTTTTTAGAAAAATCAGTTTTTTTATCTTAATATATGGTCCTAATTTATTACCTAAGCTTAATTGGCAGGTGATTGAGTCATAGCAAAATTTACATAGCGTTTCATGAATGACATGTAGGGAGGGTTGGAAATTGATGAAAAAAAAAAAGATGTCAAATGCAAAATTCATAATTCCTTGACATTTTAGTCAGTAAAAACACAAAGATTGATAAAAAATTATTTTTGTTGAGATTCAACAAAGAAGATCAAAGAATAAGGCCTGGAAAAAAATGTCACAACCATCACTCTTATAATTAAGGAAAAAGTGTGAAAAATATTTGCAGTGATTGGTGTTTGTAAAAATGTGGTTTATATTCTGACAATAACAACAGTATGCATTATGTGTTATAGATGATGAACTGGAGGACAATCCAAACCAGAGTGATCTGATAGAACAAGCAGCGGAGATGTTGTACGGATTAATACATGCCAGATATATCATGACAAACAGAGGCATAGCTCAGATGGTATTACACTCTTATTGCCTATATTGCTAACAATATGTTAACATTTCATGTTGTAAGTAGAATCTCACTTAGTCTTCCAAAGGCAAGGAATTTCTATAAATTTATTTGCAGAGAAATTGTTAGTTAGCTTGCCAAAAGGTGGAATTTCAATTTAAAGTCTTTGGATGCATGTTTACATGAAAAACAAACATCTGATTTTAAAATGTATTGTTTTTAGCATACCACAAGTTGAATGAACATTAAAATAGCAGATCTGTAGATGTTTGTTGACGAAATTCATTTATCTCAGTTCTTATAAATATCATATGAAATGTCAGATAGATACTATGCAAATATCTTACCATTATCTGCAGTTCAGTGATACATTTCAGCCAGTTTTAATTCCAAGCTTCAGCAAGTACTTATACTCTGATAATGAGTAAAGATTTTTTTTAAAAATCTCATGGTAAGACCTATATTTTTATAATGCAAGTTGGGAAGAAGTGGGTGGGTGCGTTGGGGGAGGGGGCATCAAACGGGGTAAATGGTAGTGGACTAGTGGGCATTTTGATTGATTCTAAACCCTAACAAATACACAATTTCAGATTGAGAAGTGGCAACAGGGAGATTTTGGATACTGTCCCAGGGTTTACTGTGAGAATCAGCCCATGCTACCCATAGGTAAATGCAACTCTTTATACTCTAAACCTGTTAAAATTTAGATAAAAAGACCAGTTTTGGATAGAAGTTGTCTTTGAAAGATACATGTTTTTTTCAATCCTTGTTACAAATTAGTAAAGCTGAACCTGTATCATATTTTTCTCACAGATTGTTTCTAATGACTTACTGATCACACAATTTTAAGTGAAAGCAATATCCATAGACTTTTCTTACATTTTAAAACAGGAAAAAGTTCAGTATATATTTATTACACTGTACTAAAGTTGTATAGATTGTTGGGTGAATTTTTGTTTGTATACTTTATTATTTGTAACTGAAATAAACATTTTTTCTGTTCTTTTTAGGCTTATCTGATGTCCCTGGTGAAGCAATGGTGAAACTGTACTGTCCAAAATGCCAGGATGTTTACACACCAAAGTCATCGCGCCACCACCACACTGACGGTGCATACTTTGGCACAGGATTCCCTCACATGTTATTCATGGTACATCCAGAATACAGACCGAAACGGCCAGCCAATCAATTTGTACCGAGGTATGGATTAAGTTGTTTCAGGTTTTTCTTGACGTATATTCTGTCTGGTTGAAATTTGAAAGGTAGAGACAGTTCATGTGACCCCTTAATATCTGCTTCCTTTTATTGACCAATCCTGCTGTTATCATATGGCAAGATATAAATGCATGATATATATCTGAAATATACATGGTCTTAGAACAATGAAGTTTGCCGTTAACTGTGGTAAGAAGAAAAGATATTTTTTGATCTACAAATATGTCTCGAAAAACTGACGTGTATTTTATGTATACTTAATTTGTTATAATAATTATAAAAACAACAATAATAATATCATTGTTATTTTTATTATTATTGATAGGAATAACATATTGGTAAGCTAGTATCCAGGTTTCAACAGAAATCAACTTTTTGTTAATTTTTTTTTCACCATACATGAATCTTCGTTTGTTTAACAAGATTATCTACATGATTTATACTTACCAAAAATGATAACAGACAGTGTCAGAAGTGAACTACTGAAAAAATACAGTTTAGCTTAATCTGTAATTTTTGCCCCATTAAGACACAATTTGCCCACATTTGTTGCGTTCTATTCTTAATGGAGAAGGCCAGTCTGTAATGTTCTAATAACTTGTGGTCCGATTCTTTGCATCAAACTTGTTTTTATGCGTGTAAATTGTAAAATGTACATCTCTGCTGTAAAATAGGAATAAACTCAATGATTTCAGACTGTATGGATTCAAGATTCACCCCTTGGCTTATCAGTTACAGTTCCAGGCGGCGGCTAACTTCAAGATGCCCATGAGAGGTATAGGGCATAACAACAGTAAGCGTTGACCACGGAGGTCCAAGTGAACAGTGAATCTTTGACGTCTTGTAGAACTATATTTGTGATGACCAGTGTGTGAACGTTATTGTTATCACTTCATTTCTCATCTAGGATATCCCAGCCATAGATCTTGAGTAATAACCTTTAATGACATTTACACTATATCATCAAAACTTTGTAAATTGTTACCTGAGTATAAATGGGTTTGATTCATTAGTTTCTTTTTGAATACAAGCATTGAAATAACACGGACAGAAACACATTGTCTGTTTGGCATTATACCACTGGTCTTTTTCTTTATATACATGTAGCTTCTAGGATGATGTGTGCTGTATCGTAGTCATTTTCTCTTTGTCAGTTCATCATCATTTCAGATATTTAATGCCGTATTTAAATCATTCATTCAAATGTCAAATCAAAACATTGTAAGATTGAAGTGCATTTTTCAGTCAGAGTTTGTCTTTGGCCCATCAGTTCTTATTGTTTTGCTTTTGGTTTGTCTGCTGTTATAATTATGTCCAGGTGTGATAATAAAAAGTAACAAAGATTAATTGTATTGTATAGTTTAAAGGTATATACCCTGTAATTGACCAACAATATTTTTTTATACTACAAATATTTTGTATTGGCTCATTTGGAAAAATGTAATATTCCAGATTTTGGAGTATGCTTCTTTAATATGCAAGATAGTTGTCTTCTAATAAGGCCTGGCTGAAAAGATTAAAGTTAAGTTCATCAACATGAAATATCTTTAAAAAAGAATTTCAACAATTGTGGGATTTTCACAGGTAAAAAAAATCACTCTAGATTTTGTGAATTTAGCCACACTAGGATCTGTTTGGTAGTTGTAACTTCTGTGAGAAGATAACTTCATTAATTAGGTGTAGCATTATTTTGTGCATAGCCAGCTATACCACAATTACATTAATGGGCTTCCGAACTGACAGTTTTGTGACATTCATTTTGATGAAATCATTATGCCTGTAAATAAATCTGATTTTTTTTTCATGAAAGAAAGACGAGTTTTTCACATGGAAATATGGAGGTAAATTTAATTATTTAGAACCAGCTTATAATTGTCACATAACAATTTCATGGACCGTTCGACCGTTTTTAATCAAAGAAGTGAATCTAGTATTCATTCTTGATCATTATGATTAACTGCTTGTTGCTATTTTGTTTTGCAAACTTTTTGTGGCATTGCTCTTGATTTATCTGTTAGCTTGACCATGTGTTGAAATGTACACCTGATATGTGATCGTTAAATGTACAAAGTTAGATGTTACCTTAAATGTTAACATGCCTTTGTCCCAACAATGTGTTTAAAATGACAGTATTTTAGCAGAGTTATTTCCAAATGTTGCTACATCATTTTTTTTACACTTCATTCAGTCAGTCTAGAATTATAACATTTTTTCTACTTAAGACTATAAAACAGTTAAGACTAGTCGTCTTGGAATAAACTGTTTTATACTGTTTGTATCTTACAATAATAACATCATTAAACATTAAACATGATCTTGTGTTACAGTGTTGTTGTTGTTACTTTTCTACACCTGCCAGATAAATACAATGAAAAATTATTCCTGAAAAATCCCTTATGTACATTCTTATAATTTCATATGAAGTCTGGTAATTATCTATTCAAACTTTGTTTTGCTGATGGCCAATGTTTTTTTGCCTCCGACCAGTGTAACCCTGATTAGAAGGTCTATACAGTCTAATCATGGTATGGTCTACACTGTTCTCTTATCAATTGTGTATAATAACTCACCTGTTAATGATAAATTGGTTGTCCTGTTTGAAAGATTGAGAAATCAATTTAAGAAATTTTGCAGGGTGAATGGTTAGCTTAAAGACATTTACTAAAGTGGTAATTTCATAATGATGGGAAGTATAGCTGATGTGTATTAAAAATCAATAAGGTGTATTGTCAGTTACACCAGGACTTCCGATGCACACAGATTTGAAAAGCAGTTTATTATTATATTTCTACATATTACAGATTTGTTCTGTCTCTATTCTTGATGCAGACTGCACTGCCCAAAAAGTTTGTGTTTTCCTAGATCACACTCCGTGTTTTGTCATGTGCAATGATCGTGCGTATCTTTAACAATTCTCTCCCTTCACACTCCGTGTTTTGTCATGTGCAATGATCGTGCGTATCATTAACAATTCTCTCCCTTTACACTCCGTGTTTTGTCATGTGCAATGATCGTGCGTATCTTTAACAGTTCTCTCCCTTCACACTCCGTGTTTTGTCATGTACTATGATCGTGCGTATCTTTAACAGTTCTCGACCTTCACACTTCGTGTTTTGTTTTTTCCAAAAAGCGCGTGTCTCTTCAAGTAACACTCTATGTTTTGTCCTGTGCAAAAGAGTTCAGATGCTACCAAGCAACTGACGCACACTTAAAGTTATAGATATACCGGAAATTGAAATGAACAAATATGTTACAAGTTAACCCCGCAGGGTTGACGGTTACACTTCACTTCTCCTTTATACGAAAAGCTGTTGGCTTGATGACAGAAGTTAGTTTATCAAATAAGTCATGGTTACTGAATCCTTTTTATGTGCAGATGTGTTTGCTGATTATTGTTAGCTGAAATTAAAGGATTACAGTAAAAGATTCTGCGCCACCTTAATTATCTGGTTGTTAAATGAAGTCTATACCTTTTGAATTCTGACGTGCGTGCAACAGTTGCGGTAATTAAATGACGCAGTATGTAACCAATCAACAAGACGGCCATAGTGAAACATGACTAGCCGGCAAGCGAACACACCTTACTTAATTATTTCAAACGCATTCCAAAAAATTAATACGATAAGAATAGTCCCAAAAAATGTGTTTTATAATATATTTTCGACCGTCGATGTGACATAAAAAATCCACATTCGTGAATAGATCTAAAAATGTTGACAGAGTTAATTTACGGTACCTATTCTATTGTCATTTACATTGGGGACATCTGAGCCAGGAGATAATACAAGATGTTTCGTCTTGCTAAAATTATTTGAGAAAACAACTTGATCCACCCCTCAAGCAATGCATGTCCAGCGTTTAAATACATACATCTGCAACACTAAACGCAGCTGTATATATCAATGCGTTATCTGGAAGTTACAGAAACAAGTCCCGGCTGTTCAAAAAATTTGAGTCAGAGCAATTTACTCGAAGTGAGCAGATAGAAAGAAGAGTAGAAGAAGAAGTATCATTGGACTGAGGTTTGGAATTAACCTTGTTTGTTGACTGTTGTTACATATTCTTTTTCGCTTCTTTTGACTTGGCCAGCAGAGTATAGGAGACCAAAGACCTTAGACTGTAATAAAATCATTGCTTCATTACTTTGACTTAACAGTACTCATCTGCATTAGTTCGTTCCTCCATTTGCCATTTATTCATTCGTTCGTGGTACATGTGGTAGTCTGCATAACCTGACCCTAAAACTACTGCCCCCTATCCCCCACAACACACACACACACATTCCTGCATCCCCCACCTTCCCCCTCCCCCCTCCACCCCCACACACTCCTGCATAATTTAGATATTTAAAATTTTGAGGGAAAGTGCAAGAGCTCTAAATACAGAAAGGACTTCCACTTGCTAAGTGTTTAGCACAGACACATGGGACCACTGTTAAAGTCTCGTCCGAAAGGCATTTACTTATGTTTGTGGAAGAGCGGGTGATTGAACTCGCAACACCTGGATTACGGGTCCAGCCTCTTACCACTGGACCACTGATCCGCATATCCCCTAGCACTTCTCCCCCGCCTCCCCCACGCTCATCCACCCCTCCCCTCTCCCCCACCCCCAAATATTACACAGTGCGGCCGGGAACCAGGTTCTACTGCCGGTAGTTATATTACAATGAAATATACCAGCGCTTTATATTTCTATTGGATTTCATACGGAGGCGTGTCTAGGAGACGTGTCTAACAAATTATCGATAACCGCATCTTACCAATAATCCAACCTCCCTACTACTGATTTACATATGTAAGCGGACGCATCGGACAGCAGCGACAAGTCTGTCTACTATTCTATCAAGATGTACGCATTAGTTTGACGATTAAAAATAGAATTACACACACAATTTTCATATATTTTTCTCTTACGTTACAGCTTGCTTAGTTAAGATCCTATGTATAAACTTTATGAAGGTATTATGCTTAGTGGTGAATGAACTTGGTGTTTTTAAGAGGTAGTTTACACTATCTTATCTAAACAATGCTTTGGCTGACCAGCTATTGTTACATGGAAAAAAAGTACAAGCTTGAGACAAACATTGTAGACGAGAATTTAAACGGAAACCTAAGGCAATCATCTTCATCAATGATTAAAATCATTTCCTAAAAAATCGCTACGCTATAAGGGGCTGGGATATGAATAATAATATTGGAAATTAACGTTATATAGAATACAGAATTGAATAGGTCGTCTTCATATCTAACCGTAGTAATCCACCATGCATGATAGAACACATAATATAAATCTATTGTTTTTGTATAAAGTATTTCAGTTATTTGTACACATCTAAATGTACATTTATACTTGGTAGATAAATTATGTATCATGTTATTTGAGTTTCATTTCTTCAAAGCGTTTACGCAGGTTGTTTGGGTCGGAAAATCAGGGTTAAGTTCAATAGGACAATTAATAAAAGCTAGCCTTCAGCTACTGTCACAACCCCAAATCCGGAGAATAAGGACGTTTTCCAAACCATGTAAAAGTTAAAACTAGGTTGAGTAGTATTAGTAAGTTAAAACAGAAAAGGGGTTCTCGGTAGATAGATTGGTCTCATACTTGAAAAGTTTTATTGCTTCAAGTATGTTCATTATATAAGTACAGAAAACTAAACTATGCTTCTGCTTTGTGGTATATTTCCAGTATTATGTATGTATGTCTGTGCCTTAATTGTTTGTAATAAGGACAGTGTCTCATACTTAATTTGCTGTTAATATGTGCAGTTTTCATTTCATTCCATTCTACTAATAGCAACGCAGTTCAGTTTTGATTAGCACCAATGACCATTCGCAACATTTGTTTGTCTGTCATTTGTTACAAGTTGATCATCACACATGTCTGTAAGGGCTTATTTTGAAACTAGTTTTGTAAGGGCGGTTACAAATTACTAGCTCAAAGGTGGTAATGCATCAGATGTTGTCAGTATTTATATCGAATTAATATATTGATGACAACATTAAAAAGAAGCACCAAGAAAACTGTTCGGTGTCATTATACGATATGAACCACTTGAAGGCAAGCTTGTCTGTAATTTGCCAGTTAAATAAGAAATGTTTAAAAATATGAATTTCTTGCAGAACATACATGTATGAATTCAGGTTGATCTCGAAGGGTTCCGAATCTCATCACAGTGATATTTCAGAAAGCCATAACTGTCGGTAACTTTCAGTTGTGAGTAAACAACACAGTGATATTGAATTCTAGCTTATTGGACCTGTGATAGTTACTAAAAACTTAATTAGTGGACTTATTTATTTAAGGCATTTTCTTAAGCTATTAAGCCATAAAATTGAAAAGCAAAGAACAACCTTCTAATTTGTTTAACAAGCGACCAGTTAATTACTTTTTCATTTATTTGCATGTTTAGTGCAATCTACCATTAATTTTTTTGTTTAGACTTATACAACACGTTGCCCTCCAGGTCTCAAAACCAGTTTGTATTTTCAGTTCTTTTTTCAACGTAGCTGTATTAAAATCAATTTTGACCTACATTTGTTACGAATGAAATTATTAGATACAAAATCTTCAGCTGAAGAAGCAAGTTTGCCATTGGTGAAAATTGTTGCTGTTATGAAATTTTTGGGCACAATTCGTAATTGTTAGTTTAGTTGTGTCAGAAAATAATACAATGATAATAACATTAATACAGCCCTAAATTAAATATCAAAATGGAATAAATACATTATAAATATGACAAGTATTTCAATTTACTTCATTGAAAATGATACTAACACTTTTAACATTAAACTCAACATTTTTTGTTTATGGTCTAGACTGTTATGGAAATAGGACATTCGGTTACTATGCGCATTCAATATTTGCCTATGTCCGAAATCTATACACTTATGGGACATTAATTTTGTATTGTATCTACACCGATTATCTTTTTGAAGATATTTTTTGTTTGAAATATTGCAGCTAGCAATGGAAAGAACGGGTTTAAAGAAAGCGCTCAGTTTACTACTTAATAACTTAAACATTTTATGTTATTTAATTGTTGGTGACAGAACACTCCCCTTTCCTACCTCGACGTAGAACGGATTAAAATGTTCTACTAACCCTTACTTTAGTTTAAACATATTTTATTTGTCAATGACAGGAAAGAGTACAAAGTGAATATACAACGTACAATAGACAAAATGGATTGAAACTGAAAGCTTAAAGCTTATAAGTGTTTCTATCCAACAAAAGAAGACTTACAATACAGATGGATTAATAAACTCAAAATATCATGTGTACAATAAATACAATTTCGCTTATGTTTTTATATTTATATCATAACAGTTTATTATTGATAAAGTAATTCAGTTTGAGAAAGAGACAAAGAGAGAGAGAGAGAGAGAGAGAGAGAGAGAGAGAGAGAGAGCTATCAGCCAATATAATTTTGTTGGGTCCAATAGAAGCAGAACGTATTTAAAACAATTATTTAAACCGTTTAGATTGTTTTATATATGTATAGACTGCATGAAAAATGCAAATATTTTCGTTTTTATCTAACAGTAGATTGCCTTTGAGCATTACTTCTAATGTAGGTGTACTGTAGTTACCAACTTCGTTAATGAGGTAATGTCGGATTACGTTGTATTTGCTACAGTGGAAAAAGAAATGTCTAGCGTCTTCGATTTCTCCACATGTACATAACGGTGAGACAACTATGTTCTTACGATAGAGATCAGAGTAAGTGCACTGCACCCTGTACGAATTCGCAAAAGGAGTACTTGCGTTTTCCTATCACCGTAGTAATAGTGGTCAGGGATACAAGGAGGAGAGTGTCTTATGACAGATTTGAAGGCAGAGAGAGACTGAGGATTTCTTGCTATTTGGTTTAGTTCGTTCCAGGAGTGGAGACCATTTGGAAGTAATGAGTTTGAGTACAAGGTGGTTCTGCAGCGGGGTATGGGTAAAGTATCTTGATTTCTAAGATTGTAACCTGAATTGTTTGGTTCTGGGATTAGAGATGATAGATATGAAGGTGTTAAGTTGTTTTTCATTTTATACATTAATGTAAGTATATGATATTTGCGCCTACTTTCAAGAGTCTCCCACCCAGTTTCTGTGTATAAATGGTGTGTTGACACTAATTTAGTTGCTCCGGTGACGATACGAGCGGCTTCAAGTTGAACTTTTTCTAACTGTTCTGCTTCAGCTTGGGTACAATTACTCCATACTACATCATTATATTCCAAAATGGGGCGGATGAAGGATATGTAAATGGTTTCTAAACTTTTTCTATCTAAAACAAACTTCAATTTTTTCAAGATATTGATTCTGTCCCAAGCCTTTTTAGTAATATATTCAATATGAGATTGCCATTTGCCATCGTTCGAAAATATAACTCCAAGGTGTTTATGACTGTTAACATTTTTTATTGGTTCATTTTTCATGTATAATTGTTGATGGTTAGGCTTTTTGGTTTTACGAGTTATTATGAGTGATTCGGTTTTTGAAGGATTGAAATTGACTAACCATTTGTCAGCCCAGTCAGTAATTCGTTGGAGATCGAGATTTAATCGTGCACCGTCCTGATTAGGGTCGTTTACAATAACATAGAGTGAAGTATCATCAGCAAAGAGGCGAATATTAGTTTCAATAAGGGAGGTGATGTCATTGATGTATAAAAGAAAAAGAAGAGGACCAAGGATTGAACCTTGTGGCACACCAGCTTGAATCTCTTGCCAATTAGACGTGACTCCAGGGAGAATGACGCGTTGTTGACGAAAAAAAGGTAACTTTTAAACCATTTGAGAACATTCTCTCGGACACCCACTGCATGTAACTTTTGAATGAGATCATTAAGCCAGACTCTGTCGAACGTTTTTGAGATATCGCAAAAAACAACTCTTATTTCTTTACCAGAGTCTAAAGCTTCACAAAAGGAATTATAAAGAAATGATAACTGATTGATTGTTGAATTGCCTTCAACGAAACCAGATTGAAGCGGAGTAAGAACGTTGTTTTCTAGAATGTGATTATATAGATGTTTAAAAATCAGTCATTCAAGAACTTTACTCAGAGTACAAAGCAGTGATATAGGTCGGTAATTTGAAACTAAGGATGGATCACCTGATTTAAAAATGGGACATACATTTGCTTGCTTCCAGGTTTGTGGAAATACTCCTGACGATAGGGATTGATTAAAGATATTACAAAGCGGAGGCGCCAATTGAAAAGCAAGTTCTTTGAGTAGCCTGTTACTCACATCGTCTGGTCCAGACGCCTTAGAAGTGGGCAGTCCTGTTAAAACAGGGATAATTTCCTCAGGTGTGAAAGAAAGTGCTGATAGATGAGAACTTACCTCAATGTTTTCAAGTGGTGGGACAGGCCTATTTGAATTATTTAGAACAGTTTGACTACAGAAAAATGTATTAAGGAGATTTGCTTTGTCATTATTATCTGTCAGAATGCTGTTACCTGATTGTAATGGAGGGACCGCGTCAGTTTTAGATTTACCAAGACATTGTTTAAGAATGGTCCACCAATTCTTCGAAGACGTAGAACCTGATTGTAGTTTATCTGACAAATTAGAAACATGTTTTTGTTTTTCTACACGGACTAACTCTACGACTTCGTTTCTGATTTGTTTAAACCGATCCCAATGGTACGGAGTGTCCAGCAGTTTGGCTTTACGAAAAAGACGTTTACGTTTACGAATTTTAGCTTTTATATGAGATGTAAGCCATGGCGGATCGTTAGGACGGACTGTTACAATTTTATTTGGTACATGTTCTTTGGCTATGTCAAGTAGTTTTGATGTGGAATTTTTAACGTGAGTGTTAATATCATGATCAAAGCAAGTGTCCCAGGCTATTTCAGAGACTGCAGAACGAAACGATTCGAAGTCACATTTATCATAGAACCAGACTTGGCGACGGAATATGGTGGTTTTAGGTTTGATAAATTTAAACAATGCTACTATTTGACAATGATATCGTACAGTTTGAGACAGAAATGGGTCTGTTACAAAACTGGTGAGAAGGTTTTCAGGATTACTTAGCATAAGTAAATCAATGATTGAGTTCGAATTTTCAGTGTAGTGTGTTGGGGAGTCAATACATTGCGAGAGTCCAAAGGTAGAGCAAAGCGAATTGATTTTACGAGAGGCATTTGGACAAAGCATATTTCTATTAAAATCCCCAGTGATGATAATATCCTTAATTCCTGTATCAAAGGCTAGATGAATTGAATTTTCGATAGTGTCGTCATAAAGTGCACTTGCATTTGGGGGTCGATAAAAAACGCCAAATAGGATATGTTTTGAATTCAAGACGTTGTTTATTTCTAGGTCTGCGCGTCTCTTGTGATATATATCTTGTTTAATATAGACAGTCATACCGCCGTATCGGTTTCTCTGTCTCTCCTTTCTGGAGGCTTTAAGATTCAAAATTAATATCCGTATTATTAGTCTTATTGGAAAGCCAAGTTTCAGTAAAAGCAAGAATATCAAACTTGGATAATTCGGCATGTAGAATATCAACTTTATTAAGTAAACTCTGGACATTGTAGTGAATAACAGATAGATGATGGGATAGTTGGTTCATTTCTACGGAGTCAGATCCTGACGTGTCAGAGGAATTTAATGAGTTTTCGGGGCCAGGATTATATCCCCAGATAGGTACAACAAGATAAATATAGTAGCCCGAATATTTCTAAGTGTCGTGTTCGATAAAAACATATTGTTCATTATTACTGTTACCGTATATTTTAATATTAGTGATTTAGTACGTATGCTTGAAAAATACATTGCTAAAAAACCTGTGCTATAAACACCATACAGCCGTACACTACTTAGATTACTATCCATTTGGGAGTAGAGTTACGCGCATTATAAAGTAGTATTCAGCTGCCTGGATGGCTGTATTACAACAGTAATTGACATACAGACCAATCATGCTTCCAAGGACCCATTCACCAATACAACAGAAGAAAAGAATGATAGTAAAAAAGAGATGAAGTATCATAAACAGAATATGGTTTTAGGAAGGTTATATCAGACCATATTTCAGATTGGAAGGATTTTAAATGTTATAAATATACCAATATTAAATGATCACACTTCAAACGTTTTGTATAAGATATTCTGCAGAACATATGTGTGCTGGCAAATCTCTAGTATTTCAAAGTATTTCTGTAAATTACATATATGTAAAATAGAAGAGCAAGGAAGATAAATGCTACATAAAAACCTTTGTGTAAAAGAAAAAAAACAAACAAACAAAAACAAAAGATTTTCAACATACATAAGTATTCATTAGATTTTCTTGAACTCGTTTAACAAGAGGACACAAAATTGCAACTCGTGTCAAATCTATATACGTGACACATTAACAAAGATATTTAGCTTAACATGATGTCTTAAGAGAATATTAACGCAATGGTCCATTTTATTTTAAATGTGGCACTGATTTTTCTTTTTTTTCTAAAGCAAGGAAGAAAACTATAAGTGAGAACTATGAATGTCATTCAAATACACACAATATGATATTGGACCATTACGTAGGCTAGGCTGAATAGATATGAAAAATACATTTTAAATTTATTTTAGTCCAGAATGATTATAAGTATAGCAGTTATAAGGATATATTGAAAACGTCAAATTTATATTACTCTGCATTACGCACTTGTCTATAGACACCTAAGATTACATGACCTGAAAGGCTTGCTACGCTGTTGTAATTAAATACAATGGGTGAAAGAATAAAACATTTTCACGGGATCACGAGTTCAATATATACTAAACATCTAAAAAAGCAAATAATGGTTCTGTTAGCAAAAATAACTAGTATACTTCACGAGAAAGATAAAGCAGCATATCTGGTTACTGCAGAAGAGTCATTCAGACAGTTCGGCATGTGCGAATTTGTCTAGGTCGGCAACACAGTTTATACGGTGGCGTGTTTCGTCGTTGTCAGACACAAAGATCTTACCATCTAAAGAATATGCAGCAGTCAGTTTCTTACTTTTCACGAGCAATCGAGCTTGATACAGAAGGTTGTTTCTTGAGGCTGTCAAATCTTCATTTATGAAGACGTTCTCATAATTTGGTTCAGTGCAGTTTCTAAGAGCGGATTTATTTGAAATAAATGCTCTCCTGGCTCTGTAGGTTGAGAATTTCACAATTATGTCCTTGGTATTCTTTTTGCCTACTCTGTGTGAGCGGTCGATATCGCTAAGAAGGATTTTAGTTTTCATAATTTTGGCAAGGTCAAGGACGATAGCATCGGTTGATTCACCATTCTGAAATGGAACACCTGTCACACGCAAGCAGTTTCTTCGACTGTATTGCTCAAGTTCCTCATTTGTTGCCTCACAGTTTATTACTTTCTGCTCAAGCATTTCACATTTAGCAGACAAGATTGCATTGTCGGCCTTGAGTGAGGATATTTGAGAGTCATAGGTTTGTTTCACAGCGTCAACAGCTACTTTGACAGCGTCATCGATAATACCTTTGATGTCAGGAACCTTTATGTTTACAATACTAACAATTTCAGGTAACATTAAAGCTTTAAATTCGTGCGCAATTCTAAGGACGTCATCGGAGTGCATAGGTGCAGAGATATGGTGTACAGGAATTTCGTCAGACCTAATGCAAGATGAAATTTGTGGACTTGATGATTCAGTTTCTATCGACTCTTTGGCACTACATACTTTTTTCTCAGGGTTATCAAATCCTGCATTGAGAGGAGACACCATGTCTCTACTGCGTTTGGAATCCTTAAGAGGGATAGACGTTGCCGTATTCAAAGTTTCCATGGCGTAATATTAATGGTGTGCAGTATACTTTCTGTGATCAGTTAACGGGACAGTTAACTGGACAGTTAACTGGACAAATATATTGTCTGTGGATTAGTTTCTCAAAAACAGGTCACTAATGTCAACAAAAATGTCACTTCGATTATTCGATTTATACAATTTATAGAAGTGCAAGAACCATTGCAAATCCACTGAAGAATAGCTCCAAATTTTACATACAAATGAAATAAGTCCTGATACAACAATCCTCAAACTTTCAAGAACGAAAACACTTTAGAATATTTTCAAAACTCCAGTTTTATATCTCAGTAAAAATGTTCGACTGTCCACCATTAATCACGTGATCTTTGACATTGCAACTTGGCTAATTTTTACTTGCACCATCAATGTATCTCCATTATTTAAGGAAATATTGCCTTGAAACCTTTTATAAGACTAAGAAATTCGGTTTGAGTTTTTCACGGAAGCTGATATGTTTTACTTTGCAGATATATATTGGGTTTAAACATCACACCTTGAAAGTTACATTTGTGACGCACTTTGCCGGTAGTGATGTAATAGGTTGGTAGGGTTGCATTTATGCTGTTTCTGTGTTGTAATTTTTACTATCACATTTAGACACTTGACAATATACTTCCTGATTGTTTGAACATAATATCTTTTAAAACAAATATAGAATAATAAGAAGTATATAAGAATGTACTGACTTGTTACACAATCACTTCTCTGGTCTTTTTATGTATTGCAAAAAGACAAAAAACAGTTTGCTTTGCAAACGCAACTTCTGACGTTACTTTCTGTTTTGTTATTTTAGTTGCAATTTACATATATTTCCAAGAGAATATAGTGTTCTTATTTTACCATTGCCGGGCATTGATTTACCACAGCACTTACGCAGTTCATAACATTATGCAAAACTTAATAAATAATCGACTGAATAACCATTCAACTTATACGCCAGTTTAAAAATGCTTCTTCCTGTTCCATGTCATTCCATTCATAGGTGTTCTGAAACATGTGCGGAACATGTTCTGGACAGCGAATCGAGCACGGTCAAAAAATGTTCCCGGATTGTCGACCGAAGGGACTTTTCACTTCCGACCAATAGTGCAAAAAATAATACACACAATTCTATACAGACCTCTTTCGTTAGTGTTTTGGCGGGTTTTTTTTTCGTATTTTCATACGATTTGTCTACCGATACAGATACCATGACATTTTCTGCATTTTGTCTATAAGTTTGTGATAGCCTTTTAATGGAAAGGACCAAAATGTTTCATATCCGAAAATATCAGTACTTGCCAGTAACCATATGTTGTCCTAAAGGACACTCGGATTCTAAGTGTAGAGAAAAATATAATACTTAAAAGGATTCAGTAACTATGACTTATTTGATAAACTAACTTCTGTCATAAAGCCAACAGCTTTTCGTATACATGTAAAGAAGAAGTGAAGTGTAACCGTCAACCCTGCGGGGTTAACGTGCAACATGTTTGTTCATCTCAATTTCAATACAATAAAATAAGATATACGATTTCATGTATTGCATCAAACATCTTACAATACGTCTAGTAAATACAATTAATGTAACAACAATCTCTGAAAGGACTCAGTGGCGTAGCTGTCTACACGCCGAATACGAAAGTTTCGTGTATAATTTGTTTTGTGAGGTAGAAAAAAGAAAATTATTTCCATGTTATGTCCCGGACAAGCATTTTTCAAGTGAGGGGATAATTCAAAAATGGAACCAGGTAGAGTTGTGGTTCTTGTGCACTGCACACTTACTCATAAAAGCTGTACCGCAAGTTTGAAGTCAGCCAGCCATTCACCAACAGAGTTATGGTCCGGACAAAGTCTGGACGCCGTCCGTCACGGGGTTTGACGGGCGAATAATAGATAAACTGGGCGCTTGTGAAAACCTTAGCTTTGATTGTCACGTGCACATTTGACGGAAGACACGTGACTTCTATGAAGAAAATAAAATAAACAGAATAGCTGGATTTCTTAGGCGATGTTTTAAAGTCTAGACCCACATAACAATCAAAATAATGTATAAAAGCAGACAAAATAGATTACTTTCCTTCTGTTGTCCGTTCCTTTACAGTCTGACTCTATCGATTACATTAGGTTTAATACAATTACAGGTCCACACACCATCTACAATAAGACATAATTGGTGTATGAACATATATTTACAGCAGCTGAGTTCCGCCATGTCATGTATTAGTGGGGGTGGTGCAAAATTGCAGAGGTGGAAATGAGAAAAAAAGAACTATTTATTTCTCGTCTCTTTACCTTAGAGTGTGGAGGACCTAACAGACTAAAACACGAAAAAACAGGATGCCACGCATCAGTGCAAATAAAATGTTTGTTGTATTCAAATTTGGGCTTTCTCATTTTGATAAAAGATAAATTGCTGTAAGTTGTTTACGGTAATAATGCATTATTAACGTTAGAAGAAAGAACAGCCAACACACAAACAAGACGTTTTTCTTCAAATTTATTTAAATGCATCACATGTTTATACATGGTACACAATTTTTTTTTATTCTGTCTCATAGCAAGGTAAATTCACAGATGAAACAAAATTACAATATTGACACGAAGTCTGGTCAAATATTAACCCCAGAATATAAATTAGTATATTGTATTTCCTTTCATGCCGGTAAGATTAACCGGCATTTTTTCCTTGTATAATATCCAACATTTTTCATGTTGTTCGAGATGGTCCCTAAATTGCAGTTGCCCTCGATCCAAAACATACAATCTGTACCTCAAACATATGAAAGCTACCTAAAAGATCATTACAGACACATACACCGGTTTGGCAGTCGTTCGTGATAAGGTACCACGCCTTACCGGGCACACATGTCCAATAGCTGTTTGAAAACGACGTGTTTATATGAAACATGATAGCTATCATGATGTTTGTCTGATACAAATGAGTTTACATGAAAAAAACAAAAACAAAAACAAAAAAAACATGAAGTACGTATGATAACAAAAATTAAAATGTTGAGTGAATTTATACCTTACTAGCAGTTTTCAAGAAAATTTGAAGGGTAAATAAAAACAATTGATCTTATTAAGCATAAACGAGTATGGGAGAAAATGACGAAAAAACACGAAGAATATACCGGAAGCTACGTCATATCCTGGTTTATATTTTCTGGATTCTTCCTTTCCAATCCATACACCTTAACATGATATAAAAACTGGTGTAATGTCAGTATCTTATTTATTGAGTAGTGGAAGGCTATAGGGTAGGTGCTCATACTGTTGGGACCCTGCAAAGAAACAAAAATGAAAAAGCATGAATAATTTTGCTAAAACATGAATTTGTTTTCTTTTACATAAACATGTATTTGTTCTTCGTTTTTGCCTAAAACATGAATTTTTTCTTTTCCTGCATAAATATGAATTTCAATAATGCTTACAGATTTGGCTCCGTCAGCATCGTAGTCATAATACCAAGCCGGGTAATTTCCTCTCAAATGCGTTTCAGGATCAAAACAGTGAAACCTGTTTCTTCCATATTTATCTTTTGAATTCCCTATCTTAACTCCTAAATTTTGCATACACTTTCCTAGTTTTGCATCTCCGGCAACACCATGCTGGTTTCGGCAACGATTCGTTTGATTCCCGTACCGTCCAAACCGACGTAGAGCTTCTTTGCTCAGAACAATCCCAGGGCCTCCACTGAAGTACCCTTGCCGAACAATAGTTTTAAAGTGATGACCAAAAAAGACTGGTTCTTCTGGATTCTGACTGGACAAGAAATATCGAAGATTTTCAACAATGACATAAGCGTCATCATCAGCTTTCAAGAACCAGTCTGCATCACGGAAATGTTTATTATAGACATATTCATAGCCGAGCATTGTCTTTTCTGTCAGATGGTGTCTTCCCTCGCTGGTGTCAACTCCAACAGCCGGGAATCGCTCATTCGTCTCTGAACTAATGAACAAGTGTGTGTCGCATCGTTTTGCCCATGTTTGCTGAATAAACTTTGCCCTTGTCTGTAAATTTTGTGGACTAGTCAGAACCCAGCACAGTATACGGAACGAATTGTTTAAATCAACGTCGCTGTCAAACTGATCTGAAAAGTTACACAAACAATGTAAATGTTAATTAAGTACCGCAGATATTATCCAAGTCTTATAACACAATTAACAACATGTATATTATTAATGATAACTAAATGTTTTTACAAATGCAGCCAAGGAAATTTGCTAGTTTTCACGTATGAATTACATTTGTCTACAAACCTGGTCTGGCATGTAATTGTCTGACTTGAGTTTGGTTGAAATCATCACGTGCATGAGAATTTGTGTCGAACGTATGGCGACACATATATTTCACTCCATTACTTTGGTTCATATCTGAAACAATAAAATATGTTAAAGCTGAACAAACGAAACGCTGTCAAAAACTGCAATATACCTCTTCTAAAACAAAGGCAAGAGGATAGTGTCAAAAACCCAAACAACAAAACTGAGCCAGAACTGAAACAATGGCTAAAAACACTATGTCAAAATTCAGTCAACGAAACAATGGCCAAAAACACTTTGTCAAAAACTCAAACAACAAATCAAAGCCAGAACAATGTCAAAAGTTAAAAAATAAAACAGAACCAGAACTGAAACAATTGCAATAAACAATAACAAAACCTCAAACAACAAAACGCAGTAAGAACTGGAAAAATAACACAAAAAAACAATGTCAAAATCTCCAAAAAAAAAAAAAAAAAAAAAAAACAGTGCTAGAACTGAAACTATGGCAGAAAATGTCAAAACTCAATCAACAAAACAGTATCAACGCGGTAACAAGATAGACACTGAGTAAAGACAAAAAAAAACTGCCCTTGCAACACTTTGCCTAAACAAAAAAAAACATATGCCGTTGATCGATAAACGAATTACTTGACTCATCATTTTTAACATTTTAAGTATATATTTTCAAATAACTCCTCTGTTCACATAAAAAGACAACAAGCCTTGTTGGTAGAACTGATCTGATTTTATGTGCATTTTATCGATTAATTAAGCGCACTTTACCTGATAACAAGGTATTATTGAGAAAGGCGTAGACAAGGCCAAGAAACAAGCCAAATACAAACCCGAGCGTCGGCCGCCACATTGATTCTAGAAAAAATAAAAACATATTATTATTTTCTTGAAAACAAAAATAGCTCCGTATTAATATTTTTTTTTCAATAACAAATTGACCAATTTTCTATTTTAATGACTGATTATTACACTTGTCTAAGATAAAAGAATTTATGTTATCGGTTAAAGAGATTGTGAGTTTAAAAGTCTATAGTAAGAAAAAGAATAATTAAAAATATTTACATTATATGCTTCTGTTCATAAAACAACTATTCAAATCATTTTAGTTACCAAGGGCATATTTTGCTACATTATAAACTTTTTTATAAATTGTTCAAAGTAAACAGCCAGTAGAAGAAAATAAAATAATAGAAATTATTCGTGCAAAAAAAGGAAAAGGAAAGAAAAAAAGCTTAATGACACCACAGTAATAAAGTGTTAAGAAAGTTACAACAGAATATGTCTCATTTTGTCTCATGATAGTATTGAAAATCGACATGACGCCCACAGTCTGTTTCATGTGTTAAATAAAAAATGTGTATTATGAAATTCTGAAAGAAAACAAGACACTTCGGTTATTCGTACTAGAATAAGTGAAGCAAATGTAGAATATACAAGTAATACTATGTCAAGCGTTGCAATATTCGCTAAATTTCATTTGTATTCTCTACATTTATTTATATTCCATATTTTCTTATTCATATGCAATAAATGTCCTTTTATATTCTATATATTCTTTTTTAAACGCGATATTTTTCATTTATATTCCATATTTACTCATTTATATACGATATCTTTTCATTTATATTCTATTCTTTTCTTATTTATATGCAATAATTTTTCTTATTTATATGCAATAATTTTTCATTTATATGCAATATTTTCTCATTTATATTCAAGAAATGTTTCATTTATATTCGATATTTTCGTATTCATATATAATATTTTTTCATTCATATTCAATATTTTCTTATTAATATGCAATAATTTTTCATTTATGTTCAATAATTTCTTATTTATATGCAATAAATTTTCATTTACATACAATATTTTATCCCATTTATATTCAATATTTTGTTATTTATATGCTATAATATTTCATTTATATTCAATAAAAAGCCGATTCATATGCTATAATTGCATTGTGGGATAAAGAATTTTACGTCAGAGGTCAAATTTTGTACCTATGTCTCTCATTGGATGTATGGAATAAAATGGCGGAGCCCATGGGGATGTAAAAATTAGACAGGTGAACATCACGTTTTAATGCATTACGCTGACTTTCATTTTATACCACATAAATATTTTTTACCATATAAATATTTGCGTTTCAAAAAAAAACCCCAGAAATAAATAATTTTATGCAATATAAATGCTGAATTTTACTATATAAATAATTATTTTTTTACAACATAAATGAAAAATTTTAGAATATATATCTATAAAATTATATCACATAAAAATATTTTTTTCAACAGAAATGAAAAATTTAAAATATAAAATTTTATCACATAAAAATATTTTTCGAATTTTGCAACGTTCCACACGCCATATTATTCAAATTACAGAGAAAAAATTAATTTGAATATTTTTACAAGATGTTGGATAATATAACTAAAAGTATTACTGTAGAACAGCTGTTTCATAAAGAAATGATAGTTAACAATTGCATCACTTTTGTTATGTTTAAGATTTGTTAGACTGGATTCATCACTTATTTCTTCTTCATGATCAATTAAAGTATACCCTACTATTAACGGATTATCTATTTGATTGGCTAGTTCGCTTTAAAATGAAAAATAACTTATCATTTTTTAAAAAGAACGTATGTTCAAAAAATTTCTTATTTAGGCATTGAAGCACACAGGAAGCTTCCATTTTGAATGAATGGCTATACACCAAAAACGCAGCCCAAAAGGCGAAAAAATGGCAAACGGCTACTCCGTCGCGAGCGAAAAGGATAAAAAAAATAATATCATTCAAACATTTATTAGTGTAAAATGTACTCTTTCACTAATATTATAGAATCACAAAAATCTATTAAATTTAGAAAACAATGGCAACTTACATGTTGCACCAGGCAGTTTCCTGTAGATCAGATATCAACTAAACTACAAAATATCATACCATTATCATTATGAATAATATACAAAACAAAAACAGCTAATACAGCATAATATTCAACACAATTCGTCATGAAAAACGAAACCTCAAAAATGAAATGAAAATGAATAAGTTAAGAAAGTCGTGTAATGTCAAAATGAACTCAAACACAGCTCGAGGTAAGCTCAAACTTACTTTGAAAACAGTAAGGTCTGTCATATACACTTTAAAACTAACGCTTCGCAATAAAACTTTAAAAATTCATTTCCTTTACACTTTTAAACATGTCACCAGTTTACCGCATATAAAACTCCAACCAGATATATTTGTAAGAGACGTTCCCATGTTAAACATGGCTTGTAATAAAATGCAATCTGTCAGTACAGCACACCATGCGGGGATTTGCCTTTAAAACATCTCATATGTTTTACTAGGAAACACATGACACGTTTTAAATCAATAAAAAAGTACTTATTTTAAATACCCAACACTTTTTTAAACACTTCTGGTGCTTTACTCTAAACCAATGGATATGCTCAGTCAAAACACCTCAACTGTTTAGAATGAATGATGGTCAGACTTTCATATAGTGTTTCACTCTTGTAAATTTTTAACCAAATGTTCCAAGTTGAACAAGGGTCATAATTCGAATAAAGTACAAGCTAGAAATTCTGCAACTTGGTTGTCAGTAAATCTGACCGTGGGGAAGGCATATGTGAAGGCTCATAATTAAAGTTAATGAAATACATGTTGACCTTACTGGTGCCTGCATGCAAATATTGCCCAAGGTCAAAAAAGAGCTGTAATTCTCACAATATACAAAGCAGGAGATATCTTAGTTAGTTCTGTCAATGATTTTGATTAATGGGAAGACTTATAAATCATATATTGTAATGGTTATGTTACCTTTAAAATTGAATAGATAGATCTTTACTTATTTCAAATCAGTTTTGTTTTTGTTTTTCGAAAGTTTATATACATATGTTTTGGTGCATCAGAAATAAAGAAATTTGTAAAAATAAAAGATAAGAACTCCTTTAGAAAATAGCATAATGATGATAAACTTGTAAACCGACAATTGTGTCGCAAAGCTTGAGCAGAAGTTTCAAAGACGGTATTGCACTTCTCGCATGTGGCATATCTGCGATATTCGTTTAACGTGTATTTTGTTTTAAATGTCGTGTTTATTGTAATATGTACTAAAGATTTATGCCAATTAAATCTACAGGGTCGAATCGTTGGAAACCCTTACTTACACCCTTGATATCACATTTTTCACCCAAACTTAATGAAACTGGTCAGAATGTTTACTTTGATGAAATCTTTGAAGAGTTCATAACTCGGTCACATCAGATCAAAAACTAGGAAACGGGTCAAATGATAATAAAACAATATTTACACCCTAAAGGCCACATTTCTGACCCAATCTTAATGAAACTTGATCAGAATTGTTGCCTTGATCAAATCTTTGTTGAATTCGTAACTGGCTCAAATGGGGTCAAAAACTAGGTCGCATGGTCAGATCATAGGAAAACCTTGTTTACACTCTTGAAGTCACATTTTTAACAATTCTCTATGAAACATGGTCAGCCTTCATGAAATCTTTGATAATTTCATAACTGTCACATGGGGTCATAGATCACTACGTCAAATAATAAGAATAAAAAAACCAACCTCGTAGCTTATGCTCAAGTGGGCCAACCAAGACCATTTGGTCCTCTTGTTTTGGTGTTGGTGTCAGTTCCAAGACACATTTTGAAACAGATCTTATAAATTTAGCACATTTCCTGTCCTGCTCAAAACACATCCAAATGATTAAATCATCACATGTGTAACACAGTCACATTACCCCACCCATTCTGCAGGATGCTGTACATACATCAATTTGGTAATGTTTTCTGTCTTGCGGTAAAGTTTCCGTATTAAGACCAGTAAAGTTTATGCTTTTCATAGTCCTCAATATTAACTTTGCCTTATCATGAAGGCTTTCTCGGCGTTCAGTATGTTCCGTTGCTTTCAAAATAGACAGCATTCTTCCTCCTTAAAAAATAATGGTCTTAATAGGGGAAGTTTACTGTACTGTCGTGTTCGTCTTTTTATTTCATACCAGATACATGACCTGCATCATTTCCATTATGTCTGCAATGCGCAAGAACATCCGTTCCAGCTCGTATTCTATGGTATAGTACGTTGAACCACTATTTCACTAAAACATTCGCATCTTTGCAATTTCATATAACAGCAGCTAACTGTCAGTGTGCTGCTTTCAGGCTCAGAATTGCTTTCAGAGCTTTCTGTCATCTAAAACATTATTAAAATGATGCATCTGTATAATACATGCTGTATACGTTATTTTGGAAATAAAAAAATATTTTTCCTCAAAGACTTCTTCGTATTTACACATTTTGTCTCCACCACTCCTTTTTCGAGGGCCGCGCTCTCCCCTATGCAGCATCCATGCAGCAATTTCGTACTTGTTGTTAGTTGAAATGAAAGGATTACAGTAAAAGTTTCTGCGTCACCTTAATTATCTGCTTGTTAAATGAAGTCTATACCTTTTGAATTCTGACGTGCGTTCAACAGTTGCAGTAATTAACTGACGCAGCGTGTGACTAGTCAACAAGACGTCCATAGTGAAACATGACTAGCCGGCTAGTGAATTCAGCTTACTTAATTATTCCAATATGTGACCAAATACATTCCAGAAAAAAAGACAAGAATCTTACCCCATAAATTGTTTTATATTACAGTCAGATTTTCTGCTGTCGGTGTGACATAAAAACCTCTCCCATTCGTAGAACAGATCTAAAAGCCTGTTGACCGAGTTTACTTACCAGTTAAAATAAGTCACATGTGGTACTATACACTGAACATGGGAAAGAACCAGGGGTGTATCTGGAATGAGATACTTTCTGTATCTGGAATGAGATGCTTTTTGTATCTGGAATGGGATGCTTTCAGTATCTGGGATGAGATACTTTCTGTATCTTGTATGGGATGCTTTCTGTATATGGAATGGGATATTTTCTTTATCTGGAATGGGATGCTTTCTGTAACTGAAACGGGATGCTTTCTGTATCTGGAATGGGATGTTTTCTGTATCTGGAATGGGATGCCTTATGTATTCGGAATGGGATGCTTTCAGTATCTGGAATGGGATGCTTTCTGTGTCCCCAACAGCCAAAATGTCTAAACTCTGCAGGGAGCGTCGGTCATATTGGAAAAAGGTAAACGAGAAATTTACCCAGATAGACATATACAATACGAAACGAACGAACGTCTGACAGACTGACCGACCGACCGACCGACCGACCGACTGACTGACTGAATAGGTAGGTAGTTAGGACGGAGGGAAGGACGAACAGACAGACTAGACAGACTTGTTAAACTTTAGGTTTTGTATTGTATCCCAAACCCTAGTCCTGTACTATTCTTTCTATCTGCACAACTGGAGTAAATTGCTCAGTCTCAGTCTTGTTAGAACAGGACTTTTTAGAAACTTTTGATAACACCTTGACATATGACTTTATCTAGTATGTATGTATTTAAACGCTGAACATGTATTTCTTAACAGGTTGATCAAGTTGTTTTCTCAAATAATTTGAGCAAGACAAAACATCTCGTTTCATCACGTTGCTCAGATACTCCCTAGGTAAATGGCAGGTAAATAAAGTCAATCAACAGGCTTTTAGATCTGTTCTACCAATGTGAGGGGTTTTTATGTTATATCGACGGCAGAAAGATCTATATATACAGAAGTAAGTTCGTAAATCAAGTATAATAACATAACAGAAAAAACAGAACAGAAATTTAACAATAACTGCACCAAACCCTATTTTTACTAATAAGTTGTGTAACATGGTCTGAGGTTTGATGTTTAAGCTCTTCGGCAACTGTTTGTTTGATGAATTGACACTTTTTTCTCATTTTGTATGAAGATGAGCAGTCTGTGTTAAATGATATTGAAGCTTATTATAATGCTTGGGAGTTGAAAATCAATACAAGTAAGATTAAAGTAATGATATTTTCAAAACAAGCTCAATGCACACAAATTATAATTTCTTTTTGTGAAAGTTAAAAACTGCCACGTCTTTCAAATGTCTAAGTGTACACGCTTTAAAAATGGCAGCTGGTATAGAATACAAAAATGCATTGCGGAACAGGCACCTAAAGCTTTGCATAAATTATCTAGTACGTTTAGTATCTTTATCTGTATCTTTAGTTTCACCTGTTTTAAATTACTGTTCTTAGGTATAGTGAATGAACCTTGGTGGAGACTTCGAATTATTCACACAAAAGTTTTAATAAAACAAGTTGGCTTCCTTTAAAAAGTAAGCCAAAGAGAGGTCAGCAGCTGTCGTCACTGAAAGAATGAATCTACTTGTTTCCAAGATCATTTTGAATTTTTCAAACGTTCTGTGACTTAAATATTTATAAAAACTAGTAACCTAACTATTATTAATAGTTAATACATTTCTAGTATTAGGCAAAATGACCGAATCTGACTATAATTTAGTTATTTCAAATTTTTTATACTGGCGTATCTATCATTTAAATTAATGAAACAAATTAAGATAACCTCATGTATTTCATACCTTGTAGAATCTTGGGGGTCTTCTTATAAGCCCCTAAGGCTTTACTCCCCCCTCTTTTGCAACAATGCATGTAGTTGTTGAAGCCAGAACTCCGATGTTAAGCTGCTGCTTTTTTAGGCTCATTAAGTTTTGTTTTCCCTTTCAAGCTTTTATTACACCTTTCTTAGTCCAAATATTTTACAAAATAATCAGTGATAGTATCTGTAAGCTGAACTAAATATTAAAAGGGCGTAAATTTGATCCAAATCTAGGAAATGGACTTGTCATAAATGCTCTGAAATTCATAAAAAATATTTACCATTTTTTCATGACCACGGCTAAATATTAATTTGTTCTACAGACTGATGAGTTTCTCAGAAAAAAAATGCATCTTAGAATTTGTAGTTTTTAAAAAGTAGCATGCATTATAAGAAATGCATCCCCATAATTGTATTTTTTTGTGTTTAGTTAAGGGAATACAAAATTATTCTGTACGTTCTGTTCAAAATGGGCCGTTTTAACCATGGGCCTTTTTGACCCGATGTTAAATTTTGGTTTCGTTTAATAAATTCGTATTATGATTCGGAGCATGCGCATAATCTATCTTTGTAGACTAGTTTTCATGATTTTAGGCTTAATATGAGATCATTAACTAAAATTTGATACGCAAAAATTGATGCCGCCAGCAATTAAAGTCAACACTGTGGAGAGGTCTGATGACCTCTCCAATTATTATGTGTTAATAAATCGACCAATATAATTGGAATGAAGCACGACAATGATAATATATTGATAAATTAATATTGTTTGTTATTGGCTTCGTATAGTAAACTCTGGTGATAATACGATAAAAAGATCAATACACCAAATGTCAAAACATGATGTCGTATAAAATTTAATCTGAGCTTTTCTAATCAAAGATCTGCTAGAACGACTTGATTTTTCCTATCTTTGGGTGAATCAAAACAATAAATTGGGTACATTTAATTTAGTCAGACAAAGAATTGTAGACAATTTCTACAAGTCGTGGTATAGAGGTGTAGACTGCAATCTTGCTCGAGATATAAACATTCTTTTGAATTAAAAAAAGTTGAAATCGGTTGAAAACACAATGTTAGAATCAATCGACACTTATTGATATTTATATTGGCTTTTCTCCATATTGTTTAGTGGAATGATACTTTATAAAACATATCTGATACAAGCATATCACAAAAAGGAGCGGATGTGGTCCAGTGGTAACGCGCTGGACTAGTATACTAGGGGTCTTGACTTCGATCCCCCGCTCCTCCACTAACATTACTAATAGTCTTTCGGATGAGACGCTAAACTGATGTCCCATCTTTCGGTGCTATACACTGAGCATGAAAAAGAACCGAGGGGTGTCTCTGGAATAAGGATGCTTTCTGTATCTTGCACTACCCATACAACATAAAATAACTAATCTCTTCAGGGGGCGTCGGTCATATGGACAACCGGTACCGACGATAAATAAGCCCAAATAGATAGATGTCACAAACACGTTTTATTAAGTGATACTACAAGAGTTTATCTGGAATATACAGAAAAGAAACAGTTTGTCGAAGTAAATGTATATATTTGGCTCAATGTACATAAGATAACTATAGTTGAATCCCTACTTTATATTTATGGGGACATGCAAACATTTATGTCTTACGTCGTGCCATATGTATTGATATGTTCTGCTGTATGACATTAGAAAAAGTAATGATTTAATATTTTGTAGTCTGTGTATTCGGAACGGAAAGTGTATGACTTAATAAGTCATGGTAAATTTCTTATTTAGTTGGTCCAACGTTTGCTTTATTACATTTATGAGGTGATTCTAAAATACAAGTTTAAAATTAAGTTTAACACTGATAATAAGAACATTTCTTGTCGTCTTTTCGCTTCGCCAGTCGGAAACGCGACAAAGTAGCAGTTTGTCGTATTATTCACCTTTTGACCAACCATATGAAAATACATATGTTACCGCGGCGCATTTTCGCCTGGCGGGTGAGAATGCAAAGTGACAATGCAGAATATTGATTTGTCTCGTCGCGAAACAAAAATGCATAAAAAACAACAAGCACTTTCGTCGCATTGGTTGTGTAAATAATTGTCGCATGGCGGCGCTCTGTTTTGGTAATCTTGCTGAGCCACACAACAAGGCAAAGAGACGGCAAATAAGTATTTTATTCATTTTTCGCCTCTGCAATTTCGCTGCCAACGACCCCCCGCCCTCTTATCCCCGTCATAGAAACATGTTCATTCGATTAATTATGTCTTATTTTAGAAGATGCTCAAACAGCTGATTATATCATGCCCTGTAATCAATAAAGTCGCAACAGAAGGTAAGACAATTTATTTCATCTAATTTTTTTCCTATATTTTTATGGTTACAATTACGGTACAACGATAGTGGAAGTGTTTCGACTTGCAAATAGAGCATCGTCATACAAGAAATGCACGAAAAACCTAAACACAGTGTCACATGATCACAATTTAGAAATATTTGAGGATAAACCTCCAACTCATCAAATGCCAGTTTATATAGTGAAATAGCATACATAAATTCAAACTGGTACACTAGTACTAAATGTTCTTGAGAACAACCTTAACATTTAAATAGAAGAATAACTACAATGCCACGCTTTATTTGAGTTTAATGTATGCTTACAAACGACAAAGTTTATTAATCATACATAATGGATAATATCGAATATGTTTAACCTGGATTATGCAACAGAAGAAGGGTTAGTATAACATACTATATCATATCTTTTATATCAACAGACAGATACTTTTTATATTGAAAGTTGTCTGACATTGTAGCAATAACTTCAGTTACGAGAATTCAGAACTGTGAACATTCTATACTGAATATTTAAAATTGCGCTTCTCTTAAGCAATGCCGTTTTATAATACGAATATCCAGATTATACAAGTCTGCACTATTTTCTGATTGTATTGACTGCGAAAACTTAAACATGCTAGATTTTACCAATATAGTTCTAATTTTTCAACAAAGAGTGCAATTGAAATCGGCGACATTACCTCCCCTTGACGCAGCCCAACAGCGTATTCAAAAAAACTCACTATCGTCATTACACTTTCGAACACATGATTTTACTTTGAGGTATATATGTGTTATAATTTGTAGAATTTTACCCTGTATTCCTATATTATATAATTTCATGAACAAACCATTTCTACAGATGCTATCAAAACATGTTTTTCTTATCAATAAATACGCAAAATAACCGTTTGTTTTTGTATAAGTAGTTCTGTACGTACTCAGTAACGCATAACTTGTAGAACACACTCTACATTCATCTGATATTACGTCATTGTTACAATTTGTTAAATGGCCGTAAATAATATAGAAAGACAACTAACCTCTATAATTGTGAATATTGTCTTTGTCTCCCTTTTTATGCTGTAGAAAAATTAACAATCTACATAAAAATAATTCAGTTTGGCTGCCCGTTCAACGGTGTTAGTCTTAATATAAAGAATTGTTGTTAAACCATTTTTGAGTGGATAGTGATTTCTTCCAAATGAAAGCTTCCTGTGTGTCTCAAAGCCTAAAGAAGAAAATTTTCGAAACATTTTTTTATAATTTATCAATTATTGTTCATTTCAAAGCGAACGAACCAAAAAAAAAAAAAAAAAAAAAAAAGATATGCTTTGTATCATCTGTTAATTGTAGGGTATGCCCGTTTAAGTATGAAAAAATAAGAAATGAAGAATCCGGTCTAACTAATCTTAAACATAACAAAAGTAACGTAATAGTTAACTATCCGTTTTATTTGTTGAAACAGCTGTTTTACATTTAAACTTTTAGTTATATTATCTAAAATCTTGTATAAATGTTCAAATCGTTCTTTTTCTCTTTAATTTTGATTATATTCTACATATACGCCTCTTATACTAGTACGTATGCTCGAGGCTTTTTATTTTTGTTCAGAATTTTTTTTCACGAAGTTAGCAGTTAATCGGAACAATGTAACTTACTGGCAGTATGTTCTGAAATTTAGCTTATGACCAGAAAGAAAAACTTCCTGTGGTGTCATTAAGTCCTCTTTCCATTTTTCTTTTGTTTTCACGAGTGACTTCTAATGACTTGAGTAATGCCTTTAAGGCATATAATGTAAAGATTTTAATGACATTTTTATTCTTACTTTAGAGTCTTAAGACCAACAATCGCTCTAACTGATTGCATTATTCATATTATTATAGATGATAATCAATGATAAAATAAATGAATTAATTTGTGCTTGAAAAAAATGCGGTATTAATGCCGAGGTAATTTTTCGAGAAAAAATATATTCGTATCTTTTGCAGAGACAGTGTTGCGGCCGACGCCCGGGTTTGTGTTTGGCTTGTTTCTTGGCTTCGCCTACGCCTTTCTCAGTTCAAGCTTGGTAACAGGTGAAGTGCAATTAAATCATTGAAGAAATGTATATGAAATATGGTGGAATTATATAAATGTAAAATATACACATAAAATTGTTAAAAATGATAACTCAGTTATTTTACCTATCGATCATTGTCATATTTTGTTTGTTAAAGCTGAGTGTTTCATGAGACGTTGTTTGTTTTAACTCAACTGAGCACATAGTGCTCATGCGAGCTATTGTGATCGCATGATGTCCTTCGTCGTGCGTTAGTGCGTCAGTATTTTGATTCAAACAACATCTCCTCTGAAACCACTTGGCCAAAGTTAATGACACTGGACAGGGATGTTTCATGCATAGAGCTCTACCAAATTTATTCAAAGACTTCAGTTCCATATAGAGCTCTGGTTGCTATGTCAGCCATAAGAATTTTAAAGATTTTTTTTGTCTGAAACCACAATCACTAGAGTTTAGATATTTGGCATAGTGTATCACCTAGAAATCCTCTACCCAAGTTGTTCAAAATATGTTCCTGAAGTAAAAATTGGACACGCCCTAAGGGTCACATACTTGACGTAGAAACATATAGGAAATTTTTTGGAATCTTCTTCTCTGAAACCACGAGACCCAAAGTTCTGACATTTTGCACAAAGCCTTGTCCAGTGAACCTCTACCAAGATTGTTCAAATTATGTCCCAAGGGTCAAAATTAAAACAGCACCAGGGCCACTTGTTTATATATGCATATAATTATAGGGAAAACTTCAAAAACCTTCATGTCTGAAACTACTATTCTCTGGGATCTGATATTTGGCATGAAACCATCTTCCAAGATTGTTTAAATAATTCTCTTGTGTTCAAAACTGTCCCCACCCCAGGGGTTACATCATTTTTAAAAAGACTTGGATAGAACAAACGCATAGTGTTAAGATATTTGATGTGTATCATGGCCTGGTAAACCTCTATCAAATTTGTTCAAATCTTGACCCTGAGGTCAAAAGTGTCCCTGCCTCCGGTGTCATAAAGGCTAAAAATAGAGTTTAAAAAATCCGCTATAGAGCTTATTTATTGTCAGATAGTTAAGAGATTTCGTATATAGGCACCTTTCATGATTCTTTACCATTCACCTGGATCAATGTAATGAAAATAGGTTTTTTGTACTTTTCTTTTTTACCTCTGTATCAAGTAAGGAAGTAGTCAGTCACTTGCGGAGAAATTGGTTAGTATACTGGTTAGATACCCAGGAACACTTGTTAGTGGACTGACCGCCGGAATATGACCTCAGCTGTTAAAACTGGCTTTAAACTTCACTAAACCAAGCCAAACTTCTCCTTGTAGAGATTTCATTTATTGATCGATATCTGAGATATTTGGTATGTAGGTTACTTGACCCCTACCTTTAGGTGGGATTTGAGGTCACTGAGTCAAGGTAAAGGTCACTGAGGCTAAAAATAGTTTTTTCTACTTTTTGTCATAGAGCCTTTTTTATTGATTGATAATTTGAATATTTGGTATTAGACACCTTACATGAACCTCTTCCATTAAATTGGGAGGCCAACAAGGCTATAGATTTTTCTACTTTACCTTGTAGAGCTTTCATTTATTGATCAATATCTTTGATATAGTTATACAATAAAAACTTTGAAAATCTTCTCTAAAACCGTCTTCTTCTGTTTCTTTCTTTCTTTTGACAGAAATGTCCATTTTTACCACTTTGACACGCTTTTGTTGATTAAGATTTGACATTGTTATTTTGTTATTGTTTCAGTTCTGATTTTGTTTTGTTGTTTCAGTTTTTGACACTGTTTTATTGCCTTTGATTTTGACATTTTATGTTCATGTTTTTGACACTGTTTCGTTAGTTCAACTTTTACATTATTTTTGTTTTGTTTCAGATATGAACCAAGGCAGTCGTGAAGTGAAATATGTCTGTACCTTGTACTTTTGACTCGAATTCTCCAGCACGCGATGTTTTCAATCAAACTCATGTCGGACAGTTACACGCTAAGCAACGTTCACTTTCAGGTCTGTTGACCAAATGTGATTCATGCGTGATAACTAGCAAATTTCAGTGGTTACATTTATAAAATTGTTATTACTAACTGTATAAATGTTGTAAATTGTGCGATGAATTTTAGATTAAATTTTGCGCTTCGAATTCCATATACATTGTTTGTGTAAATTTTCAGATCAGTTCGGCAGCACGATTGATCGAGACAAAACGTTCCGTATATTGTGTTGGATTATGACTAGTCCACGAAATTTACAGACAAGGGCAAAGTTTATTCAACAAACATGGGCAAAACGATGCGATAAACACTTGTTCATTAGTTCAGAGACAAACGAGCGATTCCCGACTGTTGGAGTTGGCACTAGCGAGGGAAGACATCATCTGACAGAAAAAACAATGCTCGGCTATAAATATGTTTATGACAAACATTTCCATGACGCAGACTGGTTCTTGAAAACTGATGATGACGCTTATGTCATTGTTGAAAATCTTCGATATTTCTTGTCCAGTCAGAATCCAGAAGAACCAGTCTTTTTTGGTCATCATTTTAAAACTATTGTACGGCAAGGGTACTTCAGTGGAGGCCCTGGGATTGTTCTGAGTAAAGAAGCTCTACGTCGGTATGGACGGTACGGGAATCAAACGAATCGTTGCCGAAACCAACATGGGGATGCAGGAGATGCCAAACTTGGAAAATGTATGCAAAATGTAGGAGTTAAGATAGGGGATTCAAGAGACAGATATGGAAAAAGTCTGTTTCACTGTCTTGATCCTGAAACGCATTTGAGAGGAAATTATCCCAGCTTGGTATTATGACTACGATGCCGACGGAGCCAAATCTGTAAGCATTATTGACCCTTACCTTTCTGTGGTTTTAAATGTATTTGTCCAACATTTAAGGTGGACAGACCACTTTATCATTTATAGTGTTGTATAGACTGATTGTGATCTGCTCAGTTCGCTTTTCAGCTAGTAATATTTTTCATTGCAAGTCCATTAAATGATAAATGAAATGATCAATTTCAACACGTTTATTTTCAAATGTAGCAGTAATTAAAACAAGAGAGTAAATGTGATGTTTCAAACAATAAAGAACAAACACCCGTCTTATGCAAAATATAAATAGAATAAATTTCTGTTTTATGCAAAAAAGAAATTCATGTCTTAGCAAAAACATTCATGTTTTGTTCTTTTCTATTTCTCTGCAGGGTCCGGAGAGTATGAGCACCTACTCTATAGCCTTCCACTACTCAATAAATAACATACTGACATTACACCAGTTTTTATATCATGTTCAGGTGCATGGACTGGAAAAGAAGAATCCAGAAAATGTTAATAAGGATATGATGACGTAGCTACCGATATATTTTACGTTTTTTGATCGGCGCAAACGTAATAAGGTGGTTTTTTCATTTCTTACCATGACCTATGTCGCTTGACTAAATTTGCCATATCGAACTTAGGTATTTTTGGCGTTCAAATTTTTCACTGTCTTTTGGAACGCGGAGTGAAATTCGTGGAAACGCTAAAACATTCATCCTGAATGACCCATTGACAGGTGAGGTGTTAGCAAATATTCATCTCTGTATCGGGAAGCTCGAGATTTTAGAAGTGTCTGGAAGCATATTTGTATGGATTAAATTTTTATCAAGTTTCAACCAAAAACAATCAACTGAAAATGATGAGTATTTCATAAAGCGTACAAAATGTGTGTTGTAATAGGATCTTTTCATCAAGGTCATATTGATAACCAGCGTCGCAAGCTTTCAGTGTACAGCGATAGCATTGTTTGCAGTGATCTTGACCATCAAGGTAACCTTATTAAATAACAAGCACTTACCAAATTTCAACATTTCTTATTCATTTTTCCCCATTTTTTTCGATATCCACACATATCATTTATTGTCACATGTCCTTTACATTGGTTTATATACATGTTACAATCACCTTCAATGTGCCCTTTTTCAAGCGAAAATAAAAATAAAATTCAAGTCTTCATGCATTCCTTCCATATCTCGTAATTGTCATTTAGATCTACTTACCACCTTATGTTACCGGCCCTTTTGTGTTTACTTTTTCTTCCACCGGGGGCACAATGATTTCAAAACACAATTTGTTAAATTTTCCTACAAAAATACAAGCTTCAGTGTCAGTTCATATACCACTTATTTTCCAACTTCTTACGAACAAGGAAGTCCGTTAACAGAAAGATGCAATACATCTTAAAATACAACAGCCAGAGCGGGATATGAACTTCGACCTTACCGCATCGAAGACCAACACACTTACCACTGAGCAAAAGAATCGATTCCCTGACGCAGTTGTCAGAGGTTGTATTTATACAATTAAAGGAAAGTATGCTCTAGACTGTAACATATCCCCTCTTGAGAAAGTCATCATTTATGATGACGAATGTTGTTGTCTATTTTTAGATCAAAGGATCAGGCAGATATGTTGAAAGATTCTTTTTTAATTTCAATTTTATTACTAAGTTCAGTAGAGTCCCCATCTTACGAACAAGAAAGTCTGTAACAAAAAGATGCAATACATCTTAGAACACACCACCCAGAGCGGAATTCGAACTTACAGCATCACAGACCTACACTCTAATCACTGAGCCAAAGAATCGATTTATACAAATGCATTCACTAGACCGTAACAGACTACACTGCGCTGACTTCCTTTTTAATCCCCTTCCGCAAAGAAGAGAGGGGATTATTGGAATGGCCTCCGTCTGTCAATTCGTCAATCCGTCCGTCCGTAACACTTTCGTGTCCGTTCCATAACTTTTAAACCGCTGAAATTTTTTTAAAATAACTTGGCACAAGTGATCACCATTATGAGACGATGTGCAGAGTGCAATAATTGGGTTGCTACCCACAAGGTCAAGGTCACAGTTAAGAGTCAAATATACACATTTCACGTCTCCTCTATAACTTACAAACTTGGCTTACGAAAAGTTTTTTAATTACTTTGCACAAATGATCACCACTATGACACGATGTGCAGAACCCAACATCCAGGTTGCTACCCCCAATGTCAAGGTTAAATGTTCTCCATAACTTTTTGACTTTATGGAACATTTTAAATCACTTGGCACAAATAATTACCATCATGAGACTATGTGCTTATAATGTGCATGGCACAACATCAAGATCATGGTTGGTTAAAGGTCAAGAAGTACACATTCATGTCCGCTGCGGAAGGGTATTTAGCTGTCCTTCAGACTGCCTTGTTAAAATATATTTCTTGTTTGTCACTTTCTTAAATACCGATTTATGCTTAAGTAGAACATTGGCTTTTATTTTCTTTATCGTATGTACGTCATAGTTTTTTCATGTAAACACATTGTTTTCAGACAAACATCATGGTAATTATCATAATTCATATAAACTCGTCGTTTTCATGCATTTATGAGACACGTTCCTTGTAAGGCATAGCACCTTAATTAGGAAGGTATTGGTCATGTTATAGTTTTCGTAAGGAATGACGGACATACGTGCTCCTGAACTTAGGACTTTATTCTATTGAAACTGATCGATGTCTGTTATTCTCATTTGTTACTGTAAGATGGCCCCTTAACCTTATCCAGCTGCACGGACTAACGTTCTGAGTAAAGGACATTTCAAACTTTTTATGCTTCCTTCGGGGAAATAGAATATTTTATTGTTGTTGTTGTAAGATGTTGTCAAAGCTGTAGGTGTGTGGGTTAATATTTTAACAGAATTCGTGTTAAAATTATGTTAAATTAAGTTATAACTGTATTTACCTGTGAATTTACTTTGTTATGAAACAGAATAAAGTATTTTTGCACCACACATTTATATATATTTCAAGAAAATTGTCTTATTTGTTCACTGGCTTTAACGTGTACTCTTTAAAGATATATGATTCCTTATTACCGTTAGCAAGTTACAACAATGTAACTTTTATAAAAATGTGAAAGTCGAAATTTGAATACAACAAACATTTTTGTTGGACTGGCGCGCAATTTATTATTGCAAGGCACCATGTTTTTGTGCTTTAGTCCTTTCGGTCCCCACACGCTTAGGCAGAGAGACGGCAAATAAATAGTTTTAGCAGAGCAGGGAATACAATGCTGGCATTTTTAGAATTGCACAACGGGAAGTGGCCGACCTGACAACGCTATAAAAAGTTGCAAAAATACTGCGAGTAAATGAATTTGAATAGCTTAAGCATGTAAACAGAGGAAATATTTTACCGCATTTATATTGTGGAAGAAATTAGAATCTGACTGAAGATCATGATCTTTCTTCCGTTAGATCTGAAGACGACCCATTCATTTCTATCTTCTTGATAACCTGGAATTTCCAATATTATTATTTATATCCCAGCCAGATTTTAATCAAATTGGAAAAAATACGGGTTTCAAGAAATGCGATGAAAAATATTTGTCGTAATCATAAGTTAAGCGGACAAATATCTGAAAAAATTTAAACTTGCTCAAATTTACCAACGCAGCCATATTGATTTGTTCACAAAGGGTTTGAGGCGCTGAATAGGGGGCGAAGGCTCATGTCGAGGTACACATTTTGCTTTCATAGCCCTTCAAGAGAGTCTTTAAATCAGCGCGATATTATTTTTTTTTGGTCAGAGTTAGCATAAACATTCAAATAGCCATGGTAGGAAACTAATTCAATTATACATTCACGCTCACCGATACTGTATATGTGACCCTGATACATTATTAATTATAATTATTATTGCTACGACTATTACTACACGGATAAACTATCGAAGACTGAAAACCAGTATGAAAGAAAAATAAGAAACAACCAAACAAATTAAATCTTAGTTTGTTGCTTCCTGTCCTTACTGTTTACTGGCCGCCCGAGAAATCTAAACAAAGAATTTCATTGAGAAAAACAAGTCGGCGCAGAAGATTCTGAAGATGTAAATGTGTTGGATACATGTAATTTGACTGATACAGAATATGTTTATAACTGTTGAACTATAAGTGCATTTAAATAGATCATCTATAGGTGTGCCATGATTTGTACTCATGATGCCTCGATCATAAGTAGTTTGCTAAACCAACGCTTTTACCACTGATCCTTGTCGCGTTTGTAAGAGGTTGTATCTATAGCTCTCAAGGTCTGTTTGGTTACCTTACATGTTCACACTAATTGTTTTGCTACCCAGTAGAAAGTAGATCTTTTTCGAATTTTTGTTTGTTTGTTTTAGCTTTTGTGATCCCCCTCCGTCGTACGGCGTTCTTAGTGCGTCAACAATATTCTTTAAACAACATCTTTTCTGAAGCCAATTACTGGACTTTGGCCAAACTTCACAAGAATGATCATTTGGTGGTCCCCTATCAAAGTTATTCAAATGGTTCCGGTAGCTGCATCAGTGGTTCACAGGACTAAAAAAGGGTTTCAAAAAAGCAAATTTAAAAAATCTTCTTGTCTGAAACTACATGGCCCAGAGCTTTGATATGTGGTATGTAACATCAGCTAGAGGTTTTCTACCAAATTTATTCACATTATGCTTCTGGGGTAAAAATTGGCCCCGCCTTGGGGGTCATGGTTTTTCTATATATGTATGTAGTAAAAACTAAAAAAAAATAATCTTCTTCTCTGAAACCCCAAGGGCTAGAGCTTAGATATTTGGCATGAAACGTCGTCTAGTGGACCTCTACCAAGTTTGTTCCGGTTATGGTCCTTGGGTCAAAATTGACCGCGCCCTGGGAGTCATGGGTTTTCCTTATGTGTATAAAGTAAAGCCTTAAGAATCGACTTCTCTGAAACCCTAAGGTCTAGTGCTTATATATATTTTGCATGAAAACGTTGTCTAGTCGACCTTTACCAAGATGTTCAAATTATTGCTCTGGGGTCAAAATTAGCCCCGCTACGGGGGTTCATGCCCCAGGGGACATGTGTTTTTATTTCTCAGTGGATTGTCTTCATACTGACTGTGAAGGTCAAGTTATTATATTTTGCTTAAATTGTCATAACTTTGTCATTTATTTAACCTTGACCTTGACATTCAAGGTCAAATTATTGAATACTGTTACAATTTTCCACAAAACTTATGACAAAATCGACACGTTGAATTATTCAAGTCGGTATATGACATTAAATGACCTTTACCGTCAAGGGCAAGTTATTGAATTTTGATTAAATTGTTTTTTTTTATAAATAGACGGATTTGATTCATACTTGGATATGACAACACTGAGAACAAAAGCAACATGTTGAAAAATTTAATTTTAACCTTGCCCTTTAAAAGACCTTGACGGTGCTTAAATTGGCTATATCTTTGTTATTAAAAAATTATAACATTGTAAAATTAATAATGTCTTCATACTTGGACGTAAGTACCCTTTGATATTACTTTCAAAAAGGTTAATATGAACTTGACCTTGACCTTTTTTAACCTTGACCTTTATGGTCAAATGATTGAATATTGCTGGAATTGGCCATAACTTTGTTGTTAATGGATGGATTCGATAATAGTGATTCTAAATGATGTTGCCTTTGAAAACCCTTCACCACAATGTGCTTCCTCCGATGTGTTTGCCTTTGGAAATAGGAAAAAGTCGATCGTGGCCCCCGCTTGCGGTGGCTCTTGTTCAAATTCTTGTTATAAACACTTTCATTAGCTTACAGCATTTTACGCCAATACCATTCTGTCCTCAGGTGAGCGACCTGGGCCAATAGCCCCCTTGTTAGTTTTTCTTAAAGTTCATATCAGTGATATATTTCATAAACTTTTTAGGTTAGTACCTGGGTTATATTTCAATATTTTTTGGTCAGTGAAATGACATAATAAAAAATGTTCATCAATAATAACTAGAATTCTGAATATATGATGGCCGGAAAGTACAACTGCTAACAAGTACAACTGTTAAATATAACGATATTAACAAATACAATTCTAAAAAGAACATTGGTGTACATAAGTTCAAAATATGTCGTCCAGTTAAGCTGAAGTTGTAAAAGTTATAGCGCGTTATTCTCCAACCCAGAACACACACACCCCAATGCGCGCATTATAATAGCAAAGTTTTAAGTAAAGATTCCCATTAATAGCATGACAGAGGATTAACAAAGTGAAATTCACGGAAACAGACAAATGGCAAATAATAACCAGAACACACATCTCAGTGACAGACAGACAGACAGACAGACAAGTTTATTTCAATCATTTAGTCTTAAAAGCCTATGATGACATAGCAAATACAAAGTTTAAGACATCAAACGGACAGTGGTATACATTATGAATATGCATTGTTGTCAGTATTTGAAACACCTGAACACCTAAGCACTTAAGTAGATTAACATGTGTTTACAAGCACATATCTTCTTCTGTTTCTTTCAGGGCCCCGACAGTATGAGCACTTACCCTATAGCCTTCCACTACTCAACAGATAACATACTGACATTAGACCAGTTTTTATATCATGTGGATTGAAAAGGAAGAACCCAGAATACGTAAATCTGCATATGACGTAGCTTCCGGTGTATTCCTTGTGTTTTCTTCGTCACTTTCTCCCATACTCGTTTATGCTTAATTATAACATCAGTTTTTATATACCATACACAATTTCTTGAAAACTGCTAGTAAGGTACAAACAGACTTGAACATTTTACTCAAATTCTAGTTCTCATACTGACGCCATGTTTCTCACATAAACTCGTGGTTTTTAATGTAAACGCATGATTTTCAGACAGAAATCATGGTAGCTGTCATGCATACATCACATTTCAAATAAATAGTCGTTTTCATACAGCTATGGGACCTGTGATGCGTAAGGCGAAGCATCTTACCATGTGTTGACTATCATGCCGGTATATATTTCTATAATCTTTGAAGTGTTTGAAGTATATATATTTGATGTTTTGGACGGAGTACAAATGCATCTTTGAGGGAACGAGGCCATCACAAACAACATGATTGATATCTAGTTTCTTATCAGCAGAAACTGTTGCATGTATGAAAAGTTTATATTGTTAAAACGTTTCATTGTTGTTGTTGTAGGAAGTTGGGTACGTGGGTAAACATTTAAACAAATGTCGTGTCAATATTGTAATTTTGTTTCACCTGTGAAACTTATCTTGATATAAGACGGAATAAAATATTTTTGTACCACGTATAAACATGGGATGCACTGAAACATATTTGAAGAAAATAGTCTTGTTTGATTGTTAATTTTACAGTTAATTTTTATATCGTCACCGAAAACAATTCGTAGCAACGTACCTTGAATGACAATCTAAAAGTGCAATTATTTTTTTTGCATAAGTGGTTTGATATCGACCGGTTAATTTTTTTCGAGGTCAGTTGTATTGGTCCCGAGGCTAAAGGCAAATTTCTTTCACTTCTCAGAGACATGTAAATGAAAATGTACCTTTCAGTATAGTTGTAAATTTGATTTATGACTGGACAAGACTAATAAGATTTTAACAGTGTTAAACATCATTCAGATGGAGTCGAAACCTTTTATAAATGAATAAAAAAAAAAAATAATAAAAAATGGTAATGCTTGTTTTTTCAGAAACATTTATTTGGGTCACTTTATCCACTAATATAACTGTAATTATAAATTCAGTGTCACCTATAATGAAATAATATAATTTAATTTTGAAATAGTAAAATTATAAAGATAGAGCATTTTATTATCTTTATGATGTACATTAAAAAAAATCATTCAAAGTGATACTAAAGCTACTCCTGCAATGTCTTGCATGAATTAAAGCCATTTATGAAACATTTTGATATGGTGTAATGAATAGATTAAATATTTAATTATTTAAATCCATTTAGAATCTTATTCTGAAGCTTTTATTAACTAAATTAGAGATTCAGGAAGTACATCCATCTCCTAAAAATATACCTTTTAGGTCATTTAGTCCAGTTTTCATAGAGTCGGTTTCATATCATTTTCTTTATTTAGCAATAAACTAGTTGTGGCCCATGTGCATACACAATTTAAACGTCATAAATGAAGCAATGATAAGATGGTAAACAAAATTTATACACAGAGACTGAGTTATAGAAAAAGAAAACAGCTTATATAAACAAACCTTTAGAGAAACACGAGAGACTGTTGCTCAATCTAATTGTGACTATGCATAGAAATATCATGAATACTGTAATATTTTCTCTCTTTGGTAACAACAAGAATAGCATTTACGTACACTATATTTGTTAAAATGCATAACATTGTTACTATAAAACTATTCGTCTTCTTTCAAAGCTTAACATGTAAAAGTTGCCAATCTTTTTTTTTCATGACTGTATTATTTTCGGCAGAGACTAGTTCTGAAAGTTTATCCTTTCCAGAAATGTCTGTATTACCATACCATGTATAATAACTGTATTAACCATGAAACTGGATATAAATTAACAACAGTGAATACAGAACAAAAACCTTAAGATTGAAATAGAAACAGAAATGCAACATCTGTGTTATGATAAAGAATATGAAAACGAATGAACACTAACATATAAAAGAAAATATAATCATAATATCACTTTCAGAGACCCGAACAAAAACGCAAGGTAGACGTACAACTATAGAGACAGTGGAGAGCCACGTCTAATACCAACTGTCGCTATCAAATCATCGCTGATGAAAAGCACAAAGGCTTTCTTTTTGTCAACAGTGCACTTTATTTGATGCATATAAACGTTGGTATTGATCAGATTTGGTATTTCATGTGTTTATTATTAAACGTGTATAGGTTTTGGCTGAATAATGGCTGAATAATGTCGGTGAAGTTACATATTATTGAGAGAAAACGAAAACATCACGCAGGTTTTCAAATGTATATTTGCCACCCGGTTTCATTAATATCAGTTAGCTCACAAGAGTAATAAAGTAAGTGCTATTGTAACGTTAAAATCAAGAAATTATCAAGATAAAGTGTCTAAACAAATATATAGAGGATATTCAAGTTTTTTCTATAAATACAGGATTTATTTTCATCGAGTGGTATGAAAATAAATATTTAACGAGTGGCGATAGCCACGAGTGAAATATGATAATTTTCATACCACAAGATGAAAATTAATCCTGTATTTATAGAAAATATTTGAATTTTCTGTTTATTATATACTTTCTCTCTTTTTTGACCTTATGATTAAAAAAGATACCGTTTAATTTTGTGTATTGGCTGAATTTAGAAGAAAGTAGTCTGGCAAGACACCAGTGAAAATACGAAAAATATGTTTCACTGCAGTGAAAAATAAATTTTTACAGTGAAAAGACGGAAAATGAAGATACGCATTTTATTTCATCAGTATTTCTCAATATTTCATTTATAAGTATATAATAAACCTCACTCTTTTGTCGTTGAATTCATTTTTTCTTAATATCAAACTCAAAATTGTCAATAATATCAACCCTTTTCGGCATTAGCGCAACAATTCATTTGGTAACAAATGTCGGAGTTAACAAGAGGTTGTTACGCCTGATAGTTATCTCGCTGCTGCTGTGGTAAGGTCAATTGCCTCTAATAAAGTAACGCTCGAGTGATTTAAGCGAAACCGGTTGGAAAATATATATTTAAGACCCATCAAAACTTTTGAAAATATAAATACCAAGTCACTCTTATTTATGAAGTATACTCACTGTCTAAGCACAAGAAGTGCGCCCTAATTAACGAATGTTTCATTTTCCAATTCCGCATGTGTGTCATATTTGCACAATAATTAAGATAGTGTCAATTTTATTTTGTGTATGATTTCATTTTAATGATATGTCATAAATCTAGGACAAGTAAAAGATAATTAAAAAGATATGTTAATGCTGTTTTGTATACATGTACTTACATTTGATCGATGAATTTAACTTAACGCTTGATACTATAAACAGTGCTAAATTGTTTTAACAATAAATGATTGACATAATGGATAATAAGTATTGTCGGAAGCTTTAACATACCATTAAATATAATTTCCTATGACATTTGGTGGACGCCTTCAAGAACCACCCCTCTCCAAGAAATAAACCTCGTATGTTACAATGCTATATTCCGGACAGGTTAAAAGGTCCGGGAATCTATTCGCAAAGACTCGGATTTCTTCGGTACCTCTATGTCTTTATTTGTTCGCACTTGATCGAAAAGAAGTTAAATTAACACAACATTACTTTTTTACTGTATTGATACAATCAAACATTTCGTGCAAAAACCACCCTGCTACATGTGTTACCAATTCTCATATTACGCTTAGCCAACGCTTAAACGGGTACCCATCTAGTTGGTATTTAAAATATCAATGCTGTTGTTATTACAAACGTATCTGTACTGTCATCTATCTAATAGGGTTATGATTTTTATTCAATTGTAAATATATTTTGACAGTTTCATGACACACAAAACAATGATCTTATACTATCGTAAAATAAAAGAATATCTATCTCGTAAACAACAGCAAATAACAGTAAGTACGGAAAATTAATTTCATTATGATGGGTATTGTGTTGTTTTCATAGGTTCGGTCACGTTTCAATTAAACGTGTACGATGCTATGACAGGCATCCAGTAAAAGTCATGTTAAATAACATCTTCAACATGTTACTATAAGAAAGTTACATTAAATGGTACCAAATGGTACTAAGTGATTTGCCTTGCAATTAAGAACAAAACTCATTTCGTTATAGAGATTTTATGTTTTGATACAGATACAACATGTGGATAATAGATTTTCCATTAGGTATTGCTTTCTTTCTATCGTTAGTCACATGATTGCTAATCATTAATGTAACATGTTTTTTGTTTTTGGAACAAAAGCTATCCTCTTCGATTCAAGCAGATATGTCTAAATGCATGTTAATGGTAAGCTTTAATGGAATAAATGAACGATAATGCCCCGTAGAGACAGTAATACATGGCGCAGGTTTAAATTGCATGACAAACTGTTACAGATAATTTGTTTTAGAAATTGAAAGGAGTCTTGTAATATTTGCCGTTAACTTCACAGCTTCAAGACCTTTGACTTCAAGTGAGGCGGTAGCTGATTATTCTGTCAGGTTTCCAGGATCACAACAGTCTGCTGTTACTGAAGATCATACGCTACGTGTTTTTAAAGAATATTCATCATATGAAATGATGATAAAATATTCATGAAAATTAGATAAATATCATTCACAAACACCATCTTCGCAGAGTTTTCCTTCAAGTGAAAACAGATATAAATTAATGAGTAAACGAATGTATGGCTAACGGCCCAAGAAAACTAGCTCCTGACCAGGCCCAAGAAAACTAGCTCCTGACCGAACTATACATTTGACTTCGTTAACTTACTAGCATCATTTTAAGTATGCCTGATAAGCATTTCCCTTACCTTAAGGAGTATTGATAAACTGGCAAAATGACACCAACAGAGGAAATGTTTACGAGCAAACTTTTGTGTTATTACCGATTTGTTTGCCACATTAAACGCGAATGTGAACTTAATTACATTAAACACTTTCTCAGCTAGTAAGTACTACGTTGTCTAATTGATTTTAGTATCTATTAACAAGCATTGCAAGTTAAACAGCTTGTTTTTCTGTTTTAAAAGGTGCACCAGCTGTTCAAAAGCTGTATTTGAATATTCAGACTTACAAACTATGGAACTTTGAAATAAAGTCTATGCAAAATCTGTTAATTTTCTATGGCTCCACAAATTCTGCTCAAACCAGTGAGTTAGTTCAGTGTGTTATAAAAACCTCTTATATATACTTCGACTATTTTTCAAAACGACAGTTTCAGGTCTTATGCAAGTTTTTCAATGCAAAACTTTGTTTTAAAATAAAGCGAGGAGTTTAGAAAATATCTATCGAAAATGATATCTACCCTTTCCAGATTAATTATATTAATAGCACATAAAAACGGCGTCACCACATGTATACGTATTCAGTGAAGAGACGAGTAAAGGAAAATAAAGGCAAACTAAAATGAACGTTGATTTTAGTACGTTCTATTCAAGTGCTGTTCGAAATCGAAATCGAATCGAAATCGAAATCGAATCGAAAAACATATCCAGACTGTGCATACTGCCATTTTCTCAGTCTTTTGCGTTTAAGTTAGAAATCTACATATGCTGACGGTCTCCTGGCTACTCACGTGACCGAAGCTTATTTGAATTTAATTGATGTATCTTCCAGTTAGCGTTGGCGTTATGACGATTGTATTTAGCCGTTGCATTCTGGGAACACTTGTTTGAATAATTGACATTACAAGTTATGTAAATCCTGATATATTAGAATATTTCATATTTGTAACGTGAAACGGAATCTTCAACTGATATATGCATGAAAATCTTAATCAGTATCTCCTGTCTCATCAAGGGTTCTTATGATTTGTTATTAATTCCCTTCCTTTCTCCAAAGAAACACAATATCAGTTTATAAATGAATTCAACTTTAATCATTCTTTTACATTTACCCAACTGTATTACTGATATCGTTTTACATAAAAATGAAAACTATACAAAACGGATGTACATTTAACATGAGCCATGCATAATCACAGAATTTATATATATCCCAACATATCTATAATATATATATAAATAAACAGCGGAAGTATACAAAGACTAGGGGCAAACGGTACCCGACAGAACTTAAAAATAAACATTCCTTTTCTTACAGACCTAAAATATTCCATATCTTTGCTCTCTTTTATCAAAATGTTAGCATTATACGAAACATCTTGGTATATATAATAATGTTAGAAATGATATTTACTGGTATTTACATTTGTCTGTCCTTACTTTAACATAGAAACCACCAGACATCAATAGAAAATGTAAAGTATATGGTCAGTTCTTTTAAAACATTAAAAGACATATAACAGACGTTAAACATCAATGACTCCGGAAGTATAGACTATTTTCAACGAATGTGTCGTTAATTGTTTTTTTTTTGAAGTAATGCAAATGACATTTAAAACAAACTTATAACTTTATGGAAACGAGTTCACAAAATATTTATATCTTTATTTTTAAAACTTTAAATTGTGCTAAAGAGATATCTACCACCAGAATTGACCAGGCGGAAGGCCGAGTTGTTTTTCTGTTAAGTTTAATGCACTGGGAGTTGTTCCAGAACTGCTTGTTGAGCATGTATTTTGTTCACTTTTCGATGCGTCTTCGCTGTCAGAGTCATCAGATGAACACACTTTCACGTTAAGCTCGTGTTGTGTGGCTTGGTTTGCTAACATATAAGCATCAATAGCCTGTATTGACGGCTTTGCCATCGAATATGTCATCAAATCTTGTCTTGGCAGCATAAAACCCATATTTCTATGCGTAAAAGGCGAGTAAAGAGAAGGTAAAGGAGTCTGAAGACACTGGGTGTCGTATTCTTTGCGGCTCGCAGCATCAGCCAACAACTGGTGATGCTGTTGTAACATCAGTCGATGGTGAGACAATCCAAGAGCCGTAGTGAATGGGTTGTGCAGAAATGACTGCCATTCCGATTTCATTTTTTGATTCCTTTGCCATTTAGCTCTTCTGTTTTGAAACCATACCTGAATTGATTAGCAGATACTACTGTTGACCAGTGAAATATAAAAAGAACAAACAGGAAACGTTATTAAAACATGTCTCAATTAATATTAAATGTGTTTCTGAACATATCCATTTATACAAGATGTTTATTCAGATACATATCAGATAATGTATTAATTAAGAAGAACTCTAGAACACGTGTTGATATCCAATACATTTTTCAAGGTTGATAGAGAGTTGTATGTAAATCCTTACCTTTACCCTAGCATGTGACAGTCCGAGGCGCACAGCCAAATCTTCTCTGAAAAAAGTAATTATATTTACGTCAGAAGAACTTCATAATAAGTTTTGACCAAGTTATTTTAAATAAATTTTATCTAAATATAGAAATTCAAATGCAATAAATATAATTAGTCTTAGGTATTTCTGATTATTTCATAAAAAAGATATGTAGATAACAGACAAATGTACATTCGACATGGACGGTATTTTAACATGATTTTAAGGTATGTATATTTCTATATAATTAATACAGAATACAGAGTATTATTTCGAAAGAAACAGAGTTAGGAAAGATTCAGCACACTTCTTATACGGTAAGAGGTAAAACAAGCGATGGTTTTATAAATTACATACAACACGGAAAAAAAGTTGAAACAATGCAAGTTGGCAAGGGAAAAACGTTGGCTTTCTACCCACATTTTACATTATTAAAATTAGACATTTTTACCGAAACTCAAAGAGACATTTTACATTATTAAAATTAGACATATTTACCGAAACTCAAAGATATTCTTTATAAAGAAGAAAAAAAAACAATCAGAAAAAATAGATTAACGTGAAGAATAATAATCTAAAACAAAACAAGAATATTATTGCAACAGAAAGTTACTAGAAAAACCAAAAATTAGAACTAATATAAATTCTAATAATAAAAATTTTATATATATAAAAATGATAGAAAGAAGTACTGTAGTCGGGTTTGAATCTAAATAGAGATCTAAATTAGATCTCGTAAAAACTCAGTCTAAGAAACACTGCAAAAAAACCGTTTTCACAATCCTGTTTATGTCTTAAAATGATTTTGGTATTTATTCAACCAGTAAGTAAACCTACTTGCAAGCAAAGTTCATCTACAAAATATTTCACCCACCTGGTTGCCTCGGTTGGATAATAATTTTTCAGGAAGCATTTTTCAAGCTCTCCTAGTTGGTGCTTTGTCAGGGACAAACGTTTCTGTTTTGGAATGGCTTTACAACTGTTTGGGCACGTGTCACCACTAGAAACACTGTGTTCGTCACTTCTTGAAAATAAATTATTCCACTTGCACAAATCGGAACGGAAATTATGAAATGCATTGAAAGGCAAAATAAACTTTTCAAGTACAAGTAGTGAAATTTTCAAATGATATGGACAAAATTAGAAAGAAAGAGAGCGACAAACATGAAAGAAAAAAGAAAGAAAGAAGGGGAAAGAAAAGAAATACAGAAAAGAAATGAAAGAAAGGACGTAAGAAGAAGAAAGAAAACAAATATAGAAAAGAAAGAAGTAAACAGATAAGAGAAAAAGTATAGAAAAGAATGGAAGAAAAACTCAGAAAAGGGAAAAAGTAAAAAGAATTAAGATAGAAAGAACAAAGAAGTAAAGAAAATAAAGAAAGAAAATCAAGTCACCAATATTTTAACACGGTCAATATGAATCTTGTTTGAATATATTAGCAAAAGTATTTTTAGTAATAACTATTAACTTCTAAAAGAAAATGAGAGACAGACCTGAACAACTGACTTTTATTTGTGGAAGTATTTAAAAAATAAGGTTTCTAGGTTTATTTTTGTCCGCATTTTCTTCAGGGATTTTCTTTCAAAAAAGAATATTTACTTTGCGTTATCTGTACTGTGAGGTGATCTACATGTGATTGTTGGATAGCAGGTGTTTGTGCTCGTGGCTTCATGCATAGAGCTGACTGTGTCTCTGGTACTTGTATGGTAAGATGGAATTTTTAAACGCCTTTGATGAACATCGCTTGTGTCTTTATCAGATGTTCCCTCTGATGCTTCGTCTTCATGTAACTCAAGTCTGGTACTTCTGTCACTTTGATTTTCTGGAACGAAATCGATATTTTGTGAGCAAAAGTTTTGTAGGGCTGTTTTAAAAAGAACTAAACTACGGCTAGAATTATATAAGTGAAGGTATTGTCCTTTTTTTCCAAATACTGATTTCTGCAAGTTTTCTTAATAAAGTATCTAAGTTTCATTTTCCTCAGCGGAACAAGTGGAGATGAAGTTACCAAACATGAGAAATTTGCAAGTTATTTCAATAAAAGAATACAAAATTCTTATGCCATTGTGTCATGTTATCTGAACTATTATCTGAAAACACGAACTAGAATTTGTTTTTCATTGTATGTACATATATTTGAAATGAAGGAAACACTAAAATGAATAACAAAAAAAAAAAAAAAATTTGGAATTTAAAAAAATTACTCACCAGTTTCCTTGTCAATTCCAGATTTTGGCTTCAACCCGATTATGGAGTCAATGCTAAAGGACTGACTGTTCATTTTCTTAGCAAAATTTAACAGACCAAAATTGAAGTATTATGCCTTATTTAGAAATATTTGTATAACAATTTGATAAACATAGAATTATTTCCAAGCACTGATCCTTTCACACAACAAATGATCGACGTTGTTATATTAATTAAACCCTTGATTGACATTTACTTTCGAGCGAGCCTAGCGCCGTACATAATTGGAATTATTGTAACCAATAATATCGTGTTTGCCGACTATGACTAGGGATTAATTACGACAGTAGCGGGTGTGGCTTCGTATAACTACTTTTCTGTCTGGGAACTGTCAGCTAATAATGAATCAATAAAGTCCGCATTGCCAAGCCTCCGTATCATTAACTTATACAATCATGTACTTGTGTATTCAAGAAATATCCAATAATGATACAGCTGTGATCTAAATGAATAGAGATTAGCTTATAGAAATGGCAAAAGATTTTCGTTTGTAATTGTCTACAGAACCGGCACCTTTTAGGATAATCTTACCTGTATTTTATATGTTTAGTGACACATACTTTTGTAACAAATATTAATTATAAAGTTTTAATGGAGTTAACCGGAAAATATTAGTAAAGCATTGCAATGTATCAGTAAAAAACTATTGTAACTAAATGTAAAAAAATGATGGTGATACAATAGTTTTACACTATACAGCCGAAAACATTTAACTCAATTACAGTAATCAAGCTATATTAATCACTGATAAGTGAATTGAAGTGTCACAGGATTATTGCCAATTTATGGTCTGGTTGCTGTAATTCAGAATTGAAAAAACGGGCTATCAAAATACTTTAGGTATCACATGTGGCGTCCACTTGTATTAGACCTGTGCGGTGTTGAAAAGTCTCAAGTTATAGGGATAAACCAGTTCTTTCCTATCAGCAAGCTGCTGTTTAATTTCTAAGCCCGATGAAAAAACACATACACACGCACCCACGAACGAATGACGCACGCGACCGCGCACGCACACACACACACACACCACCACCCCCACCACCACCACAACAACAACATCAAAAAGCGATATATCAACAACAAAAACTACGGAACCAATGAGGTAACATAATACACACTTATTTTTGTTGTTGTCACATTTATCTTATTTTGTTTAAATGGAATCTTTATTGGTTTCAACGAAAAAACAATTTCATTTAAAGAAATAATAATTCTTTTAAATGAAATAAGATTTCGTTAAACGAAATTTGATTTCGTTAAACGAAATAAATTTCGTTTAAACGAAATAAATTCCTTTTGAACGAATTCTTAAATAAGATTTTGTTTAAACGAAATTACTCTTCCCCTCCCCCCCGCAAAAAAACCCCCAAACAACACAAACGAACAAACAGAAACTAAGTGTCATTTGTATGTAATTCTGACCGACCAGTCAAATGGTTTTGATAAATCAGTATAATGTATCTTCAGTCATCCTATCCTACTGCTATAGTGTTGTCTTTTTTCAGTCTTTCTATCCTTCTTCTATAGTGTTGTTTTTTTACCAGCCATTCAATCTATACTGCTTTAATGATGTTTATTCTTTAGTCATTCTATCCATACTGCTACAGTTTGTTTGTTGTCCAGCCATTCTTTCCATACTGCAATAGTGTTGTTTATTCTACAGCCATTCTATTAATACTGCTATAGTGTTGTTTATTATACAGCCATTCTATCCATACTGCTACAGTGTTGTTTATTCTACAACAATTCTATCAATACTGCTATAGTTTTTTTGTTGTCCAGTCATTCAATCTATACTGCTATAGTGTTGTTAATTCTCCAGTCATTCTATCCATACTACTATAGTGTTGTTTATCCTCTAGTCATTCTATCCATTCTCTAGTAATCCAATTCATGATGCTATAGTGTTGTTCATTCTCCACTCACACTATCCATACTGCTATTGTATTGTTAATTCTCCAGTCATCCCCTCCATACTGATATAGTGTTGTTAATTCTCCAGTCATCCCATCCATATTGCTGTAGTGTTGTTAATTCTCCAGTCATCCAATCCATACTTCTATAGTGTTGTTAATTCTCCAGTCATCCCATTCATACTACTATAGTGCTGTTAATTCTCCACTCACACTATCCATACTGCTATTGTATTGTTAATTCTCCAGTCATCCCACCCATACTGCTGTAGTGTCGTTAATTCTCCAGTTATCCCATCCATACTACTATAGTGTTGTTAATTCTCCAGTCATCCCATTCATACTACTATAGTGTTGTTCTTTCTACACTCACACTATCCATACTGCTATTGTATTGTTAATTCTCCAGTCATCCCATCCATACTGCTGTAGTGTCGTTAATTATCCAGTCATCCCATTCATACTACTATAGTGCTGTTAATTTTCCAGTCATCCTATCCACACTGCTAAAGTGTTGTTTATTCTCCAGTAATTCTATCCATTCTCTAGTCATCCAATTCATACAGCTCTAGTGTTGTTCATTCTCCACTCACACTATCCATACTGATATAGTGTTGTTAATTCTCCAGTCATCCCATCCATACTTCTTTAGTGTTGCTTATTCTCCAGCAATTTAATCTAAACTGTTGTTTATTCTCCAGCCACTCTATCAATACTGCTATAATTATGTTCCTTCTCCAGTCATTCTATCCATACTGCTATAGGGCTGTTTATTCTCCAGCCATTCTATTCATACTGCTTTAGTGTTGTTCCTTCTCCAGTCTTTCTATCCATACTGCTAGAGTGCTGTTTTTTCTCCAGCCACTCTATCAATACTGCTATAATTTTGTTTGTTCTCCAGTCATTAAATCCTTACTGCTATAGGGCTGTTTATTCTACAGCCATTCTATTCATACTGCTATAGTGTTTTTCCTTCTCCAGTCATTCTATCAATACTGCTAGAGGGCTGTATATTCTCCAGCCACTCTATCAATACTGCTATAATGATGTTTGTTCTCCTGTCATTTTATCCATACTGCTTTAGGGCTGTTTATTCTCCAGCCATTCTATTTATACTGCTAGAGTGTTGTTTTTTCTCCAGTCATTCTATCCGTACCGCTAAAGGGCTGTTTATTCTCCTGTCATTTTATCCATACTGCTACGGGATATTTATTCTGCAGTCATCATATTCATACGGGTAAAGTGAATTTTATCCTCCAGTTATCCCAGCCATACAACTTTAGCATTGTTTATTCTCGAGTCATTCTACCGTACTGCTATAGAGTTGTTTATGTTCAATTCATTCTATCCATGCTGCTGAAGTGACGTTCATATCTTACATGTGCTATCCATACTTCTGTAGTATTGTTTATACTGTAGCTATCTTATTTATACTGTTAAAGTTTTGTTTATTCTCCAGTCATTCTATCCATGCTGCAAAAGTTTGTTAAATCTCTAGCCATTCAATCCATACTGCTTAAGTCTCGTTTATTCTCTCATTATCCTATCCATACTGCTTCAGTGTCGTTTATTCTCTCATTATCCTATCCATGCTGTTTAAGTGTTGTTTATTCTCTCTACGTCTCCTATCCATGCTCCTTATTCTCTACTCACCTGATCCATATTTTTACGGATAGGAGACTATCCTGTCCATGCTGCTTAAGTGTTGTTTATTCTCTCTTAGTTTATCCTATCCAAGCTCCTTATCTCTACTCACCCGATCCATACTTCTACGGAGTTTATCCTAGCCAAGCTGCTTAAGTGTTCTCTACTTATCCTAACCATGCTCCTTATTCTCTACTCACCCGATCCATACTTCTATGAAGTTTATATTTGTTAGTGTATATATCTATACCGCTAAACTGTCGTTTACGTTCTGTCATACAATATATACTGCTTAAATGATGTTCATTAAACGAGAACTGCTACAAGGCTATTTGTAGTCATGTCTTCTCCAAAATGAAACCATTATGTTATGACATAATGATTATAAAGCAGTTTTGGTCAAGAAATCTCGGGTATCATAAGAAATATATATGTACAAGTAATACACGTATCAAAACATCACCACTAGTTGCATTTGGGCATTGTTGTAACTTCTTAAGTAATAAAGCTTCACTGTGAAAAATACTGTGAGCTTTGTCATGTTTCTGCTGATGAATGGACTTTAAAGGGGCGAGAAATTGGAATTTGTTTGGCCAAATTTAGCGTACGGAATAGTACTCATTTTAAGCTATTTTGAATTTCCTTAGGCTAAATATATTCTGAGTATGTTTCATCAGTAAAAGTAAAAAAAGGTGCTATTTAACCATCTGTCACTGCGAAATCAATTAGCGTCATTTAGTCAGAAACACATAGATTGACAAAGTCTTTGTAAACATTGGTAGATTTTCATTTATATTATCAATTTTTTGTTAAGCAGCTGTTTCGAATATATAAATACCTTAACATTAGTATGACGTAAATATATTTCTTATTCCAAGTGGCAAGTTTCAACTTCTTCGTCGATTAATTTGACATATGTTACAACTTTGAACAACAAGCTAATGGATATGTTATTTAGTTTGTTATTGAGACGGCGTAGAAATCCATTAGGTTAACAAGCTGTAATAAATAGTTTTCCTTTGCTATTTTATAGTTTGAAATTAGAAATACAACGCTGTTTGAATATCAGGTTTGTCCCTGTTACTAAAATAAGAGACAAATCTTTCTGTGTTTACCTGTTGACCATTTATCATTTGCTTGTCTTTTTGTTTGTCTGTCTGCTTGTTTTGTATATTTTACTTGCTTATTTGTCTTGCTTTGTCAATGTATTTGAATTACTTATTCCTTGTCATTTTCACGATGTTTTGTGTTTATAAAATATATGTAAATGTTTTTGGCCATAGGCAATTTGTATTGCCGATTTGCTCAATAAAACTTACAACTTAGTGATATTCATGTCTGTTTTATCTTTCAAGCTATGCTATGCGTTGGGTTTTGCCTGAATTAACGTTAGCATTCCATGAATTTCTACTTTCCTTTGAATTCACCTCAGATTTTTCTTACAAATAAAGTTAATACTGAGGCTAAATAAATTAATATGAGATCACTTACACAAACGTATATAAAAAATACTTGTTTATTATGGTATCTTCCCTACTAAAAGGATCAGACCGACCGTTAACATCCAGTGTTCACTTCAACAATATATGACCCAATTCACTTCATCCAATGTCAAGGTCATACATAAAATTAAAACTGTTTCCGTCCCATCAGGATGGCATTTGACCAGCCATGATTGGGTCACCTGCTCAGTTGAACCACACTATGAATTTTGATGAAGTGTATACTACACATTTCATTTTACGCAGCTATATGTGTTGACGAACATAAGGGAATAGTGTTTTTTTGTATTATGTCAGATAGATAGACTTTCAACAACGTTTATATACGGTTTGGCGCGCACCTGTAGCCATTCTTTTAAACTCTTATTTTATACATCATGTTGATTCATATCAATCCTTTGTGATATTCTGTGCAATACATGACCTTCGGGGCCATTGGTTACATCATATAACAGTTCTTGTTTCAAAATATAACCTCCATTCTTTTGTTTTCATAGACTCAGTTGAAACCAAATAAACTTTTTGAGATTTTCTAAAACAATTTTAGATGAATAACGGGATTTAAATGAACAGAAGGTGAGAGGTGATGTTACATTCGAAAAATTTGTTTTGTGTGTGACATATTCATTTCTAGTAAATAAATGAAATGTAACGTTTATACCAAACATCAGATAAACTCTGTACATTTATTTTATTGCATTGATATATTCATATTACAATAATAATAGATACTGATGAACAAAACTTAGAGAATACATATATTTATATAAGTAAATACATATATAATTTATACACAAAAGCTCTGCCGTTAAGACCAGTTAAAAAGTTGTCTCATTATTGCATCTGTCTGTTCGTAAACAACACGCCTTATTCGTGCTATAATTTAAAATGTTCTTCCTTTAAATTGCCGATCTGCGCAATAATTTGAAATAATCAAAGCGGTATCAAAAGCAGAAATCTCAGAACTTCATTGTACTCAATCAGAATGCTCAATATCTAATTATAGACATTACAATTACAGGATTGGTAATTTGAGATTTAAGATACTTAAGTTGATATCTTGACTATAAAAAAACATTTTTCTTAAGGAAAAACCAACAATAATAAAACAAGTAACGAATGCAACACATCAAAAAATACTGTAATAGAAAATCTACAATAGTTTCTCTCCAAATGCCATACATGTACACTATCTGCTATAATTAAACAAGCATTTGTATAAACATTCTGTAAATCCTCCCTTGTAAAAACATACCTGTGCATACTTTTAACATGAAACAAACAAAATAATTGAATACACTTGACGTACACTTTCTTAAATAAACAACATGTAGTAATAAATCGATATTTACTATTAAAATAGCTAAAATCAACGCAAACATCATTTGAGATTTCAATCTAATTGATTCAATCTGAAACTTGTACCCAATATACCCTACCTACATCTACATCACATTGAAATATTTGATTATTAAGATCATACAAATTATCCTGAAGATATATGACGTCAGAAACTAACTGATCTGTAAACTAATATTCGTTCAAATGTGTCCTTTAAATGTTTAAACTAAAGAACGTCCGTCCATCTCTCCTTCCATCCATCTCTCCAATACCATTAACAAAATACATGCAAATTGATTACATGTAACGATTTGTGCTAAGAATTACACCAAAAATTAATATCCAAACAACTAAAATGTTTTTGTTAAGATTTCCTCAACATTAAAATTATGTTTTGCTATTTATCAGCATCTTAACAGCGACAACTACTATAAACGTTCTATAAACACTCACAGTGATCCAAATCAGTGTGAACAATAGCATATATATTTGTTACAAGAGTACAATGCGAAGAGGTCATAGTAAACAATGCTGAGACTTGATACGAGAACATTCATCAATGTTCAACTTAATACCAGTAATATCAATAACATATTAACCTAATACGAGTAAATTCAACTTAAAACGAGCAAATTCAACAATGCTGGAAGTTAACACGAGTACTTCCAACAATATTTAAACTTAGTAGATTTAACAGTGTTTAACATAATACGAGTAAATTTAACAGTGTTAACAATAATACGAGTAAATTCAACAGTGTTTAACATAATACGAGTAAATCTGTCAGTGTTTAACAGGATACGAGTAAATTCAACAGTGTTTGACATAATACAGGTAAATTTAAAAGTGTTTAATATAAACCAAGTACATTCAACAGTGTTTAACACAAAACTAGTAAATTCAAGTGTTTAACTCAATACGAGTAAATTCTACAGTGTTTAACATAAAACTAATAAATTCAAGTGTTTAACACAATATGAGTAAATTCAACAGTGTTTAACATAAAACTAGTAAATTCAGAAGTGGTTAACATAATACGAGTAAATTCAACAGTGTTTAACACAAAAATAGTAAACTCAAGTGTTTAACATAATACGAGTAAATTCAACAGTCTTTAACATAAAATTAGTAAATTCAAAAGTGGTTAACATAATACGAGTAAATTCAACAGTGTTTAAAATAAAACTAGTAAATTCAAGTGTTTAACACAAAACGAGTAATTTCAACAGTGTTTAACATAAAACTAGTAAATTCAGAAGTGGTTAACATAATATGAGTAAATTCAACAGTGTTTAACATAAAACTAGTAAATTCAAGTGTTTAACATAATACGAGTAAATTCAACAGTGTTTAACATAAAATTAGTAAATTCAAAAGTGGTAAACATAATACGAGTAAATTCAACAATGTTTAAAATAAAACTAGTAAATTCAGAAGTGGTTAACATAATACGAGTAAATTCAACAGTGTTTAACATAAAACTAGTAAATTCAAGTGTTTAACGTAATACCAGTAAATTCAACAGTGTTTAACATAATACAAGTAAATTTAATAGTGTGTATCATAAAACTAGTAAATTCAGGTGTTGAACGTAATACGAGTTAATTTGATAGTGTTTAGCATAATACAAGAAAATTCAAAAGTGTTTAACATAAGACTAGTAAATTCGAAAGTGGTTAACATAATACGAGCGAATTCAACAGTGTTTGGTACGAATAAATTCAAAAGTGTTTAATATAATACAAGTAAATTCAACAGTGTTTAACATAACACGAGTAAATTCGAAAGTGTTTAACATAATACGAGTGAATTCAACATTGCTTAACATAATACGAGTAAGATCGAAAGTGTTTAACATAATACGAGTGAATTCAACAGTGTTTAGTACGAGTAAATTCAAAAGTATTCAATATAATACAAGTAAATTCAACAGTGTTTAACACAAAACTAGTAAATTCGAAAGTGGTTTACATAGTACGAATAAATTAAACAGTGCTTAAACTGAATACAAGAAAATTAATTATTTTTCTGTTCAAATACTAGTAACTCTTACACTGCTTAAGTTTAAATCGAGTAAATTTGACAGTGTTTAATATAATACGAATGAATTCAACTGTGTTTAACTTTATACGGGTAAATTCAACAATATGTAACTTTAACTTAATACGAGTAAATTTGATAAGTGTTTGACATAATATCCAGTTAATTCAACAGGTGTTTAACTTTAATACGAGTAAATTTATCCGTCTTTCAATTAAAAACGAGTTAATTTAACAATTTTTTATTCTTAATACATGTAAATTCAACAATGCTTAAGCTTCATACCAAAAATTCAACAGTTCCTAGCTTAGTACGAGTGAAGTCAAATATATGACATGAGTAGAGTCAACCAGGTTAAAACTTTAAAGACAACATGAAAATAAGAAAAGGAAAAAAGGGTCAGAACAAAAATAGTCATACATCTAATGGTTGTATCAGATTAAATAACTACACATTGCTTTAGCCAAAAAATGACATGTATCTCAATAGATGTCAGTACATTTTAAGCTTTTTTTTTTCGAGAAAAAATATCTCAAAATGTGAAGACAAATTTTTAAACAGTAATTTACTTTTTGTACGTGGATACCTTGCATAAATTTTTCATGAATGCTGTAATAATAATAAAAAAGAAGAAATTTTCTGTTTGCCCCTGAAATAGGAAGAAATGGACATTATTATAAAAATGTACGATGCACTAGGCATAAATATTATTTTAGTTACTTTTATTTTAACTAGTGAGTAAGTTATACATATTGGTAATGACATATTACATACATGTATATACAACATCTGTACACCGAAGTCTTTTGTCTACGTTAATCAATTTCTGTGTACTTTGTTTTTATTTGCTAGTGATGCAAATCTTCACTTTCAATGTTTTTATCCTATTAACAACTTTCAATGCATTGATCTATAAAGCATTAAACAAGGAGTGACTGGAAGTGTAATCTATGTAACACTTCGGTATATTTTGTTGATATCTTTAGCACCGAATAACCTAACCATCCATCCCTTTGAAATAATCAAACCTTTTGCCTTTCGCTTTAGTTCTTCTGTTAAACAGCAATTCAGGTTTATTATCGTAGCCAAACAGAGCACAGTCTTGTTCCACCATTTTTCTGACTCTTTCAAGGTCTGTCAAAGACAGCGTAGAGTATGCCTGTACCAGGGCCTCGTCGTTCTGTGAACTGAGGCCCTTGTCTGATTCAGAAAGCTCAATTGCGTTGTGAATAGTTTTGAATATGTCTCCTGGTGTTATATCTTTAACTTCAGACTTTGAGTATGGCAGAGCGATTTGTTTTGAAATATACCCAACGATCTGATAATAGCTCCACCCTCGTAGATATATGTTATACAATGAAATTCCAGACTTTTTAAATATTGTAATAGCATTTAGAACATTCCTGATTGGCCCAAGTATAGACCACGTTTGAACATCATTGAACACATCATTGGAAGTTTCTAACGTAACATTCCGTAAACTTAGCTGATGAAATATGTAATCCCAGTCCGTCTTGAACGTTTCTAGTTTACCAATGAAATCAAAATTGAAATGACACGGGCTACAAGATCTATGGTTCATTGGACGTACAAATTCATCCAGCTTTTCTCCCTTCTCATACCGTTCCAATGTACAGGTGATAAACTCGGCAAATGTGACGTCATATCCGTAGATTAGACTTCTTTCGGACGGATTTTTACGACATTGTTTTATTATTTTCGTCCCTTTATGAAGCCAAGTCCTCTTTTGGCAAATATAATTGATTTGCGTAGGTTGAGAAAAGTCGACGGTAGGGTTCCCTCACAAAGATAAAGGAAAAAGCATCCGTCATTTTCTTAAAAGCTGCCACTGTTCCATTTTTTATATTGATGGAGGACTTTATGAGACATTTCGTGTCACAGTCAAACAAGCGCCTCATAACTTCTAATGTAAATGTCGAGGCACATTTGTTTATCCTGCAATATAGTATTCTGTGACTTGGTGTCCATGTGAGCTCTGATGTTTATTTCCTCTGTGTAGTTTTTGAATCCCTTTTTCTGGCATGTTTTCCATATTTGTTCCCGTCTTTCTTCATTTCTCCGTTCTGTGATAAAATTCTGGTCCTGAAATTTAAAACTGATTAGACACACTAGTAGGTAAAAAGATTATGCTTCGTAAAATACTCAAGATCATACTAAGTAATGAGGTCAATTAAAATTCTTCTCTTTTAGTAAAACTGGCGCATGAGAATGGTATTTCAGGGTCGTATTCGTGCAATTAAAAAATTCTGATAAAAACGTGTACCCTTTCTATAATGTTATTAATTAGTCGAATTCATATTGGCTTTGTTATTGGGCTGAAGACAGTCATATTGGCCTGAGGCCAATATGACTGTCTTCAGCCCAATAACAAAGCCAATATGAATTCGACTACTCAGGCCAATATGACTGTCTTCAGCCCAATAACAAAGCCAATATGAATTCGACTAATAAATGACAATTTTATTAATTAACTTTATAATATTATGTTCAATTATCAAACTAAGTAATCCAAAACTCGTAATTTATAACAGGGTAAAACTTGTGATCGTCTGCTTTTCACTTCCGCGCAACATAATATTTGGTTAATATGAAAATCACTAAATGAAAGGTTGAACACTGCTAAATTTACTGTAATCCGATAGCGCAGGGTCTCCGCGAACTTTTTTTGCTACTTTTTGAACTTTTTAAGAGATAAAAACTTTTATGTAAAAACTAGGCTAAGCATATTCAAAATGGCGTCCAACATGGTGAAAATCCTAGGCTCATAGAAGGCCGAGTTTTTCCTGAATCCTGATTGGCTAAATCTCGTATTGGCCGACTTTTTACTTATTGGCCGTGTTTTTTTCGTATTGGCCGAGTTTCGAGCTTTATTGGCGAGGCTTTGGTTGTATCAAGCCAACAAAATGGTCAGAATCTAGTTCAATATTATAAAGTTAATTAATAAAATAGAGTATGAGTTTATGCATGAAATATATGAACTCGCTAAAATGTTTTCTTTTTTTACTGTCTTAAGGACTGTAACGTTCAGTGCAAATATAAGTAAATGGTGACCTGAAATTCAGCCAGATGAAACAAATTAACTTTCAAAATGAATAGATCAGTTCAGAATTCGCGAATCATGGTTTGTACTAAAAAAATTATGTACAGTTCAAGTCATAATTTTTTCCTTCTTTTTTCTTGTTGCTCTTCCCTTTTTCTGTACATTTTCACTGGAGGTCTGCAGTTTTTGATATATGACAAAATAAAAAAAAATATTTTAGCACTTTATTAGCAGCTTGATAAAAATATAATTAAACAGTAAGTAAAGTATTTGTAATTATTCAAATATTATTCTATTCTAAAACTGAACAATTTCTGAAGATAATGTTAACCTTTCTGCTATAATTTAGTAAATGGGTCAATATGAAAGTAACAAACCCAAAATATCATTTGATTAAAAAAAAAAAAAGAAAAAAAAACTGAGACAGATGCTTAAATATATCCTTATCTATGCTAAACTTTAAAGATTAGAAGGAAATGGTAGCATTATATAGATTAAAAAAAAAACAAACAACAAAAAACATAAAAAACAACAACAAACACACACAAAAAACAAATAGACAAAAAAAACAACACAAAAAAACAACAAAAGACAAAAAAACAAAAACAGTCATCGTCTGAACTTCGAAATCTTATCATAACGACAGAAATATTTTAAGATATGTTTATAGCCACTGAAGGCAGCATATAATTAGAATTAAACAATATATAATTATGTTAAATGTTGAGAGACTTTAAACAACCAAAGGGAAAAATATAAAAGCAAAGATAAAAGGTGAAACGTGGATATATGTATTTCTAAATTTGTTTTAGGGAAACGCGAATGAATGATCCATAATCATTCTTATACCTAAATATATAACAGGGAAACAGGAATGCAGGTTACATGAATATTCTTATTACATATTAGTTTAAGGGAAACAAAACTGTAGTTAACATGAATGTTCTTTATACTTAATTAGTTTTAGAGAAACACATATAAAAGTTATATAAATATTCTTGTAACTAAATTAGTTTAAAGGAAATAAGAATATAGGCTACATGAATAATCTTATAACGAAAAAATTTAATGGAAACAAGAATGAAAGATTCATGAGTATTCATTTTACTAATTTAGTTTAATGGAAACAGGAATGGAAGATTCATGAATATTCATTTTATTATATTAGTTTAATGGAAACAGGAATGGAAGATTCGTGAATATTCATTTTATTATATTAGTTTAATGGAAACAGGAATGGAAGATTCATGAATATTCATTTTACTAAATTAGTTTAATGGAAACAGGAATGGAAGATTCATGAATATTCATTTTACTAGATTAGTTTAATGGAAACAGGAATGGAAGATTCATGAATATTCATTTTACTAAATTAGTTTAATGGAAACAGGAATGGAAGATTCATGAATATTCAAACAGGAATGGAAGATTCGTGAATATTCATTTTATTATATTAGTTTAATGGAAACAGGAAAGGCAGATTCATGAATATTCATTTTACTAAATTAGTTTAATGGAAACAGGAATGGAAGATTCATGAATATTCATTTTATTATATTAGTTTAATGGAAACAGGAATGGAAGATTCGTGAATATTCATTTTACTAAATTAGTTTAATGGAAACAGGAATGGAAGATTCATGAATATTCAAACAGGAATGGAAGATTCGTGAATATTCATTTTATTATATTAGTTTAATGGAAACAGGAATGGAAGATTCATGAATATTCTTATAACGAAATAGTTTACCAGGAATATTCACATCACTTAACTAGTTTAAAATGAATAAGAATGAACGTTACACATATATTCTTTTTACTAAATTAGTGTAAAGGAAACAGGAATGAAAGTTACTATATGAATATTTTAATCTTTAATGAGTTTAAGGGAAACAAAACGGAAAGTTATACCTCGAGTTAAAAGTGATTGATAAGAAATGTAAGAAAAAAATCCAGTTACTACAGAAAGAGGTAAGAAGTAAAAGAAACGAGGCATTATTTTGAACATGGATATGTTTATTTCGAAATAAGATAAAATGGATACAGAAATGTAAATATGTACCTCGAATGGAGTCGTTCCAACACTGTCTATCACACTTGCTTGGCGGGCTTCCCAAAACTTATCTGCAAAAGAACATCTGAGTTGTAACAATTCAATATTCTTTTTTATTTAATTAGGTCCGAGTTAACTGAAGCCTTCAATACAAGAAAATAACAACATTAACAACATTTCAACAGCTGTCTCACATATAAGGTTTTTTTTTCCCATAAACATATCACCAACAACCTATCAATATGACAGTTTTTGTTAAATTATACAAACAGAAATAAAATTACTGCAACTTGTTCCAACCATTTTCAATACTTTTGTGAAATTCACCACCAAGTTAAACTACCACCATATTGTCTTTACATTTAAGGTCATATTTAGAAAAAAAAATTAAAAGCATTGGGCAAATCGTATGGGAGGCATACAGATTCTAAGCAAAATTAGTAGTAAGTGTGGTTTCTGGTAACCAGAACCAGACAAAAGGTACAAACCAGAACTAGAAACAAACTAGTAACTTGGTCGTAAATATAATCACTCCATTGTGTATTGGTTAATCTGACAAGGAGCGCCATTACCATCGGTTTGATGTAAACAAGTGCGTGGCAACTGAATAAGGACAATCGTGGTAGTTAAACCAATAGTTAAATACAGACGAATAATCTGTTTAAACGTTTCTTTAAAATGAAGAAAAAATATGACTTACCACTCATGAATTTTAGAACACAGACTTGATATAAAAATATTAAAAAGAGAAAATATCCTCTTGCATTTCTTCTCCTTCTTTTCATTATTGCTGGACATGGAAACCACGTGTAATAGCGATCGTTAAACGAGAATATGTAAATAAGCCTGCGTCAGCGTTTGTCTATAGATTGTCACTTTTGTTTAGGTTTCACTCATGATTGTCTGGTGCGAACAAGTCGTCGACTTTCATCAAAAGTATTTGTAAAATAATCATATTCAAGTACTTGAAAGTGAAGCTATCGGAATGTGGTTAATTTATACTTAAATAGACAGAGAACTGAGAACTAACAGAATGAATGAATAAACACAAATTAAGGACGTCAGACTCGAATTACGACTAAGTGAACTTCATTTTACAGGTCTAGATTAATTTAAGACCCTGTCTAGAGTGAAATTTCTATTTTGAAAATTAACCGGCATTCAAATATTGCTTTGTTCAACTGATATCATTCCAATGATCGACCGACCGATAATGTAATTGAAGACAAACCGCTTATTCATCTCTTCCGCTCCTTTCGCAAATATATGATGTAAAACTGTTACTTCTGCTGGTCGACAGTTAAAGCCATAAAAATTTTGAAACGCTGCCTCATCAAATATTTGCATGAGAGATTCACCCACCTTTCTCAAGAAAGTCTTTACATTTTACAGCGGAGTGCACACCAAGGCACAAATTTGCCTTAGAATACAATAAAAGACTCAGCATGGACTAAGAATACACACCGAAACTCAATATGGTCTGAGAATACTCACCAAGTATAAACTAGAACTGAGAATTTCATCGAAGATCACATAGGTCTGAGAATATAGCACCAAGGCTAAACTAGGTCTAAGAATACACATCAATGCCCAGTCAGGTCTAAGAATATACATCAATGCCCAGTCAGGTCTAAGAATATACATCAATGCCGAGTCAGGTCTAGGAATGTTTATTAAGATTGAGCCAATTCTAAGTGTGCAAAGTAAGAATACAAACTAAGGCTTAATCACACCGCAGTTACTGAATGCCAGATGTCCCTCATCAACCTGTAACATGTGCATATTAAACCTTTTACCAGTCTTCTAAAATTGCAAGTTGGCATCCATGTAAACCAAATACAGTTGAGTCTTCATTTGCAACTTCATAGGTATTTGATTGTATTCTTAAGACAATCAGGACAATGTCTTAATATAATATGAAAAGGGACACAACCCTTTCTTCCCAAAGAGTACAACACGGGAAAGCATGAATATTTAAAAATCTTCCCTTTTTCCATTGTGTATATTGTCACCTTAATATAAATCCGATTAACTAATGATGGCAATTAATATAAATATATAAATATATACATATATATATATCATATTTCTTTTAGAAAAGTGGTGACCCTTTAAAATATTTGGGGAAAAAAATAAAAAAAATAGGCAAGAGCCTTTTTACATTTGAGTTTTCTTTTTTTTCCCCATGTTTTGTCTACGATCTGGATTGAAGTGATGCAACTTTTTTGTGTTGTTGTTGTTGAATATATCTAAAATTATCATCACAACAATGTATCAGAGCTGGCAATTAGACAATTAGAAATAGTATGAAGGGACACAACTCTATGTATCAAACGAGAGTTAACTCCCTCTTCCTCCTAACTACTCAATTATGCCTTTCTTATACAGTGTATTGAGTAATTTAATAGAGGTTTATCATTTACAAAAAAACAATTCATGTTGTTACTGAATATAGCATCAATATAATTTGTTCACTCATGTGTGATCTGGTCGATTTCTCCAAAGCCATTGTACATCCAACTAAAAAAATATAGATTACATTTATAATGTTCTTTCATATATATATCTTTTGTTTTCAGGCGAATAGAGAAAGTCTTATCAATAAACAGAATGTTACAGCAAGTATGAAAACAACACATTTTCTTTTGTTATACAACGGTTAGTATAAGTAGTTCTGAATTAATGGTTTCTTTTGAAAATCAAAAGTTTGCAACACCTGGTTTTATATGAATATCAGAAGAAACTAGGTTGGCCAAAGAACGCAAAGCGACATGACGTTGACGGTTCGATTTTTCTGACGCCTCAATCAAAGTCATGATCTAATTGATTTTGTAACTCATGTTTCTTCAACTAATAGCATAACGAATTTTCAAGTCGGGTTACAGTCCTAATATACCAATAGTTATAAAAAATTGAAGATTGAAGATATTTTTAGCACATAAAATGAAAATTTTCCTTTGCATGGAAATTTGATTAAATAAATAAATAATTAATAAATAAGTGAGTGAGTGAGTGAGTGAGTGACCGACTGACTGACTGACTGACTGACTGACTGACTGAATGAATGAATGAATGAATGAATGAATGAATGAATAAATGAATGAATGAATGAATGAATGAATGAATGAATGAACAGTGAAGAGATAGGTTAAAAATAAGTTATACATGAATGAATCAATTAATATATTTCAAGTACATACTAACATACATGTATATTATATCTAATGAAATATTCATTAATAAATAAACAAATAAACTAACAAATTAAACCCCTAAATGAGCTTCAAAAGCATCATTTTTAGAGACTCTAAGATGAAAGTCTTCCGGCCGACAGATATACGGTTTTATTTTGGTCCATGAAAACTTTTTCTAAGGACAAATAACACTGAGAATGAAATCTGGCTGAGCACGAAATCAATGAAATGTAATTAAATAAAGGAAAATAAATGATGATACATTAATTAGATTTGTAAGGAAACATGTTGCTGAATGAAAGCTTGCTGGATGGAGCCATGAGGTAACAAAGGATTACCGTTCTTTCTTTAAATGTTATGTTTGTCTTAGATAAAACTTTTGATTACCAAGTGTTACAGCTTTAGGTTTTCCGGCTACGATTGTTAGAAAATATATGTTATCTTATATGGAAATATGGAATATGGAAACGTGTTTATGGTTGCTCGGCAACTGATGTTGACAACACTTTCTATCTTCCATGTACAATGTTGTTCTTTTTCATTATGACTGATGTGAAAAAATGAATGGTATGAAAAATTCGAAGGGTTAAACATCATTAAATCTTTAGATGGAACGGTACGTATATCCTTGAAGCAGAATAGAAGTCTACTCAGAAATAACAACGGTCCTTTAAAATAGACATATCTATTATTTAAGAACATTCAACTTCTTTCAAAAGAATACGAAACTGATACTGATCAAATCATGCCCCGATTTCAAGATGTCCATCAAATATTCGGAATACAATAAGTAAACTGAAAATATTAATGCTAGTCTTAATGCAGAGTTTGGTGGAAAGCCATTCAATATAAATTTATTTTATATGGAACACTTTCTAAACGCATATGTGCGCAAAGCAGACTTTTTAAAGATATATTCTTCTTTATATTACCATTTTTCTTATATTTTATAAGGTATGAGCCAACAGAATACATATACCAAATATCATACTTCCCTTTTATGTTATGTTCTTTTAAGGTTGATGCAATGTGTTGCATATAAACATATCTTTATGCACGTGTTTTGACTTTTCAATTAACTTGCACGTGAATTCACGTGTTGTTATCATTATCTGCAGAAACTGAATGTGACACTTTAGCAGATATGAATAATGTTGGAGACATTTGTGAAAATAGACCAAAATGGACAGTATTTGTAAGAACTGAATTTTATGTGATTTTAAAAACTAAAGGGTAAAGATGAAAATACTTGATACTGATTTGAGTGAAAAGAAAATAAACAAAGTGAATTTATAATTTCAGAGATATCAAAAGACCCATGATGATCTTAAAGTGGACAAATATTTATCTGTATTGAACATTAACACTAAAAAATACCACGACTATAAATGAAACGTGACACAAATACATATACACACGGCCATCTTATATTGAAAAATACCATTATAAATCAGCATACAATTTTATATCATCATTTTTTGAAGTATTATAAAGCCGATTATGAATGATATTATGAAAATGGCACTATTACTTGCTTTTATCAAAACTGTTATGATAACTAATAGTGATTATTATTATTACTTTTATTATTATTTCATTATTATTATTATTTTAAAACATCACCATTTCATTCAAACAAGTAGTATTATTTTGTATGATAATTGTCATGATGATAATAATAATAACCACCACGGTGATCACCATCATTATTATTATTATTGTAATTTTTACTATTATTTTTAATTACTGTTATTTTCAACTTTAATATACGGTTCCATTATTAATGCATGTAAATGTCAAACAAAAACATAGCAAGTATAAAAGTACAGAGCAACCATGATATCATATAATTGCTGTTCACTCAGAAGGATAAAAGATTATTTAGTGATTGTCCTGCATTTTCAAACAACGTGAAGGCTGAAATATCTAAATTTTAACATTGTTTAACTATATATAGATAATTTATCGTTTCTAACCCTTTATATCGGTATGACGTCGTAAAGTGACGGAAACTGACATGACGTAATGTCAAATTTGTGGGCTTAAAAACTAAAAACAAAACGAAATTGTGACACATCTAAGGCACAACTTTAACCACTATCACGTAGCCCTTTCTGTTTAAGTACCACGTAAAAGCTTTATGCCACAACTGACAGAAACAATTTTTCTCTGATTTGATATAAATTCAGCCTTAATATTGTCATGCCTACGTAATAAGTACTTAATTTTTCAGTTTGTAATTTCTCAAAGTATTGGTCTTGTAATTCCTGTCTAGACATAAACGCTATGTTTAAGGGGAAGCGATGTGAACAAATAGAAGGATTTATCTTGTACGAGTTGTCTACATTGTTTATATTTAAACTTTATTTCAAATGCTATCAATATTATTAGAACATCAAACACAGCTTTATTCCTTGCTTGTTTCTGTCTGTCTTTGTAGGGCACCATGTGAGGATGCCTAGAGTTCCTTTGCTGATGAAAAAACAAAATGCCAGAAGAAGCTTGCTCATCAGAAAAGTTTTTAGTAAAATGATGTTCAGAATTTAAGTTTTTTGTAGGAAATTTACATCTTTCAATGGGCTACATTAAAGGGAAAAAATCTTACTTCCTTTAAATAAAACGTCTTCCTCTGGTCTTGTGTTAATCTTTGCGGTTTAAAAGTAGATAAGTAAAGGGAGTTAAATATGACAGACACGGGAACAGTTCAACCAGAGTAATGACTCTTTATGTCGGCCTAAAGGATTTAATTTCTTTTTGATTATAGGATCCTACAAAAACCAAAGACGGTCATATCCGAGTCGGTTTCAAACGATTAACACACTCAGAAAGAAAGAAATAGAGATACTTATAAGCAATCAGAACTTACATTCATTGGTGCAAACGACAAAAAAATTCTTAATAAATGATGTTTGTTGAAACTTCCTGTTGTTAATTACTAGAAACAAATTTAATGAGTATTTAACTGTATAACTTGTGCAAAATTTCAGCCTTTTTCAATTAAAGGTTATGGGACAGCACTGTGGTTAGTGTCTGAATTAAAACAACATTACGATTTTGGATCATTTTTCACATACAAATTGAGACTTTAAAGAACTTGAGGTACTTAAAACATGTTTAGAATTTATTCTCTCAGTTTCCATCATTACCCAAGTAAAACAATTTGAAAGGCGTTAGTTATGGTCCAACATCTTCATCCAAAGGAATTGTTTAAAACTTTAATTTTACTACTCTATTTCCCATGCCTTTTAATCAGTCTATAAGACATTATAAATATCAGAAATTTACATGACTTTAGGGGAGTATTTGCACAAACAAACTCGAGCGCTACGCTTCCCCTTTCCGTTTTACACAGTTTTACATACCGTGTGTTATTAGAAAGTTAATTGATAGTGTTACAGGATATCTACCACTGTTTTGGCTATATCAAGTATACATTTATATGTGGTAATTCATTAAAACTGGCCTCTTTGTGATATAAATTGCTTATCCAACCGTAATGATTTAATGCTGTGTTATCGAATTACGGTCATATTGAAATCTATGTAAACACCCAGCGCCCATGCGCAGACTGTAAAATCTGATGGATTTCACGAATCATACGGTTTTTTTAACGGACAAAAACTACTAAATATATAACTAAAAATAAATTTTCATTTGTCTTTTATGAAATAGTTTCTTAAAAATGCGAAACTGATTTAGGCAGACAGGCTGAAGAATTGCAAATTTCGGCGGACTATAAAATGTCACCAGTCTTTGCATTTTTTTCATCCGAATTTGCAGGAAATATTTTACTTGTTTTCAATGAAATACAATCGTTTAAGGTTTTAATCAGACATCCAAAACATGTCCATACCTATCCTAAGTAGCGAGATAATGTATATCAAAATCAATTTGAAATCGCAATACTATAAAATCTTTCCACTATAAGCCACACGTTTTCTTTGTAAAATCACATTTTACTGTTTCATTGAATAAGCACTTAGACTTCCTCTTTTACCTGCAGCTGTTACCACAGTATCCATTTTCTGCAAAACAACATTTTAATCTCATTTTGCCCTTTGTTTTCTAACGATTTCGTTACACTTTTGTCTAATGAGGCTGTTAGTGTGAATGCCTTTAGGATCGACTTTCAACCGACATCGATAGACGTACAGAAAACTGTTTTTCCCTTATTGATGTTTCAGAAAACTATGCAAGAGAATTCGGGGCTGAAAGGCGTAACGTATTAAGGTACTTTGGAGGATAAAGGATCTTTTCCTTTTTCTATTTTGTCAAATATTAACTACCCAAGCCTCACACCAAGGCACGCCAAGTGTCCGAAAAGCAATTACTAGTAAGTACAAAAAACTCAAAGCCTTTTGTAGTTTTTCGCTCTCATGGACAATACCGTTGTATGATTTATATACAGTTGAGTGTTTCCATTCTGGCAAACAAAGCATCAACGTGTCGTTCTTAGACAGAAAAAAATAAAAAAAGACACAGGTTTTTCTTTGTTAAGGTATCCTAAGTTATTTTGCAGTTTTACTTTCGGTCAATCAATGGTACGGCGCGGCATATGTTTCAAACAATACTGTTGAAAAGACACATTGAGCGAAAACAACATTGAATGAAAACCCACGATTACTTCATGTCCAAGAAGCAAGTACAAGAATTTATTCCACACCAAATGCTATACAAGAAATCTTTATATTTTCCTGTCAAAAAGGTGATTTCAGAAAACGTCCATTGTAAAAGTTTTTTTTGTGTGTGACAGGCCTATTTCATTATGTCGGAGAGAAATATAGCAACGCAAAGATTCAATTTGACTATTTCTTACGAGAGAAAACCTCACACTTGTTTCTTTTTTCTCTTTTTTTCTATTTTTTAATAATAGTGGGGAAAAAGTCGAAATAATATCCATGGCGAAGTATTCAAAAGGAGCAAAAAGGAGCAGACAGGATTTTCCTCGGGACTCAGTTTTGTTTTAGAAACTTGCTGACAATGTTCTAACACATTTATTTGTACCTGCAGGGTTTTTGAAGTCTTAATAGAAGCAAAAAAATGCAACTGACTGCAGGTCAGATAAATCCTAGGAATTTTATATGAGCATAGATTTTTGCGTACCCCTGCAGAGATTAGAACCAGTACCATCCAGATCGGGATTCCGACTCCCTACCTCCTGACGACTGATCATCAGTTTGTATTTGCAAAGAATACGATATATATATGTTGCATACATAAATTTATCGACTTCTGTAACATCAGGTATTGATATTGCTTGTCACTATTTAGTAACAAAGAAACACTTTTGCAAAACATGGTGCGAGTTTTAACAATGGCAGTGAGCATGTTGCTTAAGAAATATGAATGATTGTTTGAAAACAGACCGATTGTAAAAATGAAACATCTGATGATCCAAAAAGCTCACCCGAGCATTAGATGCAGGGGTTAATCAAAACGTTTTTCTTAACAATGTTTTTACAAAACTGTTACTTTCTGGTCACACGGGGCCAAAATAAGTTGTCAGTTTTTTTGGGGCACTTAATGTCAAGGTGAGCTAAAGCTTTTACTGTTTAGCATGTTATGCCAACATGAGCTTAACTCTTAGTGAGCTTATTTTCTTTCTGGGTATTTTGTGCCAACATGAACAAAATTTTGATATCTTACTTCGCATTTCATGTTCAGGTGATCTTTAGCCGTGTGTGTGTGTGCTTATGTATGTTTTGCTTAGATATTAAAAGAAGCATGCTCCATTTTGATAGCTCTCTGTTATTCTTTCCATGAATATAAACTGTTATATTTTTACCAAAGCTGAAAGTCTTTTTATACAGGAAATTGAGATTTTGTTGAGGAAACACGTTTTCATTGAGTCGTTTAAACTGAATAATGGAACCAAGAAATAATCTCTTTGATGCTTCAAAGTTTTATGGAAATTAAACTATCGTGTGCTTTCAGCTCAAATCTCTCTCAATGACTATATCTATGTAAAGTCATAGTATTTTCTCAAAACTGAGAAGCTAAAAACTTATCTGATTGGTTTACCGATAAAAAGGGACCCGAACCAAAAAAAAAACTTATCTGATTTCCTGTAAACGACAATAATAACAACAACAACAACAACAAATATTTTCTGCAATAAAATACAATCCAATAATCCTATCTTTAACAAAATATGAAAGAATGACTGTATCCCTTGGATGGAATTAACATGAGGTACATATCATGAATTGATAAAACAACAAAAATACAAAAAAAACAACAATAAGGTAACGCTATATAGGAAAAAGAAATAGAAACCATAAACACAAACATAGTAACTAAATAATTTATTATGATGACTGATTTAAAAACGTGGCCTCTAGAGCGTTAACAAGATTTTACTTCGGTTTAAGCCAGTTACATAGTTTTCGATACCAGATAACCCATATTAACACCCAATTTTGAAATTATCAAGGCTAACATTTTGATTAAATACAATCATATCTGAATTCAAAAAGTACTATTTAGAGTGTTTACAAAAGATTTTCTTTGTTTTAGCCTGGCGACCTAGATTCTGATCCAACACGACCCAGTTTTAAAAGCCTCCTAGATATCAAAAAGGCAAACATTCTGAGCAAGTTTCCATAAGACGTGATAAAAATGTGGTCTTTAAGAGTAATAACAAGGCACATCGTTGGCAAATCTGGACGCATGGCATTCGACAGTACAGCAGGCCCATCACAAAAGCTACCCTGAGCATTGTAGAGGTGAGCTAAAATACATTTCTAAAATTTGTGTCTATATCAAGACAAAGCAGCCCCCCTCAGTGTTTGTTCATTCTGTTTCAACATCGCTGTCCATACCGGCAACATGTCACCGGCCTCCGACACACCCGCAACAAACATCTCACATGTAGCGACCGTGTCGTTAAAACACCTCATCACGTTCCTTATGTCCAGATCAAAATCTGTACCTTTTCTAAACTGTCTGTATTTAATCTCTGGTATATTTTGCATCACCACTCCATACAGATACAAGTCCTCCAACCACAGAAATGGGGTCATTGTCGCTGACTTCAATATCAAAGGAACAAGATCAAATGTCATGAAAACAAAAGGGCCTTTACAGTACAAGGGATATGAGTGCATGCCGTGGAAGAAGTTTCGAGGCATATAGGACTTATGTCTCACTCCTCTATAAATAATACTTCTTGGACTTCGCCAGCAGAACACTTGTTCTCTTTGCGCCATCAAGTCAGGGACTATATCTGTGAAGAACCTGTACGTATTGATTACTATATCATCGTCGACCTTTATTAATATATCAGCTTTTTTACAGTTTTCTGACAACCACTGTAGACCCATTAGACCTTTGTATGTCAGGTTAGCATATGTATCCATGAAGTCCCCTTGTAAGATGTCTCCATATTGTTGGAATTCTTCTTCAATCACAGACTGTAACGATGTTGTATTGACCTTACCCAGTAAGAACACCACTCTGGCTGGACCCAATCTAGACAAGAGTGTTTGGTTCAACCAAGTATCTCTCATCACCTTGCGTCTTTCAAAATAAGTTGGAGCTGTATATACCATAATGACAACATTAACTGATTTCGAAGAGGAGCACAATTTCGTGTTTTCAAGCAAATATGTTGCTCTCTCTGTTGACGGGTAGAACGGCGCGGTTGCGTTGATGATTTCAAGAAGACCTGGTTTGAGTGTAATAGTGCGTAAATCACTGAGATCACGTGGTAAGTCTGTCTCTTCTATTAAAATATATCTCATAAGTTTTGAGAACACGAAATACAATGCTAGAAGACAACACAAAGACAACTGGTTATTTCTTCTGACCAGTCTTTGTAAAAAACTAGGATTCAAACATTTCAAGGGACCCATAACTACATAACATAACATTCACAACAAATCTGTCGTGTTATTTTTGGTATAGACGAAATATCAATACTGTCCGAATAGTATTCATTTCTTATTCAGTTATTGCCGTTAACCTGTCATTTTTGATCAATACCTTTAAAAGCAACATTGAAGCTATAGTTTTAAAAATCAATACACTGTAGGAATATGTCAGTGAAAGCAAATGCAGTGTCAAGTATTTCCACAACAAAATATTATTCATTTGTTTAAACCGTATCTATGCATTTTTGGCAAAAATATGAGAACATGCGTGCATCTGTTAACAAAACTCCCCTTACCAATATATCTTCATTCAATCTTTCTGTCCTTATAAAACTAACTTACACAGCGTGTAAACAGAGGTCCACTGAATGTCAATGACCCACGTTTAAGTTTTCACATGATTTGTTTTCATTCTTAAAAGGAACCTGTTTTGTCATTTGAAGTCTTCATGATATATCTCCCATTACTCCTGTTGATACAACCAAGGATTGTTTTTTTTTTGCAAAGATGTAAACTGTTCTGCATTGATTCCGCCATATGTTTCACACGATGATCAGTTAGTTACACGTTTCACGTTTGTCTTAAGTATCAACTAAGAAGTATGCATTTTTTCTTTATATGACGCAGACATCCAGATAAGTTTGTCTAGAGTTGCAAGATAAAGAAATACACCATCTTCGTATTCCAGTTTGCATAACACCGTTTACATCGACATCCGTTTATACTGTCAGAGACAACGGACATAGGATAATAATATATTGTTATTATCTTACGTAATTCTTTCGGCAGGTACCTGAACACAATCTGGCATAGCGAAAGTGTTGCTATTCAAACCGTTTTAATTTTGCAAACATTCACAAACACTGGCAGAACCGGTCGATTTCCATCAAATGTACCGTGTACGCTCCTATGTGAATTGAAAAGAAAAGAAACATCTGGACAACTGTTTCTTATTTTACACGCAACACTCTGTAATCAGCATACACACTTTATATGAGTCCGTGTGACATTTAAACAACAACTTGTGTTGAAACGCCGTTAAAGAAAAGGGTTAAAACCTGGTCAGAAAAGCATGTTTCGAAGGAGATTTAGCAGGTGGTCGAGATTTTTAGGTGTCCTTGGCCTGTCCATTGTTGCCTTTGGATCACTATGTAAGTAGAAATTACTTTAATACAATTTATTCTTTTTTATTATTATACATAATGTACTAGAAGTAAGCTGTTACATTGAATTATGTTTTCGTCGACATTTAATCCTGAATTCAAATTTTAATGGAATTTAAATGTACAGTGGGACTTTGCGTGTAAATTTTGTTTGTCATGCTTGAAAATAATTTTCATCCAAATAACCCAAGATGCCACGTTCTTTAAAATCTATAACTTCATCCATTACTGGTGTAAAATCATGCATATCTCATTTTAACTAATAATAGCGGATGTCTGACTTGGAAAGTTGCTATATAGAGGTTCTTTGAACGAAATATTTTGCTATATAGAGGTTCTTTGAACGAAATATTTTTATATATAGAGGTTCTTTGAACGAAATATTTTGCTATATAGAGGTTCTTTAAACGAAATATTTTTATATATAGAGGTTCTTTGAACGAAATATTTTGCTATATAGAGGTTCTTTGAACGAAATATTTTGCAAGGAAAGACAAAGAAAAAACAAACAAAAAATTGTTATTAAGACAAACGCTGCACGTACACTTACTAGTATAGAACAATTTCTTGCAATTAAAAATGATGTGTTTTGCAACAATTACAAAATGTCGTAACAGTTTTTTTCAGGAACACCTTGACTTGTAACCTTAAATTTGTACAAACGTCTTCTGATAATTCCTTAAAACAAAGGATCTGTAAAAAGATTTTGAGTTATCATTCAAACAACTCCAAGTTAACGTGTTTTTTTATTTAGATATTTGTAAAACAAAAATGCAAACGATATTTTAGCTGTAATAAATTCGAAAATGAATTGAACACTACACTCATTCTGGTCTAGAATATTGAAAATGGTAAAAATTAAGAGGACAAAAGAAGAAAAAAGGTTCTCTTGATTAATTATATAAATTTTAAGTCTACACAATGACTTCCAGACTTATTAGCAAACTTGGTTGCTTAATTAGTTACCTACTTTTAATATCTACTTTATTTGATAACATTTCATGTATTTTGGCATTTCTACAGCTGTAGGAAGTTCTGCTTACTGTTTGAAATATGAAATAATGTAATAGTATTATTCCTAATTTTGGAATAAGTATGCAAAGAATCTGCTGTAAAGTTGCAACTTTACTAAAAAGGGCACTTTCTAAAATGATTCTTTAAAAAAAATGAAACAGACTGAATTATACCGGGATTTAAGTATGCCTTTTATTAACAATTCTATTCTATAATATTAAATGTGAGCATTTTGCTGTAAGAGTGCAAGGAAATGCCCTCAGATAACATACTTATGACGGTACAAACACACACGTGCTGCCCAAAATGACCTGGTTCATATCTTTTTAAAAATTGTAAAGAAAACCATTTTTCAAAATCAAAGACGAAGAACTAATCTTTTGTCACATGGTGACAAATTTTGAAGAATTGAAAAAAAAGTAAAGAATTTCATATTATGTAAATGGACATTTTCTTTTTCCTTCGACTAGTTGTTCTTTGACTGTTTTTATTTCATGTTTTAATCTTTGTTCTTCGCCTGTGGATATTTTAGTTTTTGTTCTTAGACTATGGATATTGTAGTCTTTTCTTCGACAAGGGATATTTTAGTTTTCGTTCTTCGACTGGGGATATTTTAGTATTTGTTCTTCGACTGGGGATATTTAAATATTTGTTCTTCGACTGGGGATATTTAAGTATTTGTTCTTCGACTGGGGATATTTTAGTTTTCGTTCTTCGACTTGGGATATTTCAGTCTTTGTTCTTCGACTGGGGATATTTTAGTTTTCGTTCTTCGACTGGGGATATTTCAGTCTTTGTTCTTCGACTGGGGATATTTAAATATTTGTTCTTCGACTGGGGATATTTAAGTATTTGTTCTTCGACTGGGGATATTTCAGTCTTTGTTCTTCGACTGGGGATATTTCAGTCTTTGTTCTTCGACTGGGGATATTTAAATATTTGTTCTTCGACTGGGGATATTTAAGTTTTCGTTCTTCGACTGGGGATAATTTAGTTTTCGTTCTTCGACTGGGGATATTTCAGTCTTTGTTCTTCGACTGGGGATGTTTAAATATTTGTTCTTCGACTGGGGATATTTTATTTTTCGTTCTTCGACTGGGGATATTTTAGTTTTCGTTCTTCGACTGGGGATATTTCAGTCTTTGTTCTTCGACTGGGGATATTTAAATATTTGTTCTTCGACTGGGGATATTTTAGTTTTCGTTCTTCGACTGGGGATATTTTAGTTTTCGTTCTTCGACTGGGGATATTTCAGTCTTTGTTCTTCGACTGGGGATATTTCAGTCTTTGTTCTTCGACTGGGGATATTTTAGTTTTCGTTCTTCGACTGTGGATATTTCAGTCTTTGTTCTTCGACTTGGGATATTTTAGTTTTCGTTCTTCGACTGGGGATATTTCAGTCTTTGTTCTTCGACTGGGGATATTTAAATATTTGTTCTTCGACTGGGGATATTTAAGTATTTGTTCTTCGACTGGGGATATTTCAGTCTTTGTTCTTCGACTGGGGATATTTAAGTATTTGTTCTTCGACTTGGGATATTTCAGTCTTTGTTCTTCGACTGGGGATATTTTAGTTTTCGTTCTTCGACTGGGGATATTTCAGTCTTTGTTCTTCGACTGGGGATATTTAAATATTTGTTCTTCGACTGGGGATATTTAAGTATTTGTTCTTCGACTGGGGATATTTCAGTCTTTGTTCTTCGACTGGGGATATTTAAATATTTGTTCATCGACTGGGGATATTGAAGTATTTGTTCTTCGACTGGGGATATTTCAGTCTTTGTTCTTCAACTGGGGATATTTAAGTATTTGTTCTTCGACTGGGGATATTTTAGTATTTGTTCTTCGACTGGGGATATTTAAGTATTTGTTCTTCGACTGGGGATATTTAAATATTTGTTCTTCGACTGGGGATATTTAAGTATTTGTTCTTCGACTGGGGATATTAAGTAATTGTTCTTCGACTGGGGATATTTCAGTATTTGTTCTTCGACTGGGGATATTTAAGTATTTGTTCTTCGACTGGGATTATTTCAGTATTTGTTCTTCGATTGGGAATACTTAAGTATTTGTTCTTCGACTGGGGATATTTAATTATTTGTTCTGCGACTGAGGATATTTCAGTATTTGTTCTTCGACTGGGGATATTTCGGTGTTTGTTCTTCGACTGGGGATATTTAAGTCTTTGTTCTTCGACTGGGGATATCTAAGTATTTGTTCTCCGACTGGGGATATTTAAGTCTCTTTTTTCCGACTGGGGATATTTTAATCTTCGACTGGGGATATTTTAGTCGTTGTCCTTCGACTGGGGATATTTCAGTCGTTGTCCTTCGACTGGGGATATTTCAGTCTTTGTCCTTCGACTGGGGATATTTCAGTCTTTGTCCTTCGACTGGGGATATTTTAGTCGTTGTCCTTCGACTGGGGATATTTTAGTCTTTGTTCTTCGACTGGGAATATTTTATCTTTATTCTTCGACTGGGGATATTTTAATCTTTGTTCTCCGACTGGGGATATTTTAATCTTTGTTCTTCGACTGGGGATATTTTAATCTTTGTTCTTCGACTGGGGATATTTTAATCTTTGTTCTTCGACTGGGGATATTTTAATCTTTGTTCTTCGACTGGGGATATTTTAATCTTTGTTCTTCGACTGGGGATATTTTAATCTTTGTTCTTCGACTGGGGATATTTTAATCTTTGTTCTTCGACTGGGGATATTTTAATCTTTGTTCTTCGACTGGGGATATTTTAATCTTTATTCTTCGACTGAAGTTATTTTAGTCTTCGTTCTTCGATATGTATATTTCATTATTTGTTCTACGACTGTGGATATTTAAGTATTTGTTCTTCGACTGGGGATATTTTAGTCTTGTCTTCGACTGGGGATATTTTAGTCTTGTCTTCGACTGGGGATATTTTAGTCTTGTCTTCGACTGGGGATATTTTAGTCTTTGCAGTTCGAGTGCGGATATATAAGTCTCTGTTCTTCGACTGGGAATATTTTAGTATTTGATTTTCGACTGGGGATATTTTAGTCCTTGATTTTCTATCGCAACTGTGGATTTTTTAGTCTTTGTTCTTTGACTATTGATGTATTAGTCTTTGTTATTTGACTTGATGTAGTTTAGTCTTTGTTCTTCGATTAGTGATATGTAAGTCTTTGTTTTTCAACTGGGGGATATCTTAGTCCTTTATAATCGACTTTGTTTATTTCAATCTTTGTTCTTCAACTGTGAATATTTTAAAATTTGTTCTAAGACCTTGTTTATTTTAGTCTTTGTTCTTCAACTGTGAATATTTTAAAATCTTTGTTCTTCAACTGTGAATATTTTAAAATTTGTTCTAAGACCTTGTTTATTTTAGTCTTTGTTCTTCAACTGTGAATATTTTAAAATTTGTTCTAAGACCTTGTTTATTTCAATCTTTGTTCTTCAACTGTGAATATTTCAAAATTTGTTCTAAGACCTTGTTTATTTCAGCCTTTGTTCTTCAACTGTGGATATTTTAAAATTTGTTCTAAGACCTTGTTTATTTCAATCTGTGTTCTTCAACTGTGGATATTTTAAAATTTGTTCTAAGACCTTGTTTATTTCAGCCTTTGTTCTTCGACTATGTATATTTGTCTTTGTTCTTTGACTGTGGATATTTTTTTTGTCTTTGTTTTCGACTGTCGACATTTCATTTATTTTAGTCCCTGTTCTTCGACATTTCATCGTCTTTGTAGTTTGATTTGGGATATTTCAGACACTAAAACATACTCTCTTGAATAGAAACAAGTGTCTTTTTTAATTCTTAGCTTGTTTATCTGATATCACAAATGTTGTTGTTGTGTCTTTTTAAGAATTATGTTGCAAGTAGGAGTGATGTGTGGGAGTGTAAATTATTTTGTAACAAAAGGTCCTGTATAATAATGTCTTTACAACATATCAAAGAAAACTGCCTGGTATTGATGTGATAAATTTGTAATTCACTTGTACAATCTGACAAACCCACATCATTCGATTGAGATACTTGCCTCGTTAAACTCGATTATATAGAATGTCTATCCAAAATATGTGAATGAATATGACAAGTAGAACATTTAGAAACTAAAGCTTTTTTTAACAAGAATGTATTACTTACACTTTTTTTTTTAATTCTGAATTTTTCTTTTACCCACCACACGGTGTTTACACGTGTTTGAATAGCAACTTTTTATGAACATAAACATTCTACTGAGTGTGATTCTCCTTTTTTTTCTTAAAAAAAAAACAACTTAAAGAATAATTTCCAAAATAACGTTACATCAGAATGGTACACATTACATAAAATAATTTCTGAAAATTTTCTGTCTTATTTCATATGTACTCAATATTACACCACTACAAAATACATCGTGTTAAACTGATTTGTAAAATCTTAAGTATCATATCAAATTAATGTTACACCAACGAAAGAGTACACTGTTTATAAATTAGTTAATAAACAAAATATCATTTTAAATCAACAATACAAAAACAACAACAACAATATACATAGATATACATAGTATCTAACTTGATTTGTAATATTCAGGAACCATTTTAAATTTAAATTTCTATAATCAAGATTAAATTGTACAATAACTGATTTGTTTTATAATCTAGATGTGAAAAACAATGATACGACAATACTAAGTGGCAGTGGTCCTTTAATGGTGGTAAAAGACTACAATGAAGCAGCTGCCAATACCCCGGCCCCAGCCCCACCCACTGAAGAGGAAAAGGTAAGTCTATAGGGTGACAGGGCTAACATAATTATAGAGTATGGTAAATAAACTTTCTTCTTTTTTATATCAAATAGTTATTTTTATTTTGTTATAACATTGAAAAGCATTGAGAATCTATGTTATCTATCTATTAAGTTCTTTCTATTTTTTCCTAAAGCATCGTTCGGTTTTAAATAAAACATCCTCATTTCTTTAAAACATCGAATTGCATTGAGGACTTAATTATTTATTAATTTCTAATAACTATTTCTTGAAAAAAAATAACATTGAATAGCATCTAGTTCTGACTTATTTGTTAATTGTATTGAGTAGCATTTACTACTGTCTTATTTCTTCATTACACTAAAACAGCCTCTAGTACTTCTTCATTACATTGAACAGCATCTATTACAGTCTTATTTCTTCACTACATTGAACAGCATCTAGTACTTCTTCATTACGTTGAACAACATCTACTACTTTCTTATTTCTTCATTACATTGAACAGCATTTGCTACTGTCTTACTTCTTCAATACATTGAACAGCATCTAGTACTTCTTCATTACGTTGAACAACATCTAGTACTTTTTCATTACGTTGAACAACATCTACTACTTTCTTATTTCTTCATTACATTGAACAGCATTTAGTACTGTCTTATTTCTTCATTACATTGAACAGCATTTGCTACTGTCTTACTTCTTCAATACATTGAACAGCATCTAGTACTTCTTCAATACATTAAACAGCATCTAGTACTTCTTCATTACATTGAACAGCATCTAGTACTTCTTCATTACATTGAACAGCATCTAGTACTTCTTCATTACATTGAACAGCATCTAGTATTTCTTCACTACATTGAACAGCATCTAATACTTCTTCATTACATTGAACAGCATCTAGTACTTTTTCATTACATTGAACAGCATCGAGTACTTCTTCATTACATTGAACAGCATCGAGTACGTCTTCATTACATTGAACAGCATCTAGTACTTCTTCACTTCATCGAACATCATCTAGTACTTCTTCACTACATTGAACAGCATCTAGTACTTCTTCATTACATTGAACAGCATCTAGTACTTCTTCACTTCATCGAACATCATCTAGTACTTCTTCACTACATTGAACAGCATCTAGTTCTTTTTCACTACATTGAACAGCATCTAGTACTTCTTCACTACATTGAACAGCATCTAGTACTTCTTCACTACATTGAACAGCATCTAGTACTTCTTCACTACATTGAACAGCATCTAGTACTTCTTCAATACATTGAACAGCATCTAGTACCTCTTCATTACATTGAACAGCATCTAGTTCTTTTTCACTACATTGAACAGCATCTAGTACTTCTTCACTACATTGAACAGCATCTAGTACTTCTTCACTACATTGAACAGCATCTAGTACTTCTTCACTACATTGAACAGCATCTAGTACCTCTTCATTACATTGAACAGCATCTAGTTCTTTTTCACTACATCGAACATCATCTAGTACTTCTTCACTACATTGAACAGCATCTAGTACCTCTTCATTACATTGAACAGCATCTAGTACTTTCTTATTTTTTCGTTTCATTGAACATCATCTTCTTTTACTTCATTTACAGTATCTTGCCGAAGAAATGAAAGCACGAAATCTAAGAGTTGAAAAAATGTGCAATTATATAAAAGAGAAGAATATTACATTGCCAAACTGGAAAAGCTTTGAAACAGAATATATTAGACACATGGTAGTGATTGAAAAGACCAAGTCTGTCTGGTGTTATTTACCTAAAGTAGCGAGCACAAACTTTAGACGAACCATTCTCGGTATGATGGGTGTTATACCAAAGTCTGAAGTGCCAACAATAGGTGGATACGAGGTGTACAATGTACATGATAAAGAATTCAAATACATACGAGATTTCGATGAAGAGAAACAGAAGGAGATAATGAATACATACACAAAGTTCTTCGCAACAAGAGACCCCATTGAACGCCTACTCTCTGGTTACATGAGCAAATTTCTCCACCCAAATCCTGTAAATAGGCACGAGTTCAATAAAAGAGTTTCACTTTTTTATGGTAGTCATCCTGAGCTAGATCAGCTGCATAAAATGAAGATTGATTATGAAAGCAGGTCCGTGTTTTTCGAAGAATTTCTAGTGTGGTGGTCAGACCTGTATGATGAAGGCCTGTACGTGAACGAGCATTTTGTTCCATCACATGTTCTGTGCAACCCATGTGAAGTTAAATATGATTATATTGGTAAATATGAACACATAAACAGAGATATGGACTTCATATTCAAAAGTCTACATTTAGACTCCGAATTTCCGGGACGAAACGATAATTATTCGACCCGGAGAACTCACACAATGGTGGAGGATGTTTACAAGCCGTTGCCTGCCTGGTTAATGCAGAAAGTGTGGAATGTAATGAAGTGGGACTTCATCATGTTTGGTTACCCTGTTCCAGACTGGATAAAAGAAAATGTTGATACTGGCGATATACCAGAAGATGTGTAGAGTGATTTCGATTTACTTAGTAGACAGATGGTGTCTAGTCAGTTTCATGTAGATCTATTAACCATGGGGCATTAATGAGTTCTAGACAAAGTAGATATGCATTAACAACCATGCGATATCAATTAAAAAATATCGCTTTGATTTTGGTCGGTAAAATGATAATTTGCTTTCTTTGTTACAGCAAAACTTTTATATTGCCAAACAGATTATGAATTATGTTCTATTTAGAAGTTACTGTAACGTATTTGAAGTTTAAAAACATTTTTTTAATTTGATTTCTTTTATTGTAACATAGAATCGTTGGCAGAGCTTTGACTGGCAAGGCAACTTAGAGTTGGACATCAATGAATAATTTTAGAAGATAAATCCATGATGTACAGTACAACAAAATCTACTAACTTAACAAGAAAAGTATCGGGTCATATAGTTCTGCAGTTAAAATCACCAAACAATATTGCTTCTTCTGACTTACGTCCAGCATTTAAATGCACTTATTCGGTTTTAGATTAATCGAATCTTTACAAAACAAACAGCTGATGCTTTCAACAATCTATAAATTGATTGTCATACTGCACCCTAAGCCAACATTTATTTGGCAAAACCAGCTGTTTTAATAAAGAAACGCAACACACACTCTCTTTCTTTTAACACCATGTGTTTGTTTTTAGACATTCTTAAAACTGTTCAGTGTATTGACTTTGGGTTTTAGATAAAGACTGTTACTGGTAGGAGTGGAGTGGACAATTTACAGAATATAAATCAAGAACATTAATCAGTTACATACATGACATTTCTATTAATCATTTTGACACCTCGGACGTCATACCACATAACATGCAACATGCGATATTGCGAGGTTGTTGAGTGATACATACCCATGTTTTAGTAGTCTTCAGAGACTTAACTCGCATTTTACAAAGGCAGCACTTTCTAGTAAGTTAGAGGAAGTAGAAAACAGCATGTGTTTGCAGAAATTCTTAATTAGTTTATGACGTCAAATTTTGACGAGGTCAAATTAACCAGATTGTTGATTTTGTCACGTCACAAATCTATTACATAAATCAAGAACATAAATCTAGTACATAAATCATGTACATACATTTAGGACATAAATCAAGTAGGTACATTTAGGACATATATCAAGTACGTACATTTAGGACATAAAGTGCATTAATCGAGTACCTAAATAAAGCAGTATTTTCGAAACATTCTAATTTCCATTATCAAAAATAGATTTGCTGGTTGAAATATAAGTGTAAGTAATATTAATGACCTCTATAAAAAGCTTAATTCGTTGGACAATAATCTAAACATTAAATTACAATAGTAAAAATAACTTTGGCTGGCCTAGTTGTAAATTATATCTATATGATAGTATTCAACTATACTCATGGGGAGTAATTCAGTTTTTTATATTGAATGTATATAATAGACAAAAGTTGTTTTTTTTCTAAGACAACAAAACAGTGCAATATATAAGTAAACAAATGCCATTGGGTTTTTTTTCAAATAATTAAAACAAATAAAGTAAATATATCACATTAAGTAGAATAATTGCATGTGTCAATAGAAGGGGTTTTATGAGAATAAAACAAGACGTGGTCTAATTTGTTACAACTGCTCTGGCTTAATGTCTATTTTACATATGTAATTGAACATAAATTTCTTAAGTGTAATTTTGTGCATGCATGCATGCGAGCGTGTGAATGATGATATTCTAACTGTTGTTATTGTCAGAGTTATCTCTTTTTGGTGTTTCTGATGTTGAAAACGATTCTTAAGCGTTGCGTTGTGCTTTATAAGTGCACATGTTTATCTGTAAATAAAATAGACATAAATAAAACATATACCTAATAAATACAGTTTTCCTAAGCCTTTTTGTTCATTTTGTATACGCAGAAATATGTTCACTGTACAAATTCTACATTGATTTTGTAACATGGACGTCATGTAGCAGATCTTATCTCACCATATGATGTTTGATTTGCAAAGCAATTAACAAAATCAAGATGTGTACAACGACATTTAATGGGCCTGACCTGCTAGAAATGCGATACAGATGTTGTTTTTTTCATTTTATTTTGATTTCGATTGGTTCACTGAGACAGCTAATCGTTTCAGCAGATTTGATTAATGTCATTTTGTATGTATAAATTTTAAGAAAATATTCTTACAACAACAGTCATATCTCAAACCAATCTTTGTTTAATTCTAAGAAAGAGCGTTTTTTTTTTGCCATGCCCGATGTTGGCAGAAGTCATATAATCTTTTCACTGTTCTTAAAGGACAGATGTAGCTAGATTAAAACTGAATTGTATCTAGACATTATTTTATCTGCAAACTTACACATAATACAGAGGTCGCAATGATGAAGTAACAGCTGAAGAAAAGACAGGCATTTTCATATTTATTTACCTATCGAGGTTTTTATCATCGAAATATTGTTTCTTGTAGTCACAACCCACCTTATACATGGTAAAATAAGATCGTCAAAATCATTCCTATTTTTTTGCTCGTAAATTCACCCTCCATTCTCATATTTTTTTTTCTTTACCATTAATTGGTTTAACTGGTTTTATTGACTTTGTCTCCTTCTCGTAACAGTCATTTCGGGCGGGCAGTCTACCTCACCATTGTTCCTTGGAAGGGCCAGTCAAAGGTCATACTTCTCAGTAAGAAACTACCAACTATCCCATATACATGGTAATAGTCTGTAGCTTGACTCGAACCCATGACCATCTGTTAGTAAGAGGTTAAGTGATTTGAAGACAGCGACTCTTAAGATCTGAGTTTACTTATAGCACGCAACGAACACTAAAGTTTTAAATCGGATACCTTTAGTGCTGTTTAATCTCGGAGCACTTTGACCAGATAATAATAATGGTGATAAATTATAGAGAAAACAAATAATAAAAATCATACCATATACCATACATAGATAGCTCCTACCGTCGAAAGCCTTGTCAGTAACACATCCTAACAAGCTCGGATTTGAAACCACTGCTGACAATAGAGATACAGAATAAATGCAAAATTTTAATGTGCATGTAATGAAGTTAACCAGTTTTCTGGAGGGATATGAACTAACAGAAAATTCAAAACCTACGAGAATTATTTTCATTCTGTTATCTATCAGCTTGATTTAAGGGTTTCTCATCGTCTTTTCTGTGCCTCTTTGTAGGTTATCGTAGGATCAAGATTTTCTGTGAAGACTGGTATATAAATGATTAATCAACAAATCGCGTGGCTTGGAAACTCAGATGGTAGTGTGCGCTCTGAAAGTGGAAAGCCCTTGGTTCGAGAGTCTTTGTCTGGCCACAATTTATCCACCATCTAGGTGGACAGACAGATTAAAAGATGAATGAAGACATCTTAAACTTTTATGAACATAATCTTATTCCTGCTATCATTCATTTTACAAAGTTTATGCCTATATCGATATTTTTGGAGTCATGGCAAAATCCAGAAATTTTGGTCTGACAAAAAGATAATCATAAACAAATAATCCATTGACAAAGACACACTCTAAAAGAAAAGTGCATAAATTCTTTCTAGCAATCAGCAATAGTAAAATGATTACTTAGTTTTATTTAAGTAGCTTGAAAACGTTTTGAGTTACCGCAGGATCCAGATAATCTTGACGGATTACAGATGGCCAAATAGATGGACAAAAGTAAGCTAAAACCACAATCTTCAACATACATTATCTACACATTGATATCTACCACCAGACCGTGGCCAATGAGCCTGGTATTTCATGAATTATGTGTACCATCAAGGTTTTGTGAATTGAAAGACTGACGAACCGACGGACGTACGCAGGAAAAGAGTAGTGGGTCGTAGTTGGGCTCACTAGTCATTAAGCACTTGTTTTGATTTAGAGATATAACAGCTTCTATATAAATTTTCATCAAATTATAATTATTATTAAGGGGGTATTCGATAATGAATAAGGATACACAATACTAGCTATGGACGTGGTAATTGTTTTGAGTATCTAAATAGAAAATTAATCACAATCTAGTATGCATTGCCTGGTGATTGTTATAATGTCTGTATGGACAGATCGTCGTGAAAATGCCAATAAATAAATATATGAATAAATAATAAAAAACAAATAAGAAAACAAAAAAAGTACAGCGCATAACCTGTTAAATGGTCTGCTGTTTAGGTATGATAAGCGCTTTTGCGATGCAATACATCAAAGTGATACTTGGCAAGGTCTCTTTGAGTCGGAGATTAGAAAGAGCCTTGACCAATCAACCAGCAACATATGTTGCGAATGCACTTTTATTAAAGTACATTGAACAATTTATCCCAATTAAAGAGACGAGAGTTACTACATGTGTATGAGATGATGGACATGTTAATGAAAATCCAAGTTCACAAATTTGTATTTATAATAATAGAAGTAATAATAATAAAATCTTTATTATTATAATTCTTATGATATCGTTTTTTACAATTTCTGTACAAAGTTCACAGTTAACTTACATATTTATATCATTTTTGCTTAAAACTAACGGTAAAAACTTGTGCCGTAACATTTATTGATACATTACTCAAATAAAAACAAAAAATATTTCAATAATGATTTTATTAGGAAGTATAATACTATAGGCCCAGTTGAAACTTAACAGGAAGTTTATTTTCAATTTACATAGTAAGCATCTTTAAAGGGAATAAAGTCGTCGTTAGTTCATCACCTTTATCTTGACAACTAGTTTGGTTATTTTGAACCGGAATATAATTTCATTGTTCATTGCTATATTATCACATATTAGTACTGACAAATTATAAAACATAAGCTCTGCTAGTTAGCTTTTGCTTATTCTCACTGGCGAGAATGGTCTAAACATAAGCTCTGCTAGTTAGCTTTTGCTTATTCTCACTGGCGAGAATGGTCTAAACATAAACTCTGCTAGTTCGCTTTTGCTTATTCTCACTGGCGAGAATGGTCTAAACATAAACTCAGCTAGTTCGCTTTTGCTTATTCTCACTGGCGAGAATGGCCTAAACATAAACTCCGCTAGTTGGCTTTTGCTTATTCTCACTGGCGAGAATGGTCTAAACATAAACTCCGCTAGTTCGCTTTTGCTTATTCTCACTGGCGAGAATGGTCTAAACATACACTCTGCTAGTTCGCTTTTGCTTATTCTCACTGGCGAGAATGGTCTAAACATACACTCTGCTAGTTCGCTTTTGCTTATTCTCACTGGCGAGAATGGTCTAAACATAAACTCCGCTAGTTTGCTTTTGCTTATTCTCACTGGCGAGAATGGTCTAAACATACACTCTGCTAGTTCGCTTTTGCTTATTCTCACTGGCTAGAATGGTCTAAACATACACTCTGCTAGTTCGCTTTTGCTTATTCTCACTGGCTAGAATGGTCTAAACTTAAACTCTGCTAGTTCGCTTTTGCTTATTCTCACTGGCGAGAATGGTCTAAACATAAACTCTGCTAGTTAGCTTTTGCTTATTCTCACTAGCGAAAATGATCTAAACATAAACTCTGCTAGTTCGCTTTTGCTTATTCTCACTGGCGAGAATGGTCTAAACATAAACCCAGCTAGTTCGCTTTTGCTTATTCTCACTGGCGAGAATGGTCTAAACATAAACGCTGCTAGTTCGCTTTTGCTTATTCTCGCTGGCGAGAATGGTCTAAACATAAACTCTGCTAGTTCGCTTTTGCTTATTCTCGCTGGCGAGAATGGTCTAAACATAAACTCTGCTAGTTCGCTTTTGCTTATTCTCGCTGGCGAGAATGGTCTAAACATAAACTCTGCTTGTTCGCTTTTGCTTATTCTCGCTGGCGAGAATGGTCTAAACATAAACTCTGCTAGTTCGCTTTTGCTTATTCTCACTGGCGAGAATGGTCTAAACATAAACTCTGCTAGTTCGCTTTTGCTTATTCTCACTGGCGAGAATGGTCTAAACATAAACTCTGCTAGTTCGCTTTTGCTTATTCTCACTGGCGAGAATGGTCTAAACATAAACTCTGCTAGTTCGCTTTTGTTTATTCTCACTGGCGAAAATGGCCTAAACATAAACTCTGCTAGTTCGCTTTTGCTTATTCTCACTGGCGAGAATGGTCTAAACATAAACTCTGCTAGTTCGCTTTTGCTTATTCTCACTGGCGAGAATGGTCTAAACATAAACTCTGCTAGTTGGCTTTTGCTTATTCTCACTGGCGAGAATGGCCTAAACATAAACTCTGCGATTTTGCTTTTGCTTATTCTCGCTGGCAAGAATGGTCTAAACATAAAAACAAAAAAGGAAAACAAAAATATTCATTTTTATTGACATCACGATGCATTTTCTGTTACTTTAAAAACGGCACAAAACACAAGCAGTATTATCTTCAAAATGCAATTATTAGCTCAACAACACAACAATATATCACGCCATTTTGTCCCCTTTTAATTAGGAAACTGTTCAGCGCAAGTCTTCAAAACCTAAGCTTAAAAATAACGACAATAACCACATAGCTAATGAATAAATCTGTCTAAAATATCATTAATTTAAATATAAATGTTCTTTTTTTCCCTTAAAACACCAAACTAATGGTGTGACTTGTTTATACAGCAATACTCTAAAACAAAAAGAATTCTGTTTACTTTCAGATCATGTAAATGTGATGTATATTGAATGAATTATACCTGATGTCAAGATGTCAGTAAAAAATCAAGTACAACAGATAAAATATATTTATAAAATGTATAACTTCCGGAATTTGAAGTATACAGCTGATGAAACATCTGGCGTGTATACAAATCCTGGCTTTTCATAACGAATGTTGCGGTACTATTTTGAACATTATACCGTTTAAAACAACAACAACAACAACAAAATTCGAATGACCACGACAGTTTCTAGAGTGTAGTTTTACTTGTATGACAATTACCAGAAAATAACCTCTAGTTAAATAAAACAAACGATTGCTTTTCTTACATATCTAACTGACAAAACAAGGCTTTATTAAGTTTTTTTTACATTCAAAGATCAAACCAAAGTGTTTGCTGCCTATGGAACATTCCAAATTCATACACATTTTTAACCATACGTGTAATAACAATTCTTTGAAATGAATTGCTGAAGCTTCAATAGTATTTACTATGACTGTTACATTTTATTAATGTAAAATAACTATTAACAGTTACAGAGGAATAACTTTATTTCATTATCATCGGAAAGACATCTCAAAATTGATAAATTGTTTGTAAAACCCATTTTACATGATACAAAACTTATATGTGGTATTATTTTATATTTAATTTAAACGTCCCTAAGTTTGTATCATAGGAATCCGTATTTGTACGCATGCGCGTACAGTAATGCTGTATTTTTTATATTTGCTTTGCAAGCTTTTTTGATGAATTCAAAATAGAAGAATTAAATGGATGGAGCTGACATACTTGAGAATTGCTGTTGTTACATATTGTTATTCATTTTACTTACTTTTTCATATTTAAAATGAATTGTTATCTTTGAAAAAATGATGTTAATGAATGAGATATATAAATTATTTCATATATAAAATATTTTATTTCATAAAAGAAAGAGATAAGATATTTTAATAGATAAGATATTTTAAAAAGATAATTCAAAAAGATCATTTAACATTGTTGTGTATGATGCAAGATAACTTTGGAATCTTACACAGCTGAAAAGATAATACTGAACTCCCCTTTCGCCTCGTCCAGTATGACTTTTTCATCTATGTACTCAGTAAAATATAATCACCTTATTGTACAGAACTATGTTAACTAACCTTTTATTATATCTAAAATGTTACAAATAGGGACAAACAGTGTAGTTCGTTCATAACAATGACAAAAGATGCTTTAAGTGTATGAGTATACTATCACTTTGAATTCGAGTACTTTATGGGTTATGGTATCTCTTCTCGGTTATATCATATTATTATTACAGTCTGTGCAACATTTGGAGAATTACATTGCACATAATAATACATTTCTATGGCCTAGTGCTGGAGTAACAAATAATTTGTCTATATTGTATTACCATAAAATTGCCACGTAGGCCATCAACTATGAATACATAATAATAATAATAATAATAATCTTGAACAAGAATTACTATGAATGCGACAAAACCATGAAATGAACAACGGAAAATTTCAAATTGTGTTAATACAACGAGATGGAAAAAACGTGTATAAACAGTAAATGCATGGAAATATAAAGGTTTTTAATGCAAAGTACACGAATGTTGGCAACAAACATATTCAAGACATATGGCTAATAAATATGTACAAATCAGCCTATGACGCAGTTTCATATTTTTGAGCTTGAAATTATCTACATTACAAAAAATGTATAATCAAAAAATATGATTAAAATTCTAACCATAAAAATAAAAAGGGAATGTTATAAATATTTGACTAAACAAACGTGTGTACAATCTCCTTTAATCAACGAGTAAATTTAACACGGGGTTAAGGATAAAATAGATCTTTTCGAAGGTATATTCCCAGTAAAATAAAGCAACCACTTAATCTTAAACACATAACAATATAAACTATAAAGCAGACTTTAATGCACCTTGCACACGTAAAATGCAAAACAACTACATTTGTCTCAACAAAATTAAAGATGTATTTCAAACATTTATTTTACAGTCCATATTTTGTATTTACAGCAGTAACATGACAGTGTCAGTTCACTGAAACACATCAATACTGACAGACAAATAAAAGGCACATCAATATTTACCTTTGATTTCTATTTTCAAAAAACCAGTATCCTTATCAAACGATCGAAATCAATTAAACCCAGCTTTATGGATACCACTTAAAATCTAAGATAAATTTCTTTACTCCAGTGCCATTAAAATAAGACAAAAGGTTTGTTCGTCTTTGATACGGGTATTTCACAGAAAACAGAAACAGAAAAGCAAAGTACATATTATTTTATACATTACACATATATACATCTACGAGTCATTGTATTATTTAAATCAGAAAACTTTCTTACTTGCATCCATCATGGGAATAAGACCAGACACAATGTCATCAATAAATTATGCGCTTGTTTCTTCAATTCTGTAGACAAATCTGTCTTAAAACGTTCGATGTCTTTGGAAGCCCCTGAAACAGTGCACGATTTAGGACTGCTGAAAACAGCAATGTTTACGGCTCCGTTTGATCTGCAATACTGTTCTACAACTCCGACTTCTACATTGCGTATAACTACCATTCGGCCATATTTGACTTCAGCAAGAAACTTTGATCTGTAGAAAATTATTTTGACAGCTGTTTGAAGATCCAAATATCCAGCAACATAGGCGGCCGCAACTTCACCAACTGACTGTCCCATCACAATGTCGGGCAGAATATTAAATTGTTTCCAGAGGGAAGTTAAACCTATCTGACAAGCAAATATGGCAACATGTACTACCATCGGATCTACCAAAATATCACTGTTGTCCACAAATTTATCAGAAATCGTCCATCCTGCAAGTGGTTTCAGGTATTTATCAATACATGCTACAGCCTGTGTAAAAGGCTCCAGTTTCATGAGAGATTTGCACATGCCATTCCAGGCCGTACCAACGCCACAGAAAACAAAAATTATTTTCTTTAACAGTTACAGAGGAATAACTTTATTTCATTATCATCGGAAAGACATCTCAAAATTGATAAATTGTTTGTAAAACCCATTTTACATGATACAAAACTTATATGTGGTATTATTTTATATTTAATTTAAACGTCCCTAAGTTTGTATCATAGGAATCCGTATTTGTACGCATGCGCGTACAGTAATGCTGTATTTTTTATATTTGCTTTGCAAGCTTTTTTGATGAATTCAAAATAGAAGAATTAAATGGATGGAGCTGACATACTTGAGAATTGCTGTTGTTACATATTGTTATTCATTTTACTTACTTTTTCATATTTAAAATGAATTGTTATCTTTGAAAAAATGATGTTAATGAATGAGATATATAAATTATTTCATATATAAAATATTTTATTTCATAAAAGAAAGAGATAAGATATTTTAATAGATAAGATATTTTAAAAAGATAATTCAAAAAGATCATTTAACATTGTTGTGTATGATGCAAGATAACTTTGGAATCTTACACAGCTGAAAAGATAATACTGAACTCCCCTTTCGCCTCGTCCAGTATGACTTTTTCATCTATGTACTCAGTAAAATATAATCACCTTATTGTACAGAACTATGTTAACTAACCTTTTATTATATCTAAAATGTTACAAATAGGGACAAACAGTGTAGTTCGTTCATAACAATGACAAAAGATGCTTTAAGTGTATGAGTATACTATCACTTTGAATTCGAGTACTTTTTGGGTTATGGTATCTCTTCTCGGTTATATCATATTATTATTACAGTCTGTGCAACATTTGGAGAATTACATTGCACATAATAATACATTCCTATGGCCTAGTGCTGGAGTAAGAAATTATTTGTCTATATTTTATTACCATAATATTGCCAAGTAGGCCATCAACTATGAATACATAATAGTAATAATAATAATAATCTTGAACAAGAATTACTATGAATGCGACAAAACCATGAAATGAACAACGGAAAATTTCAAATTGTGTTAATACAACGAGATGGAAAAAACGTGTATAAACAGTAAATGCATGGAAATATAAATATGCAAAGTACACGAATGTTGGCAATAAACATATTTAAGACATATGGCTAATAAATAAGTACAAATCAGCCTATGGCGCAATTTCATATGTTTTTAGCGTGACATTATCTACATTACAAAAAATGTATAATCAATCACAAAATATGATTAAAATTCTAACCATAAAAATAAAAAGGGAATGTTATAAATATTTGACTAAACAAACGTGTGTACAATCTCCTTTAATCCACGAGTAAATTTAACACGGGGTAAAGGATAAAATATGTATTTTCAAAGGTATATTCCCAGTGAAATAAAGCAACCACTTAATCTAAAACACATTAAAATATAAACTATAAAGCAGACTTTAATGCACCTTGCACATGTAAAATGCAAAACAACTACATTTGTCTCAACAAAATTTAAGATGTATTTCAAACATTTATTTTACAGTCCATATTTTGTATTTTCAGCAGTAACATGACAGTGTCAGTTCACTGAAACACATCTATACTGACAGACAAATAAAAGGCACATTAATATTTACCTATGATTTCTATTTTCAAAAAACCAGTATCCTTATCAAACGATCGAAATCAATTAAACCCAGCTTTATGGATACCACTTAAAATCTAAGATAAATTTCTTTACTCCAGTGCCATTAAAATAAGACAAAAGGTTTGTTCGTCTTTGATACGGGTATTTCACAGAAAACAGAAACAGAAAAGCAAAGTACATATTATTTTATACATTACACATATATACATCTACGAGTCATTGTATTATTTAAATCAGAAAACTTTCTACTTGCATCCATCATGGGAATAAGACCAGACACAATGTCATCAATAAAGCTTTATTCTTGCTACATTTGTAGCAATACTGTTTCAAGTTTAACAACCAGTTCATTGCTTTACATTAGTGGCATCGTCCAATGATTCACAATTTTCAAGAACAGACAGGGTTTTGCTCTTTGAAAAATGTGTCATATATCAAACTGACAATGTCTCCAAGTGTGTGGCTTGTGTCTAGCATAAAGGAAGGTGCAATCCGATAACCAGTCATATCATGGATAACGTTTATAAATGTCAACGTAGACATCGAATCAAAGGACAGTTCAGCAAGAGTTGAAGCAGTGTTTATTTGGCTTGTATTGTACAGGACTTTACTTAAAACAATCTGAACAAGCTTCGATACAGCCGCAATTTGTACCTTTTCCCCTGCATTTTTCAGAGCTTTGACATCGAAGGAAATGGTTTCGCCTTTCTCTAGACCCATAACATGCGACACGGTTTCTTCAAACATCACTGCCATCTGCAGTCTTGTTCTTTCTAGCTGAGGACTTGTGAAATTCTTCGCACAAATGTCCCAGTTGATATTTGTATATATGATGTCTGTAGAATTTTGCATCAGTGCTTCTTGCAAACAACTTCTGATTTCTAAAATCGTCAACAAATTGAATCCACGTTCCACAAAATTCTCGACAAACTCGGGTCTTGACGCCATGCCTACACACAATGCACCCCAATTGATAGCTTGTCCAGCCAACCCTTTCTTTCGTCTCCATTCTATAAATGTTTCAAGGAAGGAGTTCGCAGCACCATAGCTACATTGTCCGGGAGATCCAATTATACTGTTAATAGATGAGGGTACAACGAAATAGTCCAAATTCATTTCTTTCGTTGCGATGTGCATATTAAGAGTACCGATAACTTTCGGCTGAAGGACGAAATCGAGCTCTGATTCTTCCATATTCATAAGAAGTCTGCCCATCAAAACACCTGCGCCATGGAATACACCACGCACGGGAAATTGTGACTGGCTATTGATTTCCCCAAAGGCTGATCGCACTGATTTTATATCAGTTACATCAGCTCGTAAACAAATGATTTTGCATGCATTAGTTTTTTCGACTATCGAGATATCATGTTTCTCTTTCTGCAGTTACCCTGTCTTCGTGACAAGGTTGCTATAATGCCAGCGCCCATTTCAGCAAGAAGACGTACAATTTCCCATCCAAGACCTGTCAACCCACCAGTAACGACATAAACGGCTCTTTTGCTAAACAGTTTGTCAATTGGATCTTTGCGTGGTAAAACAATTTGCCCATCCTTTAGGATATCAATTGAACGACACGGTGAAATGAACTTTGTGTCATTCTCAAAGTAGTCTCTTGAACTGTGTCCTGAAGATGTTGTCTTAGGGATATTTTCTTGGTAGTGCTTATGCAGCCAAGCAACTACCTTTGGAAGACATTTACTGACATACCTTTTGTCTAATAAATCAACAGCACTGTAGCAGTTAATGGATTGTTTCGGCGATCTAGACACAGAAACTTGAACAGCCTCAGACACAGACCCTTCCAAACAAATAATTCTTTTGCATCTCCTGAGCATGATAAAACTTGTATCAATCTTTTCAAGAGATATCAAAACATCAATCCATTCATCTGTTTCTCTACTTACTTTCGAAAGGTCAGCCAGTTCAACATTTCGTTCATCTTGTAACACATATTCCAAGATCTTTTGGTAATTAGACGATCCATTACTCCTATAAATGAGAACACTTGATCTTTTTGGAACATGCTTTTTAAGTCTCCATGCAAGCATAGAATACAAAACAAGACCGGGTTGATAAAACGGAATACATTTTAAACTGACGGTGCAGCTTTTGGGTACAACCATATCTGTGGTAATGTCTTTGGGGTGTATGCAAAGAAGTTCCGCATTTCCTGCTAAAGGCATTTTCTGGATGCTTGAACCTTTACCATACTTTTGATGTGATATCAGAAGGCCGGTGTATTCTAGACCAAATAGATTATGGACCGTTGTTTTGTGTTTCTTCCCAAATGTCTTGGTCAAGTTGTATTCCACTTATAGTAGCAGGGTAAACAGATGAAGGATGGATGCACACAGACTTTATACGAATATGGACATTTTCTTTCCGATACTTTACTTGCTCAGTTTCAACTGTTGTAAGCACAAGAGATTTAACCCTTTTGGAACGTAAAGCCAAAACTTTGTGTTGCGAAAGCGACCTTCCGGAATGTTTTGTTTCTTCTCTTAATGTAGGAATTATTTCTTTTCTTGGAACCTTTGTAAATTGTGCTCCAAATACTTTGTTGCGAAATATAATTATTTCCTGTTTCGTTTGTTTAATATTGCAATATGAATGAACTATGAATCGCAACAAGGTCTCTTTTGTTTCTTTGAAAGAAGGCTGAGTGTCTATCATTGTTATGTCGCTGTGTATGAATTCAAGATTTACTGATCGAACAAAGCCCCAAAGCTCTTCACCCACCAAATTGATATTCTCTGGATCAGTTGAAAATGTTGACTGCGTGTTTTGGGTGACTACGTACAGAGGACAAGTGATGGCCTTATTCGTCATGAACTTTACAAGTTCTACAAGGAGCATGCAATTCTGCTTCACAAGCGCATGTATATCAGCCGCTACCGCTGTTGATATTTCTGTTGTTAGCTCATATTCTCCGACAAGAAGTACAACAGCCTTGATAGCTTTCCTGCTTCCATCAGACTGAATGGTTTTTTCAAAAGCACTACTTATATACCTATCGTTGGCCATTTTCTCTTTGTTTTGGAAAACAGTTATGTTGTCGAATCCAGCAAATTCTTCTTCCATATATTTCATGTAGCTGTTTGTTAGAAAAACAGCATCAAGATCAGTATCTGTCGATTGTTGGAAATTTTTAATTTGGTTCCATGTTAGTCGGTACTTTAGCTCACAAGGGGCAGCTGATCCGTTTCTCTTACCATAAATTACAAAATTTTGAAGATCAGCAACAACAATTCCGTGCGAGTTTGTAAGAAGAATATTGTAATGTACCTGTAATACAGTCTCCAAAATTGTCGTATTGATTCTCTTTGTGAATACATACATGGTCTTCTCTATTTTCCCAAGCACACGTAGATCACCGACTGCAACTGGCAAAAATGAAAGGTTCTCTCCTTTAATTTTTGAAAGAATTTCTTCTGTTGTGCTGTTTATGGCTGACTGAGTCATGACATCTAACACACAAGGATGAATTGTTGTCTTGTCTGCTTCCTTCAGTACATCAGCTGGAACTTCTATTTTTGTGAAACTTTCGACACCATTTGATATACAGTCTTTCATCTGTCTGAAGTAAGGTCCGTATTGAAAACCTAAAGATTTCAAGTTTTCATACATTTCATCCATACGCATGTGTTTGTGTCCTTCTCTTGAGATTGTAAGCTTCAGTGCGTCAATGTCAACTTTGCTTGTTAAGTCTTTGACAGTTCTTGGACGTACCCAGCCTTTACAAGTAGTCACTTGATTGCGTTTTGCATGAAAAAGAATCTCGTCATTATCTTTTTTAGTTGAGACATAAAGCAACGTTTTTGCTCCCTTATCAATTTTCACTGGTCTTATAAATTCCAAAGAAACAAGTGTTTCTTCTTTTGAAAGACTCAGTACATTAGAACCTATCTCAAATCCAACATCAGCATATGCTGAGCCGGGAAGAATAATTGATCCTGTAACAACATGTTGAAATACAAATGACGTAGATTCGTCGTTAATTTCCATTTTGAAATGAGCGTCATCATCTTTCTGTGGGAGTTGTCTTATAACATGTGGTCAAAATGTGAACAATCTGCCCCTTGATTCTTTTTAACAGCAGTCGGACTTTGGTACAACTGCCGATATTTATGAAACTTATATGTAGGTATATCAGTTAACTGACATTGCCTTGAAAATAACCACTGGTAGTTTGGATTGATTCCTACTTCGTAAAGTTTACATATTGTCTCTGAAAATGTGTTCGTTTCATTATCCTTCTGCATAGACGGCATAACAGTGTAATTCTTGCTTTCGGTCAAAATCGATCCTATATGTGCTCGCAGAACTGGATTTGGTCCAATTTCTAAAAATACGTTATGGTGTGTGTCCGACTCCAGTAACTTCACTGCATTACAGAAAAGAACTGGTTTTCTTACGTTTTGTCCCCAATAATTTGAATTACCGAACAAACCATTCGTCTCAATTTGCCCTGTGACGGTAGAAATTATTGGTATATGCCCTTTGAGGTTGCGTATGCCAGCCAGTTCTTTCTCCAACTGGTCAGCAGCCTGTTCAACATGTTGACTATGGTATGCACAGTTTACGTCTAAGTCAATAATATGCGCTTGTTTCTTCAATTCTGTAGACAAATCTGTCTTAAAACGTTCGATGTCTTTGGAAGCCCCTGAAACAGTGCACGATTTAGGACTGCTGAAAACAGCAATGTTTACGGCTCCGTTTGATCTGCAATACTGTTCTACAACTCCGACTTCTACATTGCGTATAACTACCATTCGGCCATATTTGACTTCAGCAAGAAACTTTGATCTGTAGAAAATTATTTTGACAGCTGTTTGAAGATCCAAATATCCAGCAACATAGGCGGCCGCAACTTCACCAACTGACTGTCCCATCACAATGTCGGGCAGAATATCAAATTGTTTCCAGAGGGAAGTTAAACCTATCTGACAAGCAAATATAGCAACATGTACTACCATCGGATCTACCAAAATATCACTGTTGTCCACAAATTTATCAGAAATCGTCCATCCTGCAAGTGGTTTCAGGTATTTATCAATACATGCTACAGCCTGTGTAAAAGGCTCCAGTTTCATGAGAGATTTGCACATGCCATTCCAGGCCGTACCAACGCCACAGAAAACAAAAATTATTTTCTTTTGTTTTAATGGAAGAGTAGATTCTTCATCTAGATTAAGAAAAGCGTCACAAGCAGACATAATGTCGCTTTGTGTTTTCCCGTAAAAAGCTTTTCTCTGTGATCTGTGATCTCTTCTACAAATGGAAGTATAAGACAAAGACCTCATGTCGTATACCTGTGCTTGTATCCTTTCATAAAAGTGCTGGACATTTTCAATGAGAGAAATTTTGTCTAATGCAGAGATTATAAGGATAAATGGCAACGGACAAGGGCTACTTAAGGCGGACATTTCTTGTCCTATATCTGCGGACTGCTCAAACTCTTCGACAATGGCATGAACATTTGTACCCCCAAAACCAAAACTATTTACACAACAGAGGCGCTTTTCGGTGCTTGATCTTACCCAAGGAGTACATTGTGTAGGAACAACAAAATCATGTTCTGACAATTTAAGCTTAGGATTTTCGTTCTCTTCTGTGTACCACAAAGATGGAACAATGACTGTTATGTTTCATCATAAGAAGCACTTTGATCAAACCAGCAACTCCAGCAGCGGCCTCCAAGTGCCCAATGTTTGTCTTTACTGAGCCAATATATACTTTACCAGGTGCACTGGCCCTCTTGCCGAGATGTGAGCCCAAAGCTTTTATCTCAGTTGGATCTCCAATTACGGTGCCAGTACCTAAAAGATAAACTTAATACATAATTTAAGAGCAACTAATATCTGGGTGTTTCAAAAGCATGAGTAGGGTCTAAGCACAGAAGTCTATATCGTACCATACTATGAACTGAATTTAACTCACTGGACGTCATTTAACTAAAATGTTTCCGTCAGCGTTTCCAAATTGTATTTTTTCTTAGTAAAACTGAACCATGTCTCCTAGATAAGATGAAAGTATCGGTAGAAAGTCAACGCACCAGTCGTATCATTTGCAAAAAAAAACTAGATCAACAAAGTCTTTATATCAATTCCCAATAAGCTTTGGTAACAGTGATCCAGTAAAAATGATAAATTATTTATTATTTTGAAAATCAAGTTTATGACTCAGCATTTCAAACACATGTCCTACCAACTCACATGAAATACCATTTTAACATAGTTTTTAAGTGATAGCTAGTTTTCTTACTGATTTTTTGTTAGAATTAGCAGTCTACCATTTACATTAGCAATTATCTTACCATGAGCTTCAATTACTGTTACTCTAGACTTATCAACCTTATTTCTTTCATAGATGTCTTGTAATAGCCGTTCTTGTTGTAGTCCAGATGGCGCTGTAATAGGTGAGGCCATTTTTCCATCTTGATTTGTTCTTGTCTTTATCGTACCCCAAATTTTGTTTCCATATTTGACTGCCTGAAAATTTCGAAAAGAAATTACAAATAACTTCTCGATTACTAACCAGCTACATGTATTCGAAGTCAAAGTACAAGGGTTACTTTGAAATCACTTATATAGAAAAATAAATGAACTGATAGCATAACGATCGAACCCTGTTCTATTCACTATAAAGCAATGTTGACATATGTCTATCCTTCGTTTTCAAGTCATTTCTACATGAAAAACCTTTCTTACTTTTTACTGCATTATATTTTTAATATATTCGGTGCTTTAAAAAGCAAAGTCAGGAATGAATTTGGTACAAATACAGATCATTTCCTACGATAAGACATCTTTTCTTAGTAAAATAAGAACTACTTGTAAAAGTGATCCAAGGAGTTAAATCCATTCGAATGCACGTATTTGTATACTTAAGGTCCGAGGTTTGAAACTGTGTTTAAAATTTAAGTTAGAACGGAAATTTGATTACTTATACTGTATGTATGAATAACATGTAGTATAACTTAATATAACACTACGCGTTTCTACAAGTGAAATTATTATAAGGTTAACGTAATAATAGGAGTATACTGAAATTAAAACAAAAATGGTTCAATGCTTTTCAAATCTTCTTTGAAGAGAACAGAAAATAAACAAGTAAATAAAACCCAAACAATTATAAGATTTCAAACCTTTTTCATTCTTTAAAGTTCAATTAAAAAAACATACATTCTTTAGTGACTTCAGCAAAACAATTCCACAGCCTTCGCCTCGTGCATATCCATCGGCGTCTCTCGTAAATGTTCTGCATTGTCCACTTGGTGACAACATCCCAGCCTTTGACAGCGCTATGAACAGCTGTGGGTCCAGAATTATATTTACCCCTCCACATATTGCCATGGAGCATTGTCCTAAATACAATAAAAAATAAACAACATTGATGCGAGGCATCAAAGACGCAGCCAAATGGTGGCCAATGGAAATGATAACAAAAGAAGGTGTAAAAACATAAACTAACATTTTCATTGAAAAATAAAGTAAAACAGCATGTAGATCATAGGCTAAACTAATAAATAAAGATTATGCGAAAAGCATGCATACTGTAATATACACTGAGCAATCTGCGTGCTGTAAGGAGCAAAAGACCAAGTTAACTGTCATGACTGAAACCAGTGCCTTAATTGAGAATTTACCTGCTGAAACAGATACTTTACAAATGTATAGTTTAATAACATGGAAAGGCTTCCACTTGGCCCTTATTTTTAAATACAAGAGATCCAAGACTGATGTTACAATTTTCTTCGTGCTCAACCCAGTTACATAATGAAATTTAATTCATATTTTATACAGACCAAGAGAAAGGGAATAATGCTTTCAGTGAAATTAAACATGTTTAGAAGTAAACGAGTGGTAGAACTCAGCGCAACAAGTGACATAGCTGTATACTGCATGTCGTTATATGGAGCCTTTCTCCTCGTTTTCTACGAGCATTTCGTTTTACTGCTACCGTTGCTACAGCGAATAGACCTGCTGGCAAGGGGCGGCCATTTCTCTTTATAGCCGTTTATCATTGATTGGTATTTCCCGGGTTGCACTACGTCTAAACCGTTCACATGGGGGCTAACGTTAGTCACGTGGTTTGCCTCCAATCAAGTCCGCCCAAAGGGAACAGTTATTTTGTGCTCTTGTCGTCAATCAGATATTTCAACCTCCTGTATTCTTTATTTCAGGATACAAGAACAAAAAAAAATGTCTTCCTTTTTCAAATGACTGACATTCTTTTTTAAGAAACAAATTGTGTTTTCATGAACTGCAAAAAATATTTTCGTCAATAAGACATGTAAAATTTAGCAAAAAAACAACAACAACAAAATGAAATATCTGTACTTCGCCATATTTTTGGGCAAAAGATTAATGAATACTGCCACCATTGTAAAAAAAAAAAAAATAATAACCCACGTTCTATTTCCTCCGCAATCATGTATTTCTCGAAGCATTGTCTATGTCGACTTAATGCAGTAATACTAGTCTTTATACAGGGACTTGTTGTAACATACTTGGATGGGTATCTATTATTATAAAGTGATAGTTTATTGGTCTCTGTATGCACTGAGGTAAAAGGGACATATTTTCTTCTTTAATTTTTTTTCCATTTTATTGAGAATGAAACTAAGTTAAACTTAAAACATATGTAATATATTGTTGATTTATTTAAAGATATGTTCCTGGATGTACTAGATACATTCATTATTGAATATAACTCAACATGAGAAAAACGAGCAACTGATTAGCCAATCTGTTCAAAGGTATACGCATTTTAACTGAATTCGACAAACTGTTTATTACCAGTGAGTAAAGCCTGGGAGGCGATGTCAATAGCAACAAGCGAAGAGGAGCACGCGGTATCTAATGTCATAGATGGTCCGAAGAGGTTGTAGATGTATGACACCCTGGCACTTATGATACTGTTATGTGTTCCCGTCACAGAGTATGTGCTGCTAATAGTGTTGTCATTCATCACCTGCCCTTTGTAGTCATCAGTCATAGATCCTACATATAACAACATACATTACAAACTGATCAAGTTGACGAAGCTAAAATGTTTTAATTTAATAACGTTTTCCACTTCAGGACAATACTCTAAATTTCGATGATGGAAAATATGTGAATTGAAAACAGAAATTTCAAATAGTTTTACTACGGTAAAGGGAAAACTAACAACGATGTAAACACATGCGTTTGGGACCCTACTTACAGTTAAGTTTTCTATTTATGTTGTCAATTAACTTTGATATTCACTTGACATACATAAACTTTAAGGATGATGTATTCGGCTGTAGGCCGTCTGACACTTACCTAAATGTTATATGATAGGTTCATAAGCATTTTTCAATTGTTTACATTTTGCAAATTTGATATTCAGTATAAACGAAAGACTAGATGGGTGTTCGGTGGAACACTTGTGTCGCCCTTGGGTTCTCTGTTAGAATAACTAAAAAGGTAAACAAGAGCCTGCTGGAAAAGACAACATGCTAGTCAAAGTACAACAATACCTGTCCACAGACAGCATGCTCCACTTTTCTCAGTGCTGGATAATTAATTATAAGACAAGTTAAACAAGAGGCCCAAGTGAAAAAAAATTGACTGGGGCAGAGCAAGTACCTAGTCATACAAGATAAAAAAAAAATTGGGTCAAGTAGTTATGTATCTAAATAAAAATAAAAAATTTGGGGCCCCGAACCCGGCGGGGGGGGGAGGAGGGGGGGTTGAGGGTGGATGGGAAGTCATGTACCTATGTATTAAAATTTAAAAAAAAAATGGGCCCGGGGGTGGGGGGGGGAGCTCACTGGTTGGGGGGAGGGGGTATTGAGGTAGGATGGGGAGTAAAGTACCTATGTTTTAAAATTTAAAAAAAAATGGGCCCGGGGGAGGGGGGGGGGTGACTGGTTGGTGGGGGGGGGTGTTGAGGTAGGATGGGGAGTAAAGTACCTATGTTTTTAAATTGAAAAAAAAATGGGCCGAGGGGGGTGTTCGGGGGAGGGGGTGACTGGTTGGGGGGGGGGGGGTCCCCATGCAGAGGGGATGGTGGGGGGGGGAGTACTTACCCATCTCATTTTATTTCTAGGCTTAAGAAGGTTTTTTCCTATATATAAGTCTAAGCACAAGTCAAGTGACCCCTGGGGATGGGGCTAACTGTGACCCCAGGGACATGGGTACCAACAATCTTTGCAGGGGTCTTGCTGGTGATAAAGTATTCCAAGTTTGAATGGAATATCCTTGACACTTTTTGAGACATGGACATAAAGAAAAAGGTTAACAAAAAAATTTTAACTTGAAAAAGGGGCATAACATTGCAAAAATAAATTTGAGGGTTATCTGCCCTTGAGAAAGGGTGTTCTCTTAAGTGATACAATTGTAAGCATTACAACTGGAAAGTTTGATGAAGAAACATTAAGAAATGGCATAGTTATAGCCAATGTTAAGTTTTCATGACAAAATCCAAGTACAAAAAGGGGCATAACTCTGTCCAATGTGACCTTGACCTACACATTTTGGCATCATCACGACCCTGTTGTCGTAAGCAATATAATTTGAAAGTTTGATGTTGAAATGTTAAGAAATGGCAAAGTTATTCCCAACGTTAAGTTTTCATGACAAAATCCATGTATAAAAAGGGGCATGACTCTGTCAAATGTGACCTTAACCTAGAAATTTTGGCGTCAACCCGACCCTGTTGTCATAAGCAATACAATTTGAAAGTTTGATAAGATAATGTTTAGAAATGGCAAAGTTATAGCCAACGTTAAGTTTTCGTGACGGACCGACGGACCTCCGGACCGACGGACAAAGCGATCCCTATGTATCTCCTTTTCTTCGAAAGGGCGACACAAAAACAGTTGTAAATATAATAAGCAAAAATGTGGCAGACGTCGGATTTAACATTTTGTTTTGTTTTGCCTCTACTGTCATGTAAATTCGATGTCTGTGCACGCATACTTACCTCAAAATTACATTACAAAGCAACTAACTTAACTGGTGCTACAGTACTTGTACTCAAATTGACAGTGTATACTTTACCAATATTATATGCTTTTGAACAATGGTCCGCGTATCTGTTTTTAAGATATTTCTTTTTATTCAATTGTCAGCCATTCAGATACTTTGTTCAATCGAATGAATGATAAACGTAAGAGAAGAAGGGCCGAACGTAAAGAAAAAGCCGAAAAAAATCATTGCCATTTTAGTACATATATGTTCAAATTATTGTTTGAAGCATATGTCTAATTTGCCGCCCAGTTCACAAAAATCGTTATAAAAAGGGGGGGGGGAATCCCATCAAGATATTGATGAAACAGTCATAAACATTCAAAATGGGAATGTAAATGTTTTGATAGGAAAACAGTGAAAAGGTAAACCTTAATATTAGGTCAACTACTGATGAATAACAAAACAAACATTTTCTATTATTTAGAATTTTACAAAGTTATCTTAAAGATAAAGAAATGAATGAGATAAGATATAACGATGACATATCAAAACGTAGTGCCACAGACAATACATGTAATTTTTTAAGAATTAGACCCATCATACGTATCAGTAAACAAGAGTAGTCATGATTGCCCTGGATTGCTCACCTGAGTACTTTCGCTGTAGGTCTTCTGTTGAGGAAACAAAGTTTCAAATAAGAATTCCAGGGAGGGGCCAATTTGGATCGCAGGGATATTATTATTATAATCTTTGTAGAGAACCGCTAGACAATGCGACATACAAAATTTCTAATTCTCTGCGGCACATAGTTTCAGATTAGTAGATTTTCAGTGTCTTATTTCACAACTCATTTTAAATCAAATGACCGCGCGTGTTAAGTTTTAGACACTAAAAAAATAATTTATAATAATCTTTGTAGAGGTCAACTATACATATCTACCATATCTTAGGTCTTAAGCTAATAGCTTCTGAAAGATTTTCAAAGATTTAAAATATCGTTTGAACTTGTTTCTATTTTAGGTATACCGGCCATTAAATGTAACGCTTTTGCCCTAAAGTGTTTTAGCATTTTAGGGCGATATAAGAAACATTTCTGTAAAACTTGAATGGAAAATGGCCTAGCAGTTTGTAAGATGTCATCTGAAGCCGAATGTTGACAAAATCTTTTTTTTTTGTCAAAGCTTTGTTGGCTTTTTAAAGAGGGTAATAAAAGGACCATTTCTGTGAAATTTTGTGGGAAACCGTTCTAGCAGTTTTAAAAAGAGTGCAATATAAGAAATAGTGCTTAACAGTTTTGTGAAAAAAATGGACCTCGCAGTTTTAGAGGATATGTCATTTAAAGTTAAATGTTGACGAAGCACAACCGGTGACGAACGACGGACGCCAGACACAAGGTGATCCCAATAGTCCACGTTGAGCACATTGTGCTGAGATGAGCTAAAATCCCGGATAGAACCGAAATCATAAACATAATGTTTCTATGCCGGCATACTTCAGCTAACACTCAATTTTCACGTAAAGTGTCTAGTTAAATAAGTTTCGTGAAAACTTTCTCGCTTTCATGAAAAGAGTAAACTTTTCGTTAAAGCCAGATATTGGTTTTGGTGAAAATGTTTTCTTAATTGCCTGTCAGTTAATTGTCAAAAAATTTACAATTTCTTTATCTTAATACAGACGACTGCTTCAGTCGAACATAAAATACATCCAACCAGGCGTATATCTATTTTCGGACGTTACTGAACTAACTTTTTATTACACTGGTTAAGTTTTAGCAGTATTTAGCACTTAATGTGCATCCTGTTGGTTATGATAATTATCATGATAATTTTCTTTTTGAGAAAGCTTCAAAAATATCATCTCAGCATAAGCGTTTCGTGGTAAAAACCTGTAACATTATTTATACTAAGTGGTCAGTTCATTGCAGTTAAAAATAAACATGAATCAATCACTTAATGTGACATTAAGTTTTTCCCGGAAAACAAGTTTATTTTCACGAATATTAATCGTATGCAGTTAACGTAAAACTTTTCTTTATTTCATGAAAACGAAACTAAATTTCATGAAACTTATAAAAAATAACAAGAACTATGCCGCCATACATTAAATAAATGTTTATAAATAATAAGTTAAAATTTGATACTTAATGTTATTACCTATGTAAACCCCAGTTTGCGTGCCGTTAATATCATTTCTGGTCATTCCGCCATCTTCTAACGCCATATGAACACAATCCAAAACAATTCTCTGCTGGGGGTCAACAAGTTCTGCCTCCATGTCATTTATACCATGAAAACGGTGGTCCCATTCCTCAATACTAAATTGTAAAAAATCACTTTCGTAGGGAATTGTTGTTGAGAGCTAAAACTAACCTCGTGTATTTCTATTATGCCATTGACTTTATAGTGTCTTCATACATGCATTCATGCATTCACTTTGTGTTGAAACATTGATTTTGTGTTGGAATCTTTTTTCATACATTGAGTGGTTCATACATTGATGTCGTAGGTTTATTACAGATGCATAGAGGCTAGAATTCTTAACGTTCAATGAGTGCAATAACAATAAAAAGAGTTCGAAAGACAGCGAAAGTAATATTGTTGGGGTGGGGGGGGGATTCCGATAGAAATCTTCGATGAAATAGACAATTTATATATGAACACAATCCCGACAGCTGATTTGCTTATCAATAATCTTTGCATGAGAAATTTAACACATTTGCACTAGTCTAGTCTTGCTCAGTCGGTAGAGCATCGGATTTGTCAGTCATTCTCGGTTCATTTCCCACGTCTCTTGTTCATTCGCTCAACCTAGTCCCTTCTGATTACTATTGCTTACACCTGAAGTGCAGTCTGATATGGTCTGCACTGTTCAATGTTCGGTCAATATTTTTTAAGTCTATAACCCTAACAAATGCTAAACGGTTTTGTAAACACCTGATGATGGGATTTAACAGGATTTAAAGGATAAAGTTTTATGTTGCGGCTAATTTTCGAAGCTGTTATATTTTGTAATTTACCCTTTGATAAAAACTACACTGTATCTTATTTCCTACTATATCTGAGACGCTTAACCGCTAAATAGAACTAAAATGTATTAAGAGAAAACACTGTAATTTTCTCTTACCTGTCCAGGAAGCCCGCTTTGCGAACGTACATCTTCCCGCGAACATTTCGATCCGGGTCGTAGAATGCATCAATGTTCCATCTGTCACGTGGTACTTCCTTCACGTGATTTTCACCATTCTTTAATACTCTCCAATACTCCTGAAGATTGTCTGCTCCAGGAAATTTACAACCCACACCGACAATTGCTATCTCGTCTATTTCTGACATCATCAGCTTGTCTTGTATGGCATTGTGCTGTTGACATTGCAAAGACTCTAATTCATATTTACAGCATGATTTTCGGGTATATATAATTTATTCTTGCACGAGGCAATAGACCGGAGTGAACAGTAAAACTGCATATGCGAGGAAAATGGCTATAAATATTTTTTTACTACAGTGTAAAATACTGACGTCAGTGCTATAACTGACGAATCCTGCAGTTGTTGTAAGAAGTATTGTCTCTGTGTATATTTCATGTTAATATTGAAGGTATATCTAGCCCTACTAAAATGACAGGACGCGTCAGTAAAAATACTGTTTCCTGTCCTATACGGTCCCTAGATTATCGTAACTACTATGTATATAATAATAATAATAATAATAATTAATAATAATTAATAATAATAATAATATTATTATTATTATTACCATTCAAACTTAGGTAAAAATATAAAAAAAGTCCGTCAACATTTTTCAAAGACAGCGTAATACATTTATGCCATTGAAGATCATTTATCTACATGATTTGCAAACGAACACTCTAAAAGTGAAAAACCTGTAGAAAATCATTTAGATAGCGTAGTTACCACGTCACATAAATTTGTTATTATATTATCTTGCCTAAATTTTAATAATATCTTTTTATATCATTCAAAATCGTACCTGATGTAACGCCCCGCACTTAGGTCTGGATTTTTGCGGCGCCAAAAGAATGCTGCGTTTTTTATAGTCACAGATTACACGTAAAACAGTCACGTGTAAGTTTATTCAGTAACAGTTCACAACAAGACTTCCTTAAATATAATGTCTGCAAAGCTCTGATTGGCTGTAGTTTCATAAGGGGGAAAAATACGTCATGTCCGACAAAACAATGATATATACATGGGATAACCATTCCACTTCTTCTCTTCCAACTACTCAGCAGCCACTTAACCTAGTTAAGAGTTTTATGTCCATCCTTGTTTTGGAACCCAATCATTTTTAAAGGCGCTAAAAAAAAAGAGTATAACCCCGATATCGCTTTAAAGAGGCTGTACTCCAGATTTGACATAAAAAATTTTTTCATAAATTATATATATAGATGCCGTGAGATTATAACAACATAATATTTTACTTCAAAACTGATTATAAAAGTCAAAATAGAATAAAACAAATATTTTCGCTCCAGCCTGATTCGAACTCTGGACCCTCATGTTAACAAAATATCCCCGACGCTTTTACTGTCACCACCATCGCCGCATGTGATATTAAAGATATTTACTTTAAATCTAATACGATATACGTAGTTATACCGTCGCGTTACGGTATAGCACTTTGAAAGGGAAAAAAATCAATTTACAATGTAATTATTTGACTTATTTTGTGTCAGTAAGTTATTTTTTAAGCATTAGTCATAAATATTACAAGAAATTTATAATTCAAGAAAACTTTCTTTTTGTTGTCATCTGGAGCACAGCCCCTTTATTAACGTTTTGCACCGAGACTTCCGCTATGGCTAGTTTTTTCTAGTGGCGTGGGTTTTCCCCTTTCTGCAACGTCAGCAGTTTCCAACGTATGAACGCTTTATTTTCACCAACTCGGATCACCCATGAAGTATCACTTCACTGAAACAGATCAAAATGTCAGCCCGTAAATATCATCCTAAATCAGTCTGTTCTAAATCACGATTTTCTCTCTTTCATTTTTAGGAATAAAACATTGAATGAGTCTGTGTTCGTTATGTACAAGAAGAAAACGTGGTTCGAGGACGATTAATCTTTTTTCCTTTGAAATGCACCGAAAAGGTTGGAATTATTTAATATCTTTTGTTGCATCAGTTAAAGTCATTTTAATTAAAGTATGAAGTGTGTTTGTTTTAGGAGAAGTTAAATATTTTATTGTACAAACATTCTTTGCACATTTTCATTTTCTATCTATAAAGTATATTTTAACAAATTACATGTACGCACAAGTGTATTAGAAAACCACCTTGGACAGTGAAACCGGAACAAGGTACTTTGCGTTAGTGTTTGATGACTGTTTCATATATATGGTTTCCCATGTAAACAACGCCCACGAAAATGGTATAGCTATTTTAGGTTGTGAGGCAATGATGCGAGATGCAGGGAGCATTACTCCCTCTTCTTTCTTTTGCCGACATCTGGAACCTCTGTCTAACCGCAAATAGTTAGGACTGTTGGCAATTTCGTATTGTAAAGCGTAAATTAAAAAAATGCGACGCACTACAGCTAAGTGTATTCCATATTCAAAGTGTATTCCACATTCAAAGTCTATTCCACATTCAAAGTGTATTCCACATTTGCTGACAGACGAGTCAATTACAATGCTGCATTTTTTTCAAATTGTTTACGTGTTAAAATTCATTAGAACATTTCTGTTGAAAAATAAAATCATAGAACAATACCAATTTTCATAGAACAAAAAAATCGTTCATAGTAAATTCCTAAGAACTATAGTGTACGTGTCCTGAGTTAGGCAGAAGATCTTACAGTAGGCGTAACCATAATAAAAAAAATCCCACATGCATAAAAACAGTTCCGCTTACCAGCTCTTGAGGTCTTAAAAAGTCAGTGTGTTGGATACTTATTTAATCTACAGTATACCTTTAAATCTCATAAAAATTCAACACGATATTCTTTAATGATATAGGCAGGGCTAGCAGAACATCTTTTAGTTCAAACCAATTTTTTTTATATTAAACTTATATTAATCCCAATCGATGACGATTCCTGGGATCAAACCAGTAATTGGGCCGAGAAAGTCACTGTAGACTCTCACCCCTGATGAGATTCGAACCGGCGAGCATCGGATCGGGAGTCCAATATACTTACCTCTTGCGCATGCGTACAATTTTTTTCCGAACGCTGATTGTCTCCTTTCTACTTTACAGGTTTTGTCACGTAGGCATTTATTGTGAAATGTTTTCCTGTTCTACATAGAAAGGTATTGTTCTATGAACAGATTAAAGATAGAAATATTCTATAGAATTTAAAACGTAAAACAAGCGAAAAGTGCGGAGTAAAAAGAAATAAAATTATATGACGAAATCACGTGAATTTTATTCACGAGAATCGCGACATCAGCGTTCTTCATAAATAATGTTCGTGTTAATATACACACCGGAAATAAACGTTGTTACACATACAGTTTATCGATACAGATTACATGAAAGGAATGGCAATCCTATTTTGCGTAAGCACTAAACATTTATACAAGTTAAAAGATCTTGTTGCTTAATCGATATGAAATAAGTTATAGTCCGTGAAGTTAGCTCTGAGATCAGCAATCGACATTCAGCTCGACATTTGTTTTGAATGTCGAGCCGAATGTCGAGCTTCGCGTTTTGAATGTCGAACTGGCTCAACTGTCAGCTCGACATTCGTTCTTGAACATTTTTTCCTGTTTTGAATGTCGACCCGAATGTCTAGCTGGCTCAAAATTCAGCTCGACATTTGTTTTTAAGCGCATTTTTTCGCGTTTTGAATGTCGACCCGAATGTCTGGCTAACTCAACATTCAGCTCGACATTTGTTTTTAAGCGCATTTTTTCGCGTTTCGAATGTCGAGCCGAATATCGAGCTGGCTCAACATTCAGCTCGACATTCATTTTTAAACGTTTATTTCCGGTTTTGAATGTCGAGCTGGCTCAACATTCTGCTCGACATCCGTTTTTAAGCGTTTTATCGTGTTTTGAATGTCGAGCCGAATGTTGAGCTGGCTTAATAAGTTAAATACATTAAATCATCTCCTTATTGTCTGCAATTTTTAAAATAAGTTTAGTACATAAAATCATCTATATTGTCTTTATTGTTTGCAATTTGTAAGATAAGTTTAGTATCTATAATCAGGTACGTTAATATACGTACGTACCTGCTATAATCATCTATATTGTATGCAATTTGTAAAATAAATATAATACTTAAAATCATTTGCGTGTAGGAGCGGATCAGTAGTCCAGTGGTAACGCGCTGGACTGGTAGCCAAGAAGTCGCGAGATCGATCACCCGCTCCTCCACTAGCATTACTAGCATGGTCTTTTGACGTTAAACCGAGTTCCCTTGTTCCAGTGCTGTACACCGAGCATGCAAAAGAACCTGTGGTGTCTCCGGAATGGAATGCTTTCTGTATCTTGCATTTTCCCCACAACATAAAATGAACTAATCTCTGTAGGGGGGCGTCGGTTATATGGGCAACCGGTACCGACAATAAAGAAAAACTCAAATAGACTTAAAGTTTCAAACAGTTGACTACACATTGAAAGGGAAGTAATATAAATGTATAATTTGCACCATCATTGATAAGTACAGCGTACTTGGATGTATTCCTTAGACTATATTACAAGCATGAGGCACTGACATACCCTAACATTAACGATTGATCGATATACTACATATCTACATATCTATTTTATTGGCTGATTTGCTAAAAATGAAAAATATAAATAATCATTAAAAAGAACATATGTTCAAACGTTTCTCTGTTATGCATTGGGACACCAAGGAAAAGTCAAGGTCTCAAAAAAACTGACTGAAATATTGTATTATATTTAGCAAAGGTAGACAACTCGAGATCTGACTAGATAACTATAAGAGTTACAATACCTGTCATTTATATATGCTAACAAATTATCACCAAAAAACATTGAGTAATGACACACATATCACGGAACAAATCTGAAATACTGTACACAAATGTTAAAATAAAATTGAAATTAGTAAAAGATTAAATCTGATTGTTCAGGACTTTTCATATTTTCCATAAGCTGCAACTTCATGCACATCCTTTCTAAAAACATGTTTACTTTTTAAAACGTTTAATTATTTCTCATGGTAGACTATTCCAGTCCCGAATGGCTTGATAGAAAAAAAGATGTTTGCCGTAAACCCATTTACCTGTGGTACACGAAAACTGTCAACACTGTGCCTACTATTAAATGAATATGTTTTAGCAGTAGTAGGCCTAATGCAAAGTCGGACTGAAATGAAAATCGATAATCGAATCGGAAAAAGCATTTCAATTTACTATCGGAAAATAATCGAAATGTTATAAACATTGAGAAACTGGAAACACTTTCAGAAACACTTTCATTCATCCTAATAGGGCAGTACGTATTACCACAACAAGTATTGTTTGGGTGCATGATAAAAAACAAATGAAATACATATGTAGTACTGAATCATTTATTTATTCAGTGTATTTAATGTATTTATAATGCCAAATGTACAACTGTTAAAACGAAACAAACAAAAATCGTACGAAGAGTGACCTTCCTTGACACCTGGCAACATCGATCCTTGGAAATGAAAATCGATTCTTGCCGGCATAACATAGGTGCCAACAATTAATCGATTTAAATCGATTATCGTTTGATCACTACAGTGAGTCAGCAGCCAGAATAAAATTATCAAGTACGAGTAAATCAGTCGGGCATTTTTACTGAAAATCTTATGAATTTAATAAGATAAACTATTCATTAGCTCAACAATATTTAAGTTTCGGTGTCGTCAAGGGAAGTAACTGCTACGAGAAGTGTCTATCAGATTGAACCCAGCATCACTTGGATATCGCCAGGGTAACCGAAAACCGGTACTGTCAACCAGCAGCCAATCAGCTAGTTCGTTATAAAATATTGCATAATTAGGTTATTATCTCACTGTCAGATTTTCTGAATGAGTCTTTGAAGAAATGGGTCTTTGAAGAAAATATATTGGAGCAAACGCATTCACACCGGTAATTCATCACGCTACGTTAAATTAAATGCTGATTTGTCGAAGATAACTCGAAAGTTGATCCTTTTTTTTGAAAATGGGGTAGTTTCAGGTTATTTCTAGCAGAGTTACCTCTGCATTGCCCCTGCCAGATAAGACACAAGAATCAGAGATTTTATCAATCTGACTACAAGTTGGAGGAGTTCGTCGATCTTCATATTCTTAGAATGTTTTTGTTTTCTGTTTGTATGTGAATATGGACGAGTTCCTCCAACTGGTTGACATTACTCAAATTTCTTATTCTTGTGAGATAAGAGGTATTCTCATACTGCAGACACATTGTTTTGTGGTCAGTGTGTATCAAGTTCAACAGTTCAACTTATTACTGCCAACAGTCAATTCTGACTATACTAGGCAGGCAAGTTCTTGCAACTCACTGCTTCCTGGGTTCAAACCAGTACTCGCGCTGAAAGTGAGGAATGTGGAATGTCACTGGAGACTCTCGCCTCTGGTGGGATTCGAACCAGCAACCTCCGGATCAGGAGTCTGGTGCTCTAACCCCTCGGCCACTGCTCCTCCTTTTGGCACAAATGTAACTGCAATTTCACAAAGTCAAATTATTTTTTTCTATACATTTTCTTTCAGTTTGAAAGTACAGAAATTTTTTCACTTAAGTCTCAACACATGCATGTTTGCTGCATTTTTTGACACTTTCATATTCTTCCTATAGGCATTTTCTTCAACATAGAAATGGTCTATAACTAGGCAATAAGCCCATCTTAATTGTTTCATATTTTGGTTCCACACTGCATACAAACACAGAATCCCTGTACAACATCTAGTCCTTGTACCACTATACATTCTATGTTACAAAATTAATTCCCATATCTGTGAATTTGTATGTACAACAGAAATTATTACTATACCATAGGCAATGTATGGACTGAAAACCAACAATACACATTGTAGCTACATGCTCACAATGAACAAAGTTCTTGTATATGACCAGTGTAAAATTCATCTGTAAAAAATATAGGCCATTTAGTTCAGAAACAAAATTCTAAAAGTAACAAAATCTATAATTCCACTTCCACCCCCTGTCCCAAATCCTTGTACCCCAAAAAGTGGGGACATAAAAAATGACAGCTTTCATCTAAAGATTCAGTTCACACATTGCCTATTATAACAATAAGTTATCACAGACTACAACTGTTTTTTTTTTCTTGCACAATTACAATATACATGTACAATACACCTGTCAAAAATACTTTACATATAGAGTTCCTATATAGAGTCCCTAACCCTAACCCTATATAAAACAGTCCATATATGATTCTAAAATAAATAAAGACTATTAAACAAGAAGTAGAAATGATCTATTACAAATGTATGACGGCATATGACAATTTTGTACAGTTCAGATTAATGTATTGAGTATATATACCCACTACATGTACACTGATCTGAACTTCACTTTAGTAAGATCAGAGACCTATAATAAAATTATTATACGTCTCTGGTAAGGTTAATATTACTTCATTGAGCTAAAATATTAACAATTTCTAGCACCTTAAAATATTTTGAAAAATGGTTTATGGTTCATGTTTTGTATAGGTATGAAAAAGTCCCTTAATTTGGGCACTGGCCTAAAAAGTCCCTAATAAGTCCATGAAAATAGCATGGATAGCAGTCAGGGGCCCTTGAATGATCCAGTTCTCTTAGTTGTTGCTAAAAGTAAAAATATAAAGATGACAAATTGGTCTTTTAATGGAAGAATGCAGAAACTTGTCGTAGTCATTTCAGTGGACAGTTGTTTAAGAGTTATAAAAGTTTAATTTAGAACAGTTGACTTTTTTGCATGGAGGAGGAAAAACTATCCTCCACAGCAACAAGGGAAAAAGACAGTTTTCCATGATGTCACGAAATTTTGAAATATCTGGTAAAAAAAAACACATCAGGATGAGAGCTTTAAAAGTTTGTTTGGTAATTTTAAAGTGTAAAATTTGCAGCAAAGACCTCGAGAAAATGAGATTTACTCCTGGCGTGTACATTTGTAAACACATGTACTGTACAAAACATTTTACCCCCAAAATAATTTGAAAATATAATATGTACTTAGAAGATGACACACTTTTATACATGTATTTTCTGGTTCATTTTTTTTTGTTTATAATTATATATATTATATTAATGCACATTGAACAAGTTAACATGATTATTTTCATACTTATTAAAGAGATCATGGCTTTTGATTACCATAATTTGATTAATAATGTAACCCGGAAAAATCCACCTGCCCCAAGCTGAGTTTGAACTCGGGGTACCTTCGATTGCTAAGGGGACACTCTACATAAAAGCTAGCTGATAGGCAAGGGAGTAGAAGTGCCGTATTATACCTCTGCTACATACACCCCCTCTTTAGAATTCGTCCTCGAATTCCTGGAGCACTGAATGTCCGTGGGACTTTCTAAGGGTGCCATCACATCTAAATTCGTGAGTTATTTACGTTGGGCGCCAAATGTAACCCGGAAAAATCCACCTGCCCCAAGCTGAGTTTGAACTCGGGGTACCTTCGATTGCTAAGGGGACACTCTACATAAAAGCTAGCTGATAGGCAAGGGAGTAGAAGTGCCGTATTATACCTCTGCTACATACACCCCCTCTTTAGAATTCGTCCTCGAATTCCTGGAGCACTGAATGTCCGTGGGACTTTCTAAGGGTGCCATCACATCTAAATTTGTGAGTTATTTACGTTGGGCGCCAAATGTAACCCAGAAAAATCCACCTGCCCCAAGCTGGGTTTGAACTTGGGTACCTTCAATTGCTAAGGGGACACTCTACTTCGTCACCATAAAAGCTAGCTGATAGGCAAGGGAGTAGAAATGCAGTATTATACCTCTGCTATAATGACATGTTATTTATCAACACCTTTTTATAGTTCACACCTTTAAGAAGCATGTGTTGTTTAACTCAGCTTATTAGGATTGCCAATCAACTCCCATGATTGGCAATATAAAAATTACTTAACACATCCAAGGATGAGGTGCAGATTAAACAATGGTATAATTAAAACTCAGGCAACTTTTTCAAACTGTTCCAATCATTTATCTTATCTTATCTTATCATTTATTCCCTCGTTTAATTCATGAAATAGAAAAATGTACTTACATCAAATTTAAATGTATGATGTCAGATTTGTACAACTTATTTTAAGTGATTCAGTTTTCTTGTTGCAAGAACTTTCTTAAAACCTGTAAATTAAACATTGCTGGGTTCATTTATTTAAAAAAGTTACAAATTTATTACAATTAGATATGAAAAAAGCTCAGAATTGACTTAAAACCACTTCAAATTTTACAAAATTTATCATTTATAATCTGATACTTATTATTTCATGAAATACAACTTAAAAATAAGTTACCGTACATATTTTTCAATTAGAAATAGATATTATAACATGTTTTTAATGATAAATTTAATTTTGTAGAAATTCTTTTACCAAAGACCAAACCAATTATTGTTGGTACTATATATAGACCTCCAAAACAGAGAAATTTTATTGAACATTTTGAAACTGTTTTATCTAGACTTAGATCCGATTGTGAAAGTTACATTCTTGGAGATGTTAACATTTGTTTTAATCAAAAGTCGAGTTCACTTTTCAAATCTTACTCCAGCCTTTTGAAAGTTTTTTATCTGCAGCAGATTATTACTGAAGCCACTAGGATTTCTAAATCAGGTTGCAGCATTATTAAATTGATCATATTATTACAAATTCAAAAGAAAGGTTGATTCAATATGGTGTTATTTCTGTTGGTCTTAGTGACCACTTTTTGACTTTTTGTACTAGGAAAATCAACAGAAAAACTTTTTCAAATCATTACTTTTTTAAAGTTAGATGTGTAAAGAAATACAGTAAAGAATTGTTTGTTGAAACTTTATAGGGTAATTATATTAGAAGAACCCTATTGTTTTTTGGGTCTGTAGGTCAAAGGTCAAAGTCACTGGGACCTGCGGAGTAAAACTATTTCTGCTAAAAAAATTGAGTACCATTACACCCAGAGTGTTCAAACTTATTGCAAACTTATTCAAACTTGCACCCATAAAAACCAATAATGATATTTGTAACATGAGTAATGAGACTTAGGTGAGCGATTTAGGGCCATCATGGCCCTCTTGTTTTCCTTGCTGTTAAAAAATAAACATGTTAGAACTACTGTTGAGATCTGTCAACATGTACAATATACAGTTGTCAAATGTAAACTTTTTAACTTTACAAAGATTGAAATTATCAACAAGTTAGTTGCGCTGTAGGCATGTACACCAATCATGTTACATGTACTGTTACATGCACAACAACCATGATAGATGTACACTGGTCATGTTACATGCACACCAGTACACCAACCATGTTACATGTACATGTACACCAGTCATGTTACATGTACACCAACTATGTTACATGTACATCGGTCATGTTACATGCACTCCAACCATGTTACATGTACACAGTCATGTTACATGTACACCAACCTTGTTACATGTACACCAGTCACGTTACATGCACACCAACCATGTTACATGTACACCGGTCATGTTACATGCTTACCAACCATGTTAAATGTACATGGGTCATGATACATACACACCAGTCATGTTACATGTACACTAACCATGTTGCATGTACCCTGGTCATGTTACATGTGCACCAGTTATGTTACATGTACACCAATCATGTTGCATGTACACCAGTCATATATTTTCATTTAAAAATGAAGTAGATTTATATTGAAACTATCTACTTAAATTATGATTTATTCAGTTTAGAAAATGTGCCAAGTTACAGCATCAACACTTGTTTTTAATCGTAAGCATGTTTTGCATGTGTAGCTTTATATTTTAGCTTGTTATGCTTCCCGAAGGGCAAGCTTATAGTTGGCGCTTTGTCCGTCCGTCTGTCCATCCGTCCGTCCATCATAATTTTGTCCGGAGCATAATTTGAAAACCCCTGGATATAATTTGTTTAAACTGCACACAGTGGTAGAGGGCATTGACGCGGAGTTCAGTGCCAAAGAACCATAACTCTATTTTGCCCCGTTTTTGAATTATCTCCCCTTTTAGAAAAATCTTGTCCAGGGCATAACCTGAAAACCGCACAGAGTGGTAGAAGGCATTGATGCGGAGTGCAGTACCAAAGAACCATAACTCTATTTTGCCCCGTTTTTGAATGATCTCCTCTTTTAGAAAAATCTTGTCCAGAGCATAACCCTAAAACCCTTGGACATAATTTGTTTAAACTGCACACAGTGGTAGAGGGTGTTGAGGCGGAGTGCAGTGCCAAAGAACTATAACTCTATTTGCCCCTTTTTTGAATTATCTCCTGAGAAACTACTGGTGCAATTTCATCCAAACTTTACAGGAATGATCAGTTCCAAGTCTAGTTGTGCATATCCTCGGCATTTTCCAGTCCAATGATTTTGGTGAGAGTTATTGCCCTTTTATGATTTTTATTTTTGAAGTTTGTCCGGACTACTTCTCTTACACTACTAACCAATTTGAATGAAATTTTACCTCAAGTACTTGTGCATTTCTAACGGGTTTTTCGGTTGAATGATTTTTGGCTGAGTTGTGGCCCTTGAATGAAAAAGGCGTTTTGGCCAAATAATGAATTTTGTGTTTCAGGCTTCACAGTAACTGCGATATGCTAAAAAGTGCTAAAAAGTAGCCATGACATATAGGGATCACTTCCCTATCATCTGTCTGTCTGTCTGTCTGTCTGTCCATCACAAAACTTGTCTGGACTACTCCTCAGAAACTAGTGGTGTGATTTCATCCAAACTTTACAGGAATGATCAGTACCAAGTCTAGTTGTGCATATCGTCAGCATTTTCCAGTTCAATGATTTTTGTCAGAGTTACCGCCTTTTAATGATTTTTATTTTTAAAGTTTGTCTGGACTACTTCTCTTATACTATGAAAGCAATTTAAATGAAATGTTACAAGATTGTTCTGTACCTCAAGTACTTGCGCATGTCTTACAGGTTTTTCGGTTGAATGATTTTTGGCTGAGTTATGGCCCTTAAATAAAAGAATGCGTTTAAGCCTACAAACTGTCCAATCACCTCTCGATACTACTGTTTAATTGGCTATCATCAGGCGACACATGTGATCACTGATCGCCCTTGTCACCACAAGTCAAAATCAGGTATCCTGCACTTCAGTTCATTTAGGCAGTGATTACTCCTTTTCATAATATTATTAGTGTGCATATCAAATGAAAAACTAAGTTTTACTGACTAAAAATATCATCTATAGATATAAGAGAGATTATATTTGAACATAATGTTTTCAGTAAGGACAGTGTTGAGAAATAAAGAGAGTATCAGTAGTTGAGGTGTTACAGAGTGGGACTCCTGATCCAGAGGCTCGAATCCCTTCAGGAACGAGAGTCGCTAGTGACTCTCTCTGCATTTCACACTTTAGGCACAAGTACTGGTTTGAACCAAGGAAGCAATCATCAAGAGGGATTAATATAAATGATTAAGCTCCCAGTGGGATTTGAACCTGCACCAATTGGCTTTTACCGACCTAGAACTTGCTTCTCAATTGAGATAAAATTTGATTTAAATTTTAAACTATATTTTTGGCCATCATGGCCCTTTTATAAACAGAACAGTTACTGTAGATTATAAGGGTCAGAGAGTTTCAAGTCCGTTGGTATGCTGCTAACAAACAATTTTCCTTATTTTAGAGAAACAGGAGACATGTCGGCTTGTTACGAAGCTGTTGAGAACAAAATTGGTGCTGCATTTGCAAGGTATGGGCGGTTTGTTGCCAGACATCCTTGGAAGATTATACTGATTGGGGTGTTTGTAAATGGCCTACTTGGGATTGGCATGCTGCGCCTGAATGTTGTGATTGATGTTGAACGAGTTTACACCCCAGTTGGGAGTCAAGCAAGTAAAGATAATGACAGAGTTGCAGACTTATTCCCAGATATGAGTGGGTCAAATTTTATAGGGTATCAAATGACAGATTTCGGTCGATATGGTGAAGTCATCATTATTCCAAAATGTGGCACCATACTTGACAGTGCTTTTCTCACCAGTCTGAAAAATTTCTATGACTTCATCTTAACAATAAACACAACTGACCAAAATGGAATATTGATCACATTAGATGACATCTGTGCAAGAAGTTTTGGTAATTGTGCGATCGATGGAGATGTATTTGTTACAGCAGAGATTATTAATGATGTAAATTCTAACACATCTATACCATTTCCTTATTACAACCATGCTAAAATGGGTGAGATTTATTATGAGCAACAAGTAGGTGGTGCTGTTGTTTCTTCAAACGTGCTCATTTCAGCCAAAATGCTGAGTATGCGTATGAATCTGCGTACTGATTCAAATTACTACACTGAGATGGCAAAAAAATGGCAGGATTCATTCTTGGCAAAGATCCAGAAATATTCCTCAAGTGAATTTGATGTTGCTTTTGCTCACTCTGATTCATTAAGTGAAGAACTTAATGAAAACTTGTCAGGTGATATTGCAATTTTTTCAGTAACTTTCACAATGATGATAACGTATGCTTGTGTGGCAACCATGTCAGCACGTTGTGATGTTGTAGGTCAGAGGTCAAATCTAGGGTTTGCAGGGGTCATTGCTGCTGGTCTTGCTATCGTTGCGGCCTTTGGACTCGGGAGCGCCTGTGGGGTTGAATTTGTCAGCATCGTCGGAGTAGTACCTTTCTTGATAATCGGTAAGATATATAGAAAAAACATGGTGTGCCGAGATGGAGAGGGTTTATCCGGTGAGTGAACCGGATAAACCTTCTCCATCTCGGCACCAACAGTGTATTTGATTTATCCTGTTTCTACAACAAAAATAGTCTCAAAACTCCATTTACCCGGATTTGAAACAGCTTCAGGGCGTCAGTTCACAGCCTTACAACCATTCTGCAACAAGACTCGGCAGAAAAAAAGTCCCATAAAAACCTCATGATTTGGGAAATACAAAATCGACAAAATATGTTTGGAGTATAAATATCACTTTTATTCATAACGCCATCCCCCTTTGTGTAATAAACACAACATTGAATATAGTGTCAGTATTTGTAACAAGTGCACTACCGCATGTAGGAATACAAAATTACAAAAATAAAACTAACCACATGTCCTCTTGACAGGAAATCACTTAGTTTATCTGGTCACCCCTTTATCAGGTCTGGAAATGCAATAGAAACAGGATAAAAAGCGCTTTTTAACTCCACTTGATTCACATATACATTGTATTACTTATACAATTTATTATACATGGAAGTGTATGTACATGTAAGGGATGTATTAGAATATTCATTTAGAATATTCGAATATATTCAAATATTCATGTAGGAAATGTTATTGTTTCTGAATGTCCAAATTTATGATATCCAGACACTACACTTATGACATTGACATACTTACTCCTGTGTTATTGAAACTACACATTCTGTTTCCTTCATCAGATCCTATTTGAAATTTGTTTTTAAACCAATTTCATTATGTTCAAGCTTTTATCACAATAAATCAAGTTATATCAAATAATTAAAGTGACCTTTATGTCTTTTATGACTTATTTAGTCCATTTGATTTCTTCCGGTCCATTTAATGACATCACTTTCTTCAATATTTTTGAGAAGTAGCCATTTTGCATCAAATTTTTGCTGATCAAATTAAACATTTGATCTGAGAATAGATATGAAAGTCAAAAGACTGTCATAATAAAATAACTTATTTTGAGTAAATTTTTTGAGTGAATGTTTCGAGTTAAGAACATGCAATTCAGGCTCTTCTCCGATGTGATTATAATTGTGAAAATAAGTCTTTATGCAAATTTTATGAAATGTCTGTAAATTTTGGGTCTTTAGTGGATTAACAATACATCAAACAGAGTTTGTTTCATTTATTTGTATTGGGCTTTTTTGACATTGCTTTTGGCATTTTTAGCAGTTGTAATTAGGTGAACAGTTCAGATTTATAATGGCCCTCTTGTACTGCAAAAACATGCACTTGGACACGTTTTTTTTTTTTTAAAAAAGCCATTTTTTATAGTTTGATCATAACTTGTTATCAGTTTATGTATTTCTTACAGCCAGTGGAAACTAATGTTATCTATTTGTTGCTGTTAAATATTGCACAGGTATTGGAGTTGACGACATGTTCATGCTGATGTCTGGTATAACAAGCACAAACTACAGGGACAGTGTTGAGACTCGTGTGGGGGAGACAATGAGAACAAGTGGTGTTTCTATCACCATTACATCTCTTACTGACCTGCTTGCTTTCGCTGCTGGAGCCTCATCTGTATTTCTAAGTGTGAGAAATTTTTGCATTTACTGTGGTAAGTGACTAAAATGATTAAGAAATTTTGATATTCTATTTAAGTCGTAAATGTGATAAGTTAATTCCAGGATTTTTAAGATTATGTTATATAAAAAATCAGATATGATATACTTGGGGATGTGTAGTGACAGACTATTTTTTCACAATAGAAGACATTATTTCTAATGGCTTATAAGGAATAAAACCTAGCTAAAGATATTTAGTGTCTATAATGTATAAGTGAGCATACAGAAATATGGATTATGATAAATAATTTATTATTATTTCAGTGAATTATAGAACTAAAATTATGGATTCAGAATAAATTTCAAACTTAGCTGATCCATTAAATTGAATGTACAAGATTAAAAGACATGACATCTGGACTCACAACATCCAAAATGTTATATAGTAGAGTGTAAGTGTAGAGATTGATTTGGCGAGTCAAAGATAAATCAGAGAAGACTCGAAGAATACTGGTGTTTCAATTTACATGAAGTTTTTGAGTTGATGTATTAATGATACATATTATATAAGTCAAATTTGTAACTAAATATTTATTGGAGAATTTGATTATTTATTACTTACTACTTGGAAAACTATTCAGCATTTGTAAGATCATCATAAATGTTTCTTTGTTGAAATTCAACTTTTTAGCTCACCTGAGCAAAGGCTCAGGGTGGGCTGTTGTGATCACCCTGTGTCCGGCGTCCATCGTCAGTCGTCCGGCTTCAGCATTTTACTTTAAATGACATCTCCTCCTAAACCTCAAAGCTATTTTAAACCAAACTTTACAGAAATGTTCCTTATATTGCCCTTTTCTAAAACTGCTCCATTGCACATAAGGGCTGCAAAAGCTAAAAAATAGAAACAAATTCAAACAACATCTTCTCCTAAACGGTTAGGTGATTTTCCACCAAATTTCACAGAAATGTTCCTTACATATGATAGCCCTCTATTAAAATTGCTAAAACAGTTCCGCTTCATTGTAAAAAATGGCTGCCAGAGCTAAAATAGATTTTCATCAATATTCGGCTTCAGATGACATCTCCTCCAAAACCACTTGGCCATTTTAAACCAAATTTGACAGAAATGTTCCTTATAATGCCCCTTTCTAATATTGCTCAAACCATTTTACTCCATTGCACATAAGGGCTGCAGAAGCTAAAAATAGAAAAAAAATCCAAACAACATCTCCTCCTGAACGGCTGGGTGATTTTCCACCAAATTTCACAGAAATATTCCTTACATAGCCTTCTATTAAAATTACTAAAATGGTTTTGCCCAATTGAACAAAATGGCCACCAGAGCTAAAAATAGATTTTTGTCAGTATTTGGCTTCAAATTACATCTCCTCCTAAACCATTTGGCCATTTTAAACCAAATTTGAAAGAAGTGTTCCTTATATTGCCCTTTTCTAAAATTGCTAAAACCGTTCCACTCCATTGCACATAAGGGCTGCAAAACCTAAAATAAAAAAGAAATCAAACAGCATCTCCTCCTCAATGGCAAGGTAATTTTCCATCAAATTTCACGGAAATGTTCCTTACATACCCCTGCATTGAAATTGCTTAAACGGTCCTGCTCCATTGAACAAAATGGCCACCGCAGCTAAAGAAAGGTTTCCTTCAATATATGGCTTCAAATGACATCTCCTCACAAGCTGTTATCACAGAATTGCCTCTGCCCCATGGATATTTTTTTGTATAAAATTGATGAGACGGATCTTTGTTTCTCTTGCTTCAAATTGTACCATTGGGGTCAAATTTGGCCCCACCCTGGGGGTCAATTGATTTTACATAGACTTATATAGGGAAAACTTTGAAAATCCTCTCGTCTGAAACCACAAAGCCCTGAGCCTTAAGGTTGGGTATATAGCATTGTCTAGTGGACCTGTACCAAGTTTGTTCAAAATATGCCCCTGGGGTCAAAGTTGCCCTGCACCGGGGGTCAATTGATTTACATAGGCTTATATAGGGAAAATTTAAAAAACTTCTTGTCTGAAACCACAAAGCCTAGAAATTAAAATATTTTTAATGGAGCATCAGCTAGAGGTCATCTACCAAGTTTGTTCAAATTATGCCCCTTGAGTGAAAATTGGCTCTACCCTGGGGGTCACTTGAATTCATATAGATTTATGTAGGGGGAATCTTAGAAAATCTTCTGATGCTTGCTCAACAGCAAACCGAAAGGCAAAGTATTCAGGTGAGTGATCTAGGGCCATCATGGTCCTCTTGAACTGTGTTTTTGGTTCATAATTTTGTGATGCTGTTGAAAAAAACTTAACACAGCTAATAGTATATGTGACTGATAAATGTCTTGCACATTATATAGAGCAGTTTGGATCAGTGTCTGTAAGAAATGTTTTATTTGTGTGGTAATTGTATCTTCTTTTTCACAGGTATAGCTGTTACATTTTGCTACATAAATCAGGTGACCATTTTCTTAGCAAGTATTGCCATAAACGAAAAAAGAACTGAGGACAACAGACATTACCTTTTATGTTTGAAGATAAAAGAACCAAGCAACACAGACAAGGATGCATCTAAATGTTACCAGCTTTGTTGCACAGGACGCAAGCCAGCAAAACAATCTGAAACCGAGAGTTATCTAGACAAGCTCCCAAGATGGTTAATTCCTAAAATCATAATGCCAATCCCAGCAAAAGTCATCATCCTGGTTTTGTTTGCTGGTTACTTGGCAGTTTCAATCTGGGGTGTAACTTGTATGGAACAAGGCTTACTCTTAAAAAATCTTGTCGCCGAGTCATCTTACTACTACAAATATAGAGAAGATTTAGATAACAATTTCCCTTTAGGCACGCCAGTGTCTCTTGTCTTCAATGGACCTTTGAAATATTCTGACTTGTCTGTTCAAACTGATATCAGTAATCTGTTAGCATCGTATAAGGTGGAGAGTACAGTGCAGGATGATTTAGAGATAAACTGGTTAAAAGAATATAAGAACGATGCAGTTAACTACAGAAACAGTTCCGAAGAAGATTTTATTTCTGGACTGCAAGCCTTTTTAAGTGTCATTAGTAACACACGTTTTCAGAATGATGTTATTATTAACAGAGATAATACAAGTATAGTGGCATCAAGAATTCATTTGATGTCTGAAAGTATTAAAGACTCGCAGGAACAAGGGCAGTTTATGTTGCGCATGCGTGAACTTGCATCGAAAAGCTCGCTGTCTGTGTTTGCATTCTCGCCTGTTTTCATTTTCTATGAACAGTATGTCGCCATTTTGTCCCAAACACTCCAGACTCTTGGGATAGCTGTTGTGATGGTTTTCCTCGTGACGTTCATATTCATGCCACATCCTCTCTTGCTGTTGTATATTACGTCAACGGTCGCCATGATAACAGTTGGAGTGTTTGGGTTTCTGCCATTTTTAGGAGTAACTTTAAGTTCTGTTACAATGATACATATAATCATGAGTATTGGATTCTCAGTTGACTTTGCGGCACACATTTGTCATGGTTACATGATCTCAACTGGCCGAAACAGAAATGAGCGCATAAAAGCTGGTATAATTCGGTCGGGAGCTCCAATTTTCCATGGAGCTGTATCATCTATATTGGGTATAGTTATGTTAGCAGCAGCCAATTCTTATATTTTTTACTCGTTTTTCAAAGTGATGAGTCTTGTGGTAACTTTCGGAATACTTCATGCTTTGTTTTTTCTTCCTGTAATCCTTTCGTTGATTGGCCCTACAGCTTCAAATATGAAGAAAGAAAATGACTTGCATGTTGCAGAGCCTTTGGCAAATCAGTTAGAAATGAAAGACATTTCAGAAAATCATGACAAAATTGACCAACCATTGATGTAAGAAGGGAAGTTTAAAAGCCAAACATGGTTGAAAAGTATCATTGTATGGATGCAATAATGATATCTAGCTTTGAGAACTGCTTTTCAGCTTTGCTTCTTTGAAACATAGAAATGCACAGTATGTAATTGTATAATTCCATGTTTTAAAGAATTGTGCAAGGCTACCTTAAGAATAAAACAGTTATTTAACAATAAATAATCTTTAAAAGTTCTGAAATATTTTGTTGAAACCTCGCTTACTGACAGAGGATATTGATACGATGGAAAACATGGTCATTTGTGGAAATGTTTGGTTTAACACAGTGTCATAGTCATCACAGTAACCTTCTTGTAACTATGGCTTGGATTAAATTCAGAACCTCATCCAGGTCATTTTCAGCTGTAGGGCAAAAACTTTATGTATTTCATTACTGATAATCTTACATGTGATGCCTCTGTTTGACCAAGGTCAAACTGCAGAATGTTTTTATACCAGTACTGACCATGAGGGCGGATTTGAAGCTTGATCAGAATCATCTCTGAAGTCAAGCAGTTATATTAATTGTAAAGAAAAACATATAATATATTGAATTTTGTGCAGGTTTTGACTTTTTTAAAACTTACAAAATTAAAAACTTTTTCATTTTCATTTCAGAGGAATAGAAAATAATTTACCACATTTTCATAATTTTTGTTAGAACAGCATATAGTTTCAAAGTGTTTGTAAGTTCTGGTGTGTACGTTTTATTAATTGATTTTGATATGCCTATTATGTTATGGTCCAGGGTTATCCGTCCGTCCGTTAGCAATTTGGTTTCTGGAGGATAACTTGAGTACTCTTTGGCCTACAGTCTTTACATGTACCTTGATATGATTATTGCCCACATTAAATGAATGACCCCTACTGATTTTGGAGTCAGTAGCTCAAAGGTCAAGGTCACATAGACCTTAACATTGAAAACCATTTCCACCTTGTGACTTGACTTTCATTTGTTATAGAGACTTCAAACTTTATTGGCGGCGCCGAGAACGGCGACGCCTATATTGGAATAGTGTTTCATTTTGTACCATGCGCTGACGTAATCAATTTGGGAGAATCTTGGATCATTATCAATGTAAAAAAATCCAATTATTCTGTACATCACTTAAAAAAATGTCACTTCATAAATCGTTTTTATTAATTTTAAAAATAAATTGATCCAAATCAGGTAAGTTTGTATTTTTAAGCAAAAGTTTTTGATGCAAAAATTACAGATTTAATTACTTTTCCCAAAACAAATCAAAGCGCTGCAAGTACTTGTGTATTCACAGCATTTATGTAGCAGTGTGTTGCTACTTAATCTGAAATGCAAATCTTTGTTAATTCTTTCAACTATAGCTATATAAAGAAAGGTGAAGTTGAGTGGTTAAAAGGTCGGACTTGTACTCTATGGATAGCTAGTCAAGACACGAGTTCGAACCCCGTCAGCGGCCGTGTTGGCATCGGTTATTTCCTTCAGCAAGAAACTTTATTCTCATTACTTAGTACTGGTTGGTTCCAGGGATGGATTTGAGAATGATTCTATTAGCTAAAAGCTTTCGTCACAATCGAAATAAAATTGATTTGTATAAACTAACTTGAAAATAGAAATTGTACAAAATCTGTCGTTTTAATGCAGTAATAAAGAATAAGTCTATCTTTGTGAATACAGACACAAGGATGAATTTGAAGAACACTCTTACTTTGCTGGAGTCAATTCAGTCGTTATAGTTACAAAAAACATACCTTTTCACTACGCCACTAAACCGTTAAACCATGAATATGATAGAGTACCAGTTGGTACTCCGGGTGTTATCTAGTGCAGACAAATTACAAAATATTTGAAATGATGTAATACCATACTGTGAAATGTGGAATTCGAACAAAGATGTTACATGTAAGGTTTTATTTTTTGGATGTCGATAACATAGGAATTGTTATTTCAAAATCGAGGACACACCTTCAGAGACAAGTATCTTGGTATAGTTTTCACCAAATCTGGGAATATTATGCGTACAAGAAAATATTTAGTAGTAAAGCCCTTCATCTATTATAGGAGAATGTGTACTCCATAGTTGATTACCTATCGGAAGCACTGTCAGGTCGGCAGCTCTCTTTGTTCCAATTTCAGAAATACACTCACACTGCTACTGCTACACAAAAATTCGTTTCCCGTTTCCTACCAGAGATGGTAATTCCTTAGATATAATTTTCTCTTAAACACAGACCAGGGAAAAAGCAAGATTACGAGGTGATTTTAAATAATTTATAATGACTATTCTCTTCTACAGTTCTCTTCTACAGAAATAACCGTCCATGGATCTCAAATTCTCATTCTCTGTGGGAAGAAAAACATATTCTTGGAATTGTCATTCAAGGTTTAAATTTGAAATTTTGACATGTCTTGGGCTGCCTAGAAACTTTGGACAGTAAACTTAGCAACCCTTTTGAAACTTTCCGATCACTGAAGTCATCCTTGTTTCAATTTACTTAATGTGCTATCGATGGTTCCAAAATGTTCCTTGGTCAATCGCAGCAAATCTATATAAAGTATAGTATTTAATGTACGTTGAAGGCTTATGACCACTGCATGTGCATGTGTGATGGTATTTTCTTCATGCATACAATATAAACAATGAAAACATAACATTTCTTCAAGAAATAGATTGAAAATCTGAGTTTGTAAAAATTGGATTATATCCTGTCTATCATGGTTGCGCAACCAGGATAGAACAGAAAAAGACACAAAACAGTAGGATTTAAACAGACAAATCATTAAAAGGGTATAGATTGTTGAAATAAAGCAAAAGTAGACATTTGGAATATTCAAGTGCTGAATTGTGTCGCAGACGAAGAACACTTGATTATTATCCCAATTTTTAATTTTAAAGGGAGACAATATTCAATTTTCATAAAAAGTGAAAGATCAAATGATTTTTTATGAGAATATAGTCATTCATATCTGGCCATTTTGTTGAAGAAAAGTGAATTCACATGATTTCACATCTTCAGTAAAAGTGATTAAAACATGGATATAATTCAAATGTCCCCCTTTAAAATCTTTTTACATCCCATCTAAGTTTATATCATCAAAATGTACAACATGTACTACACACGTGTACAATTGTTTAGGTTAATTTATACACTTATTATTTATCTTATTTCAAAACCATGTGCGCCGCCTTTGATGCTTTGCATCAAAATTAATCTTGTATCTTGATTGCACACATTGAGTGGATGACCACTATACATTTTGGGGTCAGTGTGTCAGAGGTCAAAGTCAAAGTGACCTAAATGGTTAGAATCATTTACACTCTGTAACTCGACAACCATTTGTCATATAGATTTCAAAATTAATATAATGGTTGCACACATTGATTGAATGACCCCTATTGATTTTAGGATCAGTAGGTAAAAGGTCAAGGTCACATAGACCTTAATGTTGAAAAACATTTCTGTCATTTAACTTGGCAATCATTTGTTGTAGAGACTTCAAACTTTACATCATGATTGCACACATTGAGTGGATGACTCCTGTACATTTTGGGGTCAGTGTATCAAAGGTCAAGGTCATAGTGACCTAAATGTTAAGAATCGTTTACACTCTGTTACTTGACAATCTTTTGTCTTAGAGACTTCAAAATTCATATAATAGTTGCACACATTAAGTGAATGACCCCTATTGTTTTTGGGGTCAGTAGGTAAAAGGTCAAGGTCACATAGATCTAAACATTGAAAACCATTTCCGCCATGTAACTTGACAATCATTTGTTATAGAGATTTCAAACTTTACATGATGATTGCACACATTGAGTGGATGACTCCTGTACATTTTGGCGTCAGTGTATTAAAGGTCATGGTCATCGTGACCTAAATGTTAAGAATCGTTTACACTCTGTTACTTGACAACCTTTTGTCTTAGAGACTTCAAATTTCATATAGTAGTTGCACACATTAAGTGAATGACCCCTATTGTTTTTGGGGTCAGTAGGTAAAAGGTCTTAACATTGAAAACCATTTCCACCATTTCACTTGACAATCATTTGTTATAGAGACTTCAAACTTTACGTGATGATTGCACACATTGAGTGGATGACCCCTATACATTTTGGGGTATGTGTGTCAAAGGTCAAGGTTATAGTGACCTAAATGTTTAGAATCATTTTCACTCTATAACTCAACAACCATTTTTCATAGAGACTTCAAAATTTATATATTGGTTGCACACATTGAGCGAATGACCCCTATTGATTTTGGGGTCAGTAGGTCAAAAGGTAAAAAAATTCAAAATTTTAAGCAAATCATTTAATTTTAAAGCCTAAGATTTCCTCCCTTATACCACAAATGCATCATACTAAGAAAAAACACCCTTCGGGCATATAATGCTCCTCCCAGCGGTGCTCTTGTTTGTTTATTTCATTTAATGGTTTGTAGCAGACCAAAGTCATGATTCTCATTCATAACATTCACAAGATTTCATTCATGTAGTAAATATGTTTGGTCAGCAAGAATGCAATCAGTTTCTCCAAATTTTCATTTACTCTCTTTCTTCGTAAATGTTCTTGTTTTTATTTCAAGCAAATGCATAAGAAATGCTATTGTGTATGCTATTCACTGAGATATATGCACTTGTTCTTCTCATAGAGTGATCAAATATTATACTCATAAGTTGCATAATACAGTCAGACTTGTGCTACAGAGCACTTGTGAATAGCGGTCACCTGTGGACAACGGTCGTTCTGACTTCCTCCCAACCAAAATGCTTTAAAATAGGTGGGGAATAATGGTCACCTGTTGACTGCGGCCAGCCAAAAACTATCCCACTGCCGGTTAAGATTAGTAAACAGTTGTCAACGGATTGTTTGATAGAAGTTGTTCATAATCATCATTTATTAAGAAGAACATATCAAGACCTATCTTCCAAAGGTGGTAAAACAAGCAGGGTTATTATTATTGATGATTCCACAATAGGTGCCACAGTTTTGGTATTTTTGAAAGCTTGATTGTTTAATTTGTAGAATATGTTCCTAATGTGATAATTAGGGAATTGGTTTCAATCTAAATAAACCGCTCACTCAAGCTAAGTAGTGTCAGTCCCTTTTACTCTCGAACAAAGGTCAGCCCCGAACAAAGGCCATTTTTCTGTCTTCCCTTTGCCTACCTTTGTTCACAAGTTTGACTGTATTTTATTACTCCCATTGGCCGTGTTCAGATGGAATCCTGAGAGAAGGTGAGCTGTTCTATAGTAGATGCTGTCTCCCACTTTAAAAAACACCCACAAAGAACAGGTGCATTTATCTCAGAACAAAGCAAATTACCTGTAAGTATCATAGCTATCAAGAGACTGATATTCCTGCTTGACACGATATTGTACTGTTGTCTTATATCACTGTTAAGAGCTTTTCCTGTTACCATGGTTACTATTGTTTTAAAGAAATGAAATTTATCTTGAATCTCGTAAATGACCTTTTGGATGTTTTTGTTTATCTCAGAATGATGTAAATCTTGTTTTTATTTTTTATATTTTATGAATGTAAAATGCCGAGCATTAGCGTATGACTTTGAGGTAGGAAATATAACAAAACCTACCTTAGTATTTCCTGTACTTTAAATTACGGGCCTTATAAGTATTATTTAATTTATGTTTACATTTAAAGAATGAAATGTTGTAAATTTTGGTGTTTTAAAAGCTTAGTGTATGAATGTATATGAAGATATTATACAGATAACACATTAAAACTTAAAAAATTGCAGAAAATATAAAGTAATAAACTACTTGCTTCCAGAACCAAACATTCTAAAAACAAATAGGAGTTGAGCACATTACAGCATCAAAATTAAATTTTGATGGAAGAGAATAATCATGCATCAATTTCTAAAAACTTTTTTTAAAAATCTTATATGAAATCGCCACAAACATAAATTGAATCAGATAATACTTTTTCACACACACTTCTCATTAGTCAAATAGAAACCCAATTCTGAAGCTGAGTGCTTTTATTCCCTCTTCCATCAATGCCACCTCTCCCTGGAGATCAAGGGTCAAGCTGAGAGGGGGCCTGTGCTTTGAAAAGGGTTTCTGTTGAATTACTTAAAAACAAGTGCACCCTGGACATACAAGCTTTTCAGGATGGTATTGTATGATGAGTTACTGTAACCTACCAAAAAACTTTATGTTTTAAGTAAGCCCACGGGGTCAAAAGCCACGCTCAAAGGGGTCCATGCTTAGAGAGTGGTTTCCGATTAATAACAATAAAATAACTTTTTAAATAAAAGTTTCCTGACCCTTTCAGTTAACTAAATAGGATGGCAGGGAATATTTAAATACATGTAGCATGACATTTTTAAGAATCATTATTAGAATAACAAACTATGAAAAACAGCTGAAGCCACAAATACAATTTGAAGTAGAGAATGCTTTTACAGGATTAAAAATTTCATTAGTCCTTATTTTCAAATTTCATTCACTGGAATTATTAACAGAAATCATCAAAATAAGCAAAACATAAATGATAGGACTTTCACCATTAATTCTACTGTAATGCAATACATGCTGTAGTAAAAGAAATAATATATTGCCTTGACATCAAACTGACATATTTACTGGTGCTTCTTCATGTTGTTATCTTACTAGTTCTATTCCAGAAATTAGACGTTAATAAATTCACAGTTGCTTTTAAATCTTGTTATATATTAAATCCCTTCAATGCATCCCCACTCCCCCAGTCTCTCTCCGAAAATATAAACCCGATTTCAGAATGACATGTATGCCCCACCCTAAATTTTGCAGGCTGTGTTCCAAATGTTACTCAAGAAGTTTAGCGGAAACTGTTTTCAAATTCAAAGTGACCTTTCAGCTACTGTGGGCAACCGCAGTCATTTACTCAATATTGGCAACCAGTCTGTGAAGTTGAAAGGGTTAGGGCATAAGTTACTGGAGTAATTGAGCAGAAACGGCCTTTGATTCAAAAGTACAAATAACCTTGATCTTTGACCTACTTACCCCAAAATAATAGGGGTCTTCTACACTTAAGTCAACTAGTCTATGAAGGTTTAAGGGTGAAATGGTAGTCGAGTTATTGAGTGGAAACGTTCTTCAAATTCAAGGTGACATTGACCTTGACATTTGACCTACTGACCTTGAAACTAAAGGGGTTTTTAACTTAATAAGGGCCAACATCCTATGAAGTTTGGACACATGTAGTCAAAAGATACTTGATTTATTTAGCGAAAAATCATTTCCAAATTCAAGGTGATTGGGACCTTGACGATTGACCTTTTGACCCCAAAACAGAAGTTTTCTACTCAGTAAAGGCAACCACTCCAAGAAGTTTGTGGGATCAAGTCAAAGTGTGTTCAAGTTATTGAGTGGATACCGTTTTCAAATTCAAGGTGATCATGACCTTTTACCTATTAACTACTAGATCAGTAGGGGTCTTCTTCTCAATAAGGACAAACACTTCATGAAGGTTAAAGTGGCCAGATCAAATGATTTATAAGTAATTGAGCAGAGGCCATTTTTAGCTCACCTGAGCACAGTATGTTCAAATCATAGCCCCCGGGTCAAAAATGGCCCCGCCCCAGGGGTCACATGTTTTACATAGAGTTATATAGGAAAAGTTTTAAAAATCTTCTTGTCAGAAACCAAAAGGCCTAGAGTTTAGATATTTGGTTTGCAGCATTGTCTAGTGGATTTCTACCAAGTTTTTCAAATCATAACCCTTTGGTCAAAACTGACGCCCACCCCAGAGGTCAGTTGATTTTACATAGATTTATATAGGGTAAAGTTAAAAATCTTCTTGTCAGAAATCACAGGGCCTAGAGTTAAGATATTTGATGTGCAGCATTGGCTAGTGGACCTCTACCAAGTTTGTTCAAATCATCGCCCCTGGGTCAAAAATGGCCCCGCCTCAGGGGTCACATGTTTTACATAGGGTTATATAGGGAAAATTTTAAAAAATCTTCTTGTCAGAAACCACAAGGCCTAGAGTTAAGATATTTGGTTTGCAGCATTGTCTAGTGGACCACTACTAAGGTTGTTCAAACCATGACCCTGGGGTCAAAAATGGCCCCACCCGGGGGGTCATTTGATTTTACACAAGGATTTATATAGGGAAAACTTAAAAATCTGCTGCTCTGAAACACCAAGGGCTATACCTTCAATTGTTTGTTGTTATGCCCCCCTAACCCCGCCCTTTTGATGGAGACATATTGTTTTTGCCCTGTCCATTGGTGTCTGTTTGTCTGTCTGTCACACTTTGTTTCCTTTCAATAACTTGAGTACCAGTTGACGCAAGGCCTTCAAATTTCACAGGCCCGGGTTATTGCTCTTATTGAGTAGAAAAAAAAAACCTTTTTGTTTTTTGGGTCAGTAGGTCAAAGGTCAAGATCAGAAGGACCTCTAGAATGAAAACCATTTCCACTCAATAACAGGAGTACCATTTCACCCAGAGCCTTCAAACTTCATAGGATGATTGCTTTTACTAAATAGAAGAACCATATCTTTTTGGGGCTAGTATGTCAAAGGTCAAGGTCACAGGGACCTGTATAGTGAAAAGTTTTTTGCAGAGTAACTGTAGTACCATTACACCCAGAGCCTTCAAACTTTATAGGATAATTGTATTTTAAGAACCCTCAGCTATTGTTTTTAGGGTCCATAGGTCAAAGGTTAAGTTCACAGGGACCTGTGGAGTGAAAACTGTTTCTGCTCAGTAGTTAGAGTACCATTACACCAAGAACCTTCAAACTTCATAGGATGATTGCCTTTACTCAGTAAAAGAATCCTATCATTTTTGGGGTCAGTAGGTCAAAAGTCAAGGTCACAGGGACCTGTAGAGTGAAAACTATTTCTGCTCAGTAACTGGAGTACCATTACACCCAGAACCTTCAAACTTCATAGAGTAGTTATATTAGAAGAACCCTCTTGTTTTTGGAGTCTGTAGGTCAAAGGTCAAGTTCACTGGGACCTGTAGATTAAAACAATTTTTGCTAAAAAAAATTGAGTACCATTACACACAAAGTCTTCGAACTTATTGCAAACTTATTCAAATTTGCGAACAACGAACACCCATAACAACCAGTAATGATACTTGTAACAATGAGACTCAGGTGAGCGATTTAGGGCCATCATGGCCCTCTTGTTTAATTGAGTGACCTTTGACCTACTGACCTCAAAAACAGTAGGGGTTTTTGTTTACAATAAGGGCAACCATATTTAACCACATTTAATTTGAATGCTGTGGGGTAAATGGTACTCGAATTATTCGGTGGAAAACATTTTCATATTAAAGGTGACTTGATTTTTGACCTACCGACCCTAAAACCTAAAGGGATCATCTACGCCATTAGAACAACCATCCTATGAAATTTGAATGCTGTTCGTCAAATGGTACTGAGTGGACATGCTTTTCAAATTCAAGGTGTCAGTAACCTGGACTTATCATAGTCCAAAAACAGTAGGGATCATCTACTCAGTAAGGACAACAATATGAAGTTTGAAGGCTGTGGGTGAAATGGTACCTGAGTTATTGAGCGGACATGGTTATCAAATTCAAGGTGACAGTGACCTTGACCTTTTACCTACTGACCAAAAAAACATCAGTTGTCTTCTTATCAGTGAAGCCTTTGAAGGGGAGAAACATATTTGTCAATGTAACACTTTTTAACTCACTTGAACACTGTGTTTCAGAAAAAACATAGTGTAAGAGACTTTTGAACTGTGTGATTACAACGATAAATATTTCTTTTAATGTTTTAAGTCACACCATCAATGTAAAAAGGATACAGAGACCTTTACTTTGAAATGGTTTCCAATCAGATACTCGAGGACAGCTGTGCCTAGAACCTTCACAATTAGCACTAAGGTAAACAATTAGAATACGTAATAAATGAACTATCTAGATATTCAGGTTGATCGTGTAACTACTAGTATTTTGGCCCCGAAAAAGGTGCCAAGTAATTATAAATATCGAGACTCAGTAACTTTAAAGTAAGCCTAAGTACCAAGAGGAGATAGGCATATAACGCCTACCTGATACGTACGGAGTTAAGTGTCCCATGATTTGCTATATATTAAGAACTATTTGTGTTTAAATAGTGCACTTGAAATCACATAACATCTCACTGATGAATTTGAGCTCTGCTACCTATCTTGTCCATTTTCATTTGAGAAAGTTTAAAACAGAGGATAGGGGTCTTGAACTGGTCCATTTCAGAACGATGAAATGCCCACCTGATATGACTTTACCTGTTAGAGAACGTTCAATTCCACTGTAATAATCAAATCTGTAAGTGTTGTGAGCCTCAATAGCTCAGTGGGCTGGATCCTAGCTGGAACAAGACATTTGTCAGTTGACATAAAAAACAACAACCCCAGGTCATGTAGGTCTCTGTTCACCCAGTTGTTATTAGATACTAGGAATGAATGCTGCTTCGATCATTTTCTCTGAAGTGATAGTGTGTTATGAAGAACTATGAAAGCTTCGAAAGCTTTATTGTTGTTAAGTTCAAATACATCTCTGTAGCTATTTCAGGTTATTTTTGTATAAATCTCATCTGAGCACGACCTGCTCAGAGTCCATCCGTAGATCATCGTACTTCGGCAGATTTCAAGCAGAAGCCACATTCTTCATTCAGCCATATTTAACTCACTGCTCAATCTCTGCGCAGAGTTACGTCGCCTGTCATATAAAAAGCCAATGCCATCGCATTTTTATAATGGACTGAGAATGAGCAGAAGTGCATTCATAAACATTCAGAAGAATTTCCTTTATTTTTTTAGCTCACCTAAAAGGATGAGCTGTTAGGTTAGGGGACTCTCCTTCATCGTCCACCATTTTCCTTCAAACGACATCTCCTCCCCAACCACTGAACTACTTTAAACAAAACTTCACAGGAATTTTTCTCAGCTGGTCCTTTTTCATATTTCATTCCTTAAATTAAATGGTTTCATTCAGAACACTAATAGCCTTGAAATCTTTCAAAATAATTTCACAGCAATGTCTTATAGGCAGAGTTTCAAAAGATCTTTCAAGCCAAGAGTGTCCTTTAAAACACGTCCTGCAGGGGGCAATGCCTGTTTTTCGCTATATGACTATTGAAAATTGTGAAAATCTCCTCAGAAATCCCAGCCCGATTCAACAAAATGCTCCTTAGGCTGACTATAAAATTCCTTCAAGCCATTTTGGTCCCTTTTAAACCATGGTCAACAGAAAGCGAGGCCTGTTTGTGCCGTATGACTATAAGGTAAATTTTGAAAATTTTCTCAGAAACAACCGGCCGGATTTCAAAATAATCTTCCTGAAATGTTCCCTAGCTGACCCATTGAAAAATACGTTCACGCCCTTTGGGTCCCTTAAAAACCTGATCTTCAGAAGGGCGGGACCTGTTTGACATTGTGGAATACTTTAAATTCTTCTCAGAAACCAATTTAACAGTCCAGTTTCAAAATAATTTTACAAAAATGTTCTTAGGTGACTCCTTACCAAATTCAGACAAGCTATTTGCATTTAGATCCCTTGTAAAACTTGGCCTACAGAGGCGGGCCTGTATTCGCTTAGTGACTTTATGGTAAACATGGAATTTGTCTCCTCAGAAACTGTTGGCACTATTTCAAAAGAATTTTACAGAAGTGTTTCTAATGTGGCATTCAAAGAAGATTATAAAGGTATAAACAATCCTTATGTTTTTCTTATTTTCTTGAAGGACAATAACATTGATGAGCATGAGCTTAAGTGAACATTCATTTTTCCAGCGATTTCTTGTTTTTGGTGATGAAAGAATATCAAAAGAGAAATAAAAACAAGTTTAAAGGTGAGCAAGTAAGTTGTATTGGTGAAGAGTTATATTGGCAGGTGGACGGCGAAACTCACTGACTGCAACAACACCAAACAAAATAAATATACTATAGATTTTTTTATTAGAAAAACTTCATACATCTGTGTATTGATAACGTAAAATATTCCTATTATTGTACAAACATTATGCAATTTTTCTGTCAATGCGTAATTTGTAATTTTGCTGAACCTTAACAGCAAAAACTTAATCAGAAATCATCAGTTATTGATGGTGTTTAGTGATTATATTACTTAAAGATATACAACCTACTTAAATAATAAAAATATTAATACTACAACAAAAGTGTTCTTCTTCATCAACGTCATCGACTGTACTTGTAAAAAGCTTTCACTACGTTGGACAATATTTTTGTTAACATAAACTATGCCACTTGATGTCTTCGTATTGTCCTAAAGCAATTGATTAAATGTTTGTTTTCTAGTTGAATAATTCAGAATCCAAAGCAATTCTTCATTTAATGGCGTCTGTTTCTACCAAAATGTGGGTGAATTCTGACGTGAATCATGTGTTTCCTCGTAGTTGGAGATGTTTTAAAAATATGAATATTCTTATACTGAACAGGCTACTCTTAAATGTGAATTCATTAATATTCATATTTTGGAATATAAGGGTCAAAAAGATTTCACTTTAATGAGAGAAAAGAGAACTAATAAAATAGAACACACTGTAAATCAATTTGCACTTGATTCAACCATTACTTTAAAACCAAAAGGAACATAACGCAATGGCTTATCCTTCTTTCAACTTGCTTTTAATGTTTAACTTGTTAAGAAAGACATAAAAGCTTATAACACATTATGTTAAAATTTAACCGACATTTATACTACAGGGGTCAAATAACAGTAAACTTCTGTTATTTAATCAACTTTAGTTATTTCAAAATCACGTGATAATGAGCAGTTTGAAAAAAATCCAAGTCTAAGATTTATAACCAAAAAAAAGTCTGCTATTAAGTAAAGTTGGTTTGGAAGGTAACTCTTTTTACTGGTCTTGTTAACTTAGATCGTCAGCAATCTAATCGGTGAAAATGTGACAATATTAACTTACTGCATACTTAAAACGCACGTATCCGTTTATTTTCTCATTAAGAATGATTTTTTCGCTCCTGATCTGATCTTATTTAAAGATTGCTTCAGTATCATACATACCATTGTTGTATTGAATAATCGTCAAAATGAACTACTTTAAAGGCTTTAAAGCTACACTGAAACAGTCACCTTCGGTACAAATGAAAGAAAAGCAAACCAACAATCAAACAAAAACAACATCAAACAACTTTAAAACGTACATAAAAGCAGTCAGTTTCGGTTAAAATGCACTTTAAGACGTACGTTAAAGCAGACAGTTTCGGTTAGAATACACTTTAAGACGCACATTAAAACAGTCAGTTTCGGTTACAATACACATTAAGACGTAAATTAAAGCAGTCAGTTTCGGTTACAATACACTTAAAGACGTACATTAATGCAGTCAGTTTCGGTTCAAATACACTTTAAGACGTACATTAAAGCAGTCAGTTTCTGTTGAAAACCTCTTAAAGACGTACAGAAAAAACAGCCATAAAAACACAATACACAATACTGAAAACGGTAAAAAAAACTTTAAGGCGTACATACAACAGTCGATTACAGCAGGTAAACGTACATTTGAGCAATTAATATAAAATTACACAAGATTGACTGTATCAACATTTCTAAAATAACATAAAACACTTATTAGCTATAAATGATGTTTTGTCACACGCATATTCACACATAATACTCATACTTACTTATGAAGAATGCCTTTGATCAAAATTCGTTGGTTTAGAATTAAATACAATCTTTTTGTGCTGAAAAAAGCATAACGTGTCAATTTCTCTTGAAAAAATACATCGAAAATACATAGTATAAGTCCAGACTGACTCACTCTACAAAAGTAGCGATATTACGTTGACTTTGTTACACAATCAACAACATAGAATGTAATAAAACGAAGACATACTTATCGAAATATCAGTGTAATGAATCCAACTTAATAAATTTTCAACAAACAATAAAATCAAACAAAAAAGAGAAAAGAAATCACAATATTTTCAGATATCACAGTAAACTTGCTTTTAAAAAACCTTTACAGAAAAAAGCAACATGCAAATTTAAAGATGCATAAAGAGATTTTCAAAACAAGGTAACATTTTACACTTGTATTTTACAATATGTATGTATCTCTACATGTTTACATGAATAAATGCTCATTTTTATCTCACTTGCAAATAGGTGTTTATACGAAAATGTGCGAGCCAAAATTTCATAGTGTGACCTTAACTTTGATAACATCCAGCCAAAACGAATTCTCTGTAGATCGTCTTAGTATGTTTATGATTTATGCCAATCAGTTTCATTCAATCGGTTCAAGAGACATATTAAAGCAAACACAAAATATCACATACTAAGTCATCATAACTAAGTGTGGCCTTGATCCCAGCAAGTTGGAACCTGCACGCCTCACTCTGTCTCATAATGGTTACTATTTCTACATATAATACATTCTGTTGCCTGCAATCAGTTCAAGAAATTCAGAGCGGACAAGAAATGTCAAACATAAAATCAGAATGGCAGAGTGACCCTGATCGGCACAAGAGATAAAGAGCGGACAAGAAACACCTTAAATAAAAATGATTTTGTGTAACCTTGACCTGGATCCCACCTAGCTGAAACCTGCGTTCTGCACATTGTTTTAGTATGGTTAACATTTCTGTCAAGTTGTTTAAGTTTCTTTAAATCGGTTCAAGAGATACTAGCGAACAAGAAACTTGACTCATAAATTCATAATGGCAGTGTGACCTTGACCTTGATACAAGGAAGCAGGAACCTGCGTTCTCCACATCATCTTATTACAGTTAACATTTCTGCTAAGTAGTTTCAATTTGATTATATGGGTTTAAGAGATACAGAGGGGACATAACAATTGAAACATTTACTCAAATTGACTAAGTGTGACCTTGACCTTAATCTGAGATAGCTGGAACCTACGTTCTGAACATCGTCTCGTTATGCTTAACATTTCTGCTTAGTATTTTTCACTTTGATTAAATCGGTTCAAGAGATACAGAGCACACACGAAAGTTGACACTTAATATCAGAATGACTAAGTGTAACCTTGATCTTGATCTGAGAAAGTTCTGAACATCGTCTCATTGTGGTTAACATTTATGCTAAGTACATTCAATTTGACTAAACCGGTTCAAAAATACAACCGGATAATAATAACGGACGGACGGACGACCATAGACATAACAAGTATGTCTATTTGGACGAATAAACATGAGAAAAGAATTCACAATAGTTTTTTTTAGACATCACAGTGAAATTGCCCCAAACCAACAGTTTAATTAAAAGCAATATGCAGTTTAAAAGAAACATAAATCGAGATAATTTTCAAATCAAGATTGAACAGACGTATTTTACAATGTATGTATTTTATTTTTATGTCATTTGTAAATAAGTGTTTATACAAAAATATGCGAGCCACTGTTAAAGAGCAGAAGCAAATACTAAAAACTCTAAATACACTCGGTGTACCAAAACAGTAGACAGGTGTACAGCTCCACACACCTTCCTCCGCCTTTGATAAATGACAGAAAACTTGAACTGTCACTCTAATCAGAAGCATCAGAAAACTTGAGCTGTCACTCTAATCAGAAGCATAAGAATGAGAAGACAAAATCACAGCTTTGTTTAAAAATAACAGAACATATAGCGCGTTTACCATACAAACTGCAATGATTTTGACCCGATCCATATCATTTAAAATTTTAAAAAAGTGGATTTTCTTGTAAATATAAAAGCTGTTTATCATTCTCATATCGAAAACGCTTTAAGTCGTCAGAATGGATTATTCTTTACAAAATGAGATAGGTAACCTATGTATAGAGTTGGCATAACCAGCAGCTAAGCTAACTAAACACTTATCTTATTTCATATAAGTATATACGACAAGCCATGGAAATTAAGATAAGGTATAATATTTCAGATGCTTTTCTTTGACAAACGCATTCGTCAGATAAAATGTTTTGTGAACTTCTAATGCTGGCAGGCGCAAGTCATACATGCAAATTTGCCACGAACACTATTTGGACTTTCAAACATCTCATCTTTGTAACGAAATCTTTAAGTTTCTACAGGAGTCATAACTCCATCCCTCAGTTCAACTGCTTTTAGCTCAAACTTCTTGTTACTGTCTTTCAAATTTTGAGCCTCTTCAGAATCAGAGATGTTTTTTCCTTTGAAGATAGCGTCATGAAGTAATTGTATAATATCATCGAGGGTGTTACTTGTATCAATCATGATGGACGGGGCTAAGCGCTGGCCTGTTATATCATGGACAATATTTATAAATGTGACCGTAGACATGGAATCAAAAGACAGTTCAGCAAGTGTAGATGAACTTTTTATTTGAGAAGTGTCTCCGCCTATCACTTTGCTTGAAACTTTCAGTATAACTTGAGTAATTGCTTGCATTTGTCTTACTTTCCCTGCATTCTGCAATGCTTCAATGTCAAAGGACAGGCTGTCTATCCCGTCATTATCAAGGCTCATTGCATGCGACAATGCTTGTTCAAAGAACAGGGACAACTGCAGTCTTGTTCTTTCTAGTTTTGGGTTTGTGTAGTCCTTTGCAGATATATCCCAGTTTACATTTGTGTATATGATGCAAGTAGAATTTTTCATTAATGCTTCTTGAAAACAGCTTCTGATTTCTAAAACTGACAACAGATTGAATCCACGCTTTGTGAAGTTATCAACAAATTCGGGTCTTGACGCCATACCTACACACAGTGCTCCCCAATTGATAGCTTGTCCTGCTAGACCTCTCCTCCGCCTCCATTCTATGAATGTGTCTAAAAAAGAGTTTGCAGCACCGTAGCTGCTCTGTCCAGGTGATCCAATTAAGCTGTTTATTGATGACGATACTACAAAATAATCTAAATTCATGTTTTGTGTGGCGATGTGCACGTTCAATGTGCCGATAACTTTAGGACTTAAGACAAAATCGAGTTGTTTTTCTTCTAGATTCATTAGAAGTTTTCCCATCAAAACGCCGGCTCCATGGAATACCCCACGCACTTGTAATTTTGACTGAGCTTTTATTTCTTCAAAGGCTTTTTCAACCGACTTAATATCAGTAACATCACCTAATACACAAATTATTTTGCATCCTGTATCCTTTTCTACATTTGCGATATCTACTCTTTTTTCTTGTGTGACCTGTCTCCGAGAAATAGTTGCAATGAAACCAGCGCCCATTTCAGCAATAAGACGTGTTAATTCCCAACCAAGACCTGTCAACCCTCCAGTAATTATATAAACTGCTTTTTTGCTGAACAGTTTATGAATTGGATTTCTCGATGGCAAAACTGTTCTCCCATCCTTTATAATATCAATTGAACGACACGGGAAACTGCACTCTGTTGCGTTGGCAGTGAAATCTGCTGGAATATTGGTTTTGTTACATTTTTGATAATACCTTTGCAGCCAAGATACTATCTTTGGAAGAGATTTTCTAACGTGGTTTTTGTCCAGCAGATCTATAGCACTGAAGCAGTACATTGATTGTTTTGTAGATCTTGACACTGATTTTCGAATATTTTCAGATACAGAGTCTTCCAGACAAATAATTTGTCTGCATCTACCTAAAAGTACGAAGCTTGGATCAATTTTTTCAAGAGATATCAAAACATCAATCCACTTTGCAGCGTCTTCATGTTTTTCTAAAGAATCTACTAAGTGCACATTCCGTTTATTTTGCAATAAATGTTCTAAAATCATTCGTGGTTCAGACAATGCATTGCGGCTATAAATCGCCACACTTGACCGATTCGGAACATATTCTGAAAGTCTCCAAGCAAGTGATGTATACAGAAGAAGACCTGGTTGATAAAACGGAATATCTTTCAAACTGACGGTGCAGCTTTTGGGAACAAACATTTCTGTTTTAATTTCTTGAGGATGTAAGCAGAGTAGCTCCCACTGGTTATCTATGTCTTCTTCAAGTTGGCTCTCCGGTCGTCTGCATGAAATATTGCTGTGTTCGTGTTGCGAAACTGGAAGTCCAGTGTATTCAAGAGCAAAAAGGCTGTGACCGTCGTTTAATGTTTCTTCCCAAACATCTTGGTCAAGGTGTATCCCACTTGTAGTAGGAGGGTAAAAGAAGGAAGGATGTATACACACTGACTTTATCCGGAGGTTGACAGTTTCTTTTTTGTTCTGCTCAGATTCCTCACTGATACTAAGTATCAACGATTTTATTTTCTTTGACCTCAGCGCTAGGACTTTATGTAGTGAGTGTAGCCTTTCTGCACTTTTTGTCTCTTTTCTCAAAGTTGGAATTATTTCTTTCTTTGGAACTTTTGTGAATTGTCCTCCAAATATTTTATTGAAATGCACAATTATTTCTGGTTTAGTTTGTGCAATATTTTGACATGAATGGTATATAAATTTGAACAAGGTCTCTTTAGTGTCATGGAAAGACGGCTGCAGATCAATCAATGTTATTTCACCATGGATGAATTCAAGATGGATTGAGCGAACGAATCCCCATAGTTCTTCACCGACTAGATTTATTGTCGGTGCACCGAGGGTACAAAATGTAGGTTGTGTGTTTTGGGTAGCTATGTATAGAGGACTAGTTACACCATTGTTTGTCATGAACTTTACAAGTTCGGCAAGGAGCATGCAATTCTGTCTCACGCAAGCATGTATATCAGAGGCTGTCGCTGTTGTTATTTCTGATAAATATTCATACTTACTACAAATAAGAAATAAAACCGCATCAAAAGCTTTTGTACTCTCACCAAGCTCTCTAAATGCACTGGCTATGTAGGTTTCATGGGATAGATGTTCTTTGTTTTGCATGATGGTGATGTTTTCAATGGCACAAACTTCTGTTTCTAGATTTTCATCATATTTGTTTGTCAGCAGAAGAACATTGAAAGGACTGCCTTTCAACAGTGTGAAAGTGTGTACAGGATGCCATGTCAGGTGATAGTCCAGTTCACAAGGTGCTATTGAGGCATTTCTCTTTCCATACGTTGTATAATTTTGAAGATCTGCTACAACAACTCCGTTTGTGTTTACAAGGAGAATATTGTAATGTACTTTTAAAACAGTTTCAAGTAGTGTTGTGTTGATTCTTTTCGTGAAAATAAACATTTTTTTCTCAGCTTTCCTCTGCACACGTAATTCACCAATAGCCACCGGCAGAAAGGAAAGATTTTCTTTCTTGACTTTTGACACAACTTCCTCTGTTGTTGTATTGATTGATGTCTGTATCATTGCATCTAGCACACAGGGATGTATTGTTGTAACTTCTATGTCTTTCAGGATATCATCTGGAACTTCAATTTCTGTAAAACTCTCAGTACCGTTAGTGATACACTCTTTCATAAGTTTGAAGTACGGCCCATATTGAAATCCTAAGCCTTGCAAATTTTCGTACATTTCATCAAAATACATGCGCCTGCATCCTTGATTTGATATTGAAAGCTTCAAACACTCAGTATCAACCCTGTCTGAAAATACATCTTCAGCTGTTGAACGTACCCAGCCTTTACACATGGTAACATGATTGTGTTTAGCAAGGAAGAGTATCTCGTCTTTTTGTTCAATAGTAGAAATATGAATGACTAATTTGACTCCTTTTTCAATTCTAACTGGTCTGAGAAATTCCAAGGAAATCGTAGTTTCTTGCTTTGAAAGCCCTAAAATATTTACACCTATTTCAAACCCAATATCAGCATATGTTGCACCTGGGAGAATAACCAAGCCTCTGACGATGTGTTGAAATACAAATGGCGTTGATGTTTTGTCAATTTCCATTTTGAAATGAGTACTGCTGTTTTTATGCAGATGTTGCTTGATAAACATATGGTTGGGATTAGAGTTGTCTGCGCCTTGACTCTTCTTGACTGCATGCAGACTTTGGTATAGCTTTTGATACCTTCGAAACTGATACACAGGAATATCTGTCACCTGACTTTTGGATGGAAACATCCATTTCCAGTCTGGATTGAGTCCTAATTCGTATAGTTTACACAGTGCCCCTGCAAATGTCTTTATACCATTTTGTTTCTGCATAGACGGGATAACAGCGTAATTAAGTCCAGTCAAAATAGATTTTATATGCGCGCGAAGGACTGGACTAGGTCCTATTTCTAAAAATATGTTTTCGTTTGTTTCCGACTCAAGTGCCTTCACAGCTTTAGAGAAAAGAACAGGTTTTCTAACATTCTGTTTCCAATAGCCAGGAGTGCAAAACAAACCGCTGGTTTCAATTTGTCCTGTGACAGTTGAAATTACTGGTATACCCACTTTTTGGTAGCTAATGCCCTTCAGATTATTTGCTAATTTCGTGGCAGCATCATCTACGTGACGACTGTGGTATGCACATTTAACCTCTAGGTCAATAAATTCTGGCTGTATGTTTTCTGTTGAAGACATGTTCTCCTTGAGTCGCTTGATATCATCAGCATTTCCAGAAATTGTGCAAGATGTTGGACTACTATAAACAGCTATGTTAACGGATCCATTAGATTTACAAAACTTCTCGACCGTCTCAACTTCTACATTACGCACTACGACCATCCCGCCCGATTTTACTTCAGCAAGAAACTTTGATCTATAGAATATGATTCTGACTGCTGTTTGAAGATCGACATATCCAGCAACATAAGCGGCCGCAACCTCACCCACTGACTGTCCTATAACAATGTCCGGTTGAATCGCAAAATGATTCCACAGAGCAGCTAGACCTACCTGACACGCAAATATGGCAATATGTGCTACCATCGGATCAATTAATATGTCACAAGACTCAATGAATTTGTTAGAAACAGTCCATCCTGCGAGTTGTTTGAGGTATTTATCAACACCAGCTACGGCTTGGCTAAAAGGTTTCAGTTTCATGAAGGTCCCACACATGCCATTCCATGCCGTTCCAACGCCACAGAAAACGAAGACAACCTGTTGTTGTTTCATAATAGGAAGAGAATCTGCATTCTGGCTAAGGAATTCACTACATGCAGCGATAACTTCTTCTTGCGTTTTTCCAAAAACAGCCTTTCTCTGAGGCCTGTGATATCGTTTGCATGTTGATGTGTAAGACAAGGCTCTAATGTCGTATACTTGTGATTTTAAGACATCATTTAAATGTTGAATACTTTCAACCAAGGAGTCTTTGTCAAATGCAGATATCGTAATGAAATATGGTAAAGGATTACTAGAACTTGCAGTTTTGACTATTACATTTTTGGGTTGTACATACTCTTCAACAATAGCATGTGCATTTGTACCCCCAAAACCAAAGCTATTCACACAAGCGATACGCTTCTTGTTGCCAGATCTTCGCCAAGTAACACATTGCGTGGGAACAACAAATCCATGTTCCGACAACTTAACCTTTGGGTTCTCGATCTCTTTTGTGTACCACAATGATGGAACAATAACGTTATATTTCATCATAAGGAGTACCTTTATCAAACCAGCAACTCCAGCGGCAGCCTCCAAATGCCCAATGTTTGTCTTTACTGAGCCAATATAAACAGTTTGAGGTGCACTGGCTTTCGTACCAAAATGAGAACCCAGGGCATTTGCTTCGGTTGGGTCTCCAATTGCAGTTCCAGTACCTGCCGAAAAAACAAGTGGTCATGAAAGGATGATTACAGTAAATGATATACGGTGTGGTAAAGATCAGGTGTATTATCCGCCTCCTTTGTAAAGAATGGCTCTACTTACATTTATTTTACAAAGTTCAGTTGTTGTTCAGATTTAAACTGGCTTGTTGTCAGATGAGCACGAAGTACTAAAAGATGAAATGTTCGGATAGGCGATTGTCTGTCGTCGTCCACTTTTTCAAAATTTTTCTTTAAGAAACATCTCCTCCTAAACCACAGGGCTAATTTTAACCAAACTTTACAAGAATTTTCTTTATTTGGTTCTTTTTACTTCTTTAAATAAATTGTTTTCATTCAGAACTTTGGTTTTCATAGCAGTCGTAAGGGAAAACTTTGAAAATATTCTCCTCTGAAACGACCGGCTTGAATTCTAAGGAAAAAAACTTTAAAAATCTTCTTTTGTGAAACCACCATCCTGATTTCAAAATAATTGCACAATTGGGTGTCCTTTTATCAAATTTCTCAAATTGGGTGTCCTTTTATCAAATATCTTCAAACCATTTGAATCCCTTAAAAACCCGGCCATCAGACGGCGAGGCCTGTTTTCACTATATGACCTTTTAGTAAAATTTGAAAATAGTGTCCTCGGAAACCGCTGTTATGATTTCAAAATTATTCTATTGATATGTTTCTTCTTTAGTCCTTAATCAATTTTTATGCCATGTTGGTTTATAAAAACATGGTTGACAGGGGTGGGAAAAATTTTCAGTATACAATAAATCTGTATAGAAACTTTTGGAGATCTTCGTTCTATAAAACCACTGCACAATTTTCAAAATAACTCCCTATTTATGCTCCTTAATTGGCCCTGTATCATATTCATTTCAGAAATGTTTTTGTTTGCAAAATAGTTTAGCTGAAAGATGTCAGTGTAGCTTTTCAGCATACAACTGTATAGAACAATTGAAAAATCTTCCTGTGGTGGCCTTTAATGAAATTCATTGAAGCTGTGTTTTGACAGACCTTGTCAGTCGACAGTAGTAGGGCATGTGTTCACCATGACTATATGGATAACTTCGAAAATCTTCTCAAAAATATCCCGGCCAAGTTTGAAAGTTATTTTTTTCAGAAATATTTCTTTGGTGGACATTTATCAGATTTGTGTGAGATAAGTTGGTTAAAAATGTAAAAAACGAACTAGAATGCCCATATGCAGCATGTCGAGCACGCCAATGGAAAGCCGCCTATGAGGATGGGACAGCGGAATGGAAACGGTGGGAAGATGATGATGGAAGGACAAGGCAGGCCTATATGATATCTCTTTCGGGAGGCATAACAAATGAATCACAGTATTTTCAAATTCTTCCATGCATGGAGAAGATATGGCCAAAACAAGGTCTATCATCAAAATTTTGGACCTTTGAGTTGTCACTTTGACCTCGACCTGTGAGCTAGGAATCATGCTTCATACCATCTCATCAAGGTAAACAAATGTGTGAAGGTATTTTAAAATCCTTCCATGCAGGGAGAAGTTATGCCCCCCTAACAAGGTCTAGAATCAACATTTTGGACTTTTGAGCTGTCACTGTGACCTTGACCTTTGAGCTGGGAACCTGGGTCCTGCACACGACGCACAGTCTCCTCAGACAAATGTGCCAAGGATTTTTAAAGTCCTTCCATGCAGGAAGAAGTTATGACCCTTTCAAGGTCTATCATCAACATTTTGGACATTTGAGCTGTCATTGTGAACTTGACCTCTGAGCAAGGAATCTGGGTCTTACACGCAACACACCATCTCATCAAGGTGAACAAATGTGCCAAGGTATTTTGTAATCCATTCATGCAGGGAGAGGTTATGTCCAAAAACAAGGTCTAAAATCAACATTTTGGACGTTTGAGCTGTCACTGTGACCTCAACCTTAAAGCTGGGAACTAAGGTCCTGCACGCGACACACTATCTCTTCAAGGTGAACAAATGTGCCAAGGTATTTCAAAATCCTTCGTTGCAGAAAGACGTTATGGCCTGGACAAGGTCTAGAATCAACATTTTGGACCTTTGAGCTGTCACTGCGACCTTGACCTTTGAGCTGGGAACCTGGGTCTTGCACGCGACACACCGTCTTATCAAGGTGAACAAATGCGCCATGGTATTTCAAAATCCTTTAATGCACAGAGAAGTTATGGTCCAGACAAGGAAATCTGGACAGACGCACGCACGCACGTACGTACATATACCGAACTGTGGTACTAAATGTGACGATTATGTTGAGCACCCCGCAAGCGGGCTCGACAATAAACCGAAAACCACAATAAATAAACAGAGTCAAAAAGTAGAGAGGAAAAGAGAGCATAAATTTAAACAATGATTTATAAAAGACACCATAAACAATTTCCGAAAATGAGAACGTGCGACATTACCGCCTTGGAATGGTCAGTGACAAAGCATTTGCCATTGTAGGTTTAAACCAGTTCTATGGTGCACCAATCTCACAACTGCCCTAACAGGTTTTCATAAGAACAATCAAGTACAACACATTGACAATTTTGAATACATATATTTACGTTGACACACTGATCTATATTCAATTTTTAAGCTACTGCAAAGAGAAAAAATCGGAAAATCTACAATGGTTCCCACTGGTTCTTAATAGCAAATATAGTTCTACATTTACAATATGAAAATTTGTTCTTCATGAAAATTTTGATATCGGAGTATAAGTTGCTTCTAAGAGCTTAGAGATTGTAACTGGTTGTAAATAACTTTTGTTATATTATTATAGCTACAAAGTTATCCATAGGATAAATATTAATTCTAGTTTTTATATTTTTTCACATATTGTGTTTTTATTTCCACTTAGGATGAATGTTATTGTGTTTATATCGTCTGACAAAATATAAATTCAAACCAATGCAATGAATTGTTGATAGCTTCTTTCAGTTCTACATATTTCACAGCATCGTGTGGAGGTAGAGGATCAAAATTATGTTATTCATCTGTAACATAAGTAAAACGAATAATTTTATCATATAGAATTCTTGAGGAGGCACCGTAGTCCAGGGGTAAAGCGCAGGGCTCCGGATCCGAAGGTCGCGGGTTCGAATCCCGTCAGAGGCGAGATTCTCTCACGATCTTCACATTCCTCCATGCTACGCGAATACTGGTATGGAACCCAGGAAGCAGTCATCGAGCGTGATGAATCTAAGTTGTAAGAACTTGTATCGGAATCGATGTAAAATAAATGAGTCTAAACTAAGAAATTCTTGTAGAAGAGAAAATAACAAAAGGGAATCATACATATGTATGGTTACATAAAGGTTACTAATAAGTGCTTTACCATGAGCTTCTATGACTGTGATTCTTGCCTTATCAACTTTATTTCTTTCGTAGATGTCCTTTATCAGTCGTTCTTGCTGGAACCCAGATGGCGCTGTTATAGGCACAGCCATGTGACCATCTTGATTCGTTCCCACCTTAATTGTTCCCCATATATTGTTTCCATCTTCGACAGCCTACAATGTTTTATTCATTTAAACCAGGTAATTGATATTGGTGATTTGTAAAAGGAAATAACGTAATACAATTCAATAAGTTATATAACTGTGGATAGTTAAAACACATTTAAACCTTACATTCTTAAGTGACTTCAGCAGAACAATCCCACACCCTTCACCACGTGCATATCCATCGGCATCTTTTGTAAATGTCTTACACTGTCCACTTGGTGACAACATCCCGGCTTTAGACAGCGCTATGAACAGCTGTGGGTCCAGCAGTATATTTACACCACCACATATTGCCATACTGCATTTTCCTAGAACAAAGCCTACTCGTATAAATTGTCAGTAAATGATACAAAGTACAGTACAAAAGGTAACTGAATTCTCTACGAAAGGATATCTTAAAATGAGAAACTGGAATTAGTAGAAAAATAAGATACTATTTGTCATTGAACTTAAAAATCGTTTGTTATGAATGCAATGTAAAATAGCCCGGCGCAAGGTAAAATTTGTAGAGTGGCGAAACGAAAAGATCCGCTTGCGCAAGACCTCCTTCGCATACTAGCGGCTGGAGTCATAAAAGAGCTTCGTGCCTCATATTAATGAGGACTCACGATATTCTTTGCTTGCAACTTTTACCAATTAAAATTGTTATGGGTGTAAACAAATAGATGAGGATTTCTTTTTATTTTCAATTGCTTTACGTGAAACATTTAACATTAACAGGGGTAATTTAGAAACTTGTTAACTTTAAAATTTGTTACATTCGTTTAATTTCCTTTGTGTGAATCAACATAAAAATATGAGCGAGAAAGAAGAAGATTAGCAAATAACTAAAAGTATTTTACTAATGTTGCCATCATGAAAATAAACTTGTATTGTTGTAAAGTCTTTAGATGTTTCTTGTTTTATTTTTCTTGCTCCAGACCTATTATTACGTAAAAATATCATTATTTCAGTGAAATAACTCTTATAATGAAATTCTTTAAGAATCTGTACACTTAAATAATCTCTAGACTTCTTCCAATTCATTGTAATCTTGCCCATTAATATTTCAAAAAGAAAACAACATACAATTATGGTTGTATTTAAATCAACTCCTATATTTTAATGGTGAGCTACAGTATCGACTTAGTTGTTTTTCAATTTATAGCAAAGCAAGTACTGATGTAAATCTCCATCGGTTGAAGATATAAAACACCCACATCGTTTTGCATATAAGTCTGTGTAGTTTCTTGCACCGTCTTTCTTGTTACACACACCGCGCATAAATGTACAATTTTAGATGTTCACCAGCTGCTGGATTTATACAAATATATTTCTATCGCGCGAATGTAGCATGCTCTGACGAAACATATTAGTAAGATCAAATACGTCCAGCCAATCGACATATAAGTATTCATCCGATCCTTTCTACATAAATAAAAATTACACACCAGTTGGACACGAAAAGATCCGGTTGAGCAAGGCACAATCCGCACACTATATTAACCATGAAAGAGAGGCGTGTTTTTATCATTAGCTCAGAGAACCCAAGAATTTCATCCCTTTTAGTACCTGTTTGTTTTGATTGGTAATACTGACGAATCTCTCAGTTTTTAATTGTTGATGCCTTTGAATTATATTTTGTTTGTCTTTAAAGGGTCATATTAAAAAAGATAGGATTTGATAATATCCGCGGGTTTCCGAGTCTCAGGACCCACTTAAGTGAAATTTGGCATATGGGCTTGGGATATATCTCACTTGCCAGGTCTATAAACTCAAATACACAATCTATCGACATAAAAATATATAATTTACCGGTTAGTAATGCCTGTGAAGCTATGTCAGTGGCGACGAGCGAAGACGAGCACGCGGTATCTAATGTCATGGCGGGTCCAGAAAGGTTGTACACATATGACACCCTGGCACTGATAATACTGTTGTGGGTTCCTGTGACCGAGTACGTGCTGCTTATAGTTTTGTCATCCATCACTTGTGCCTTATAGTCATCAGTCATAGATCCTGTTATCCCGGTTGTATAAAACTTACTGTTTTCATATTCATAATTGAAACTGAATTTTGTTTTTGAAGCACATTGTTTTCTCGCAATTTTTATTTGTGATTAACTGACGGGAGAGATGGGAATTTTTCAATACCACTGTTTTCAGAGAAGTGATACTAGTTTAGCTTTTCTTCACAGCAGGCCACCTCAAGATCAGTGAAAGAATTACTTTTTATTAGTCAATTGTCATTATTTCAGCAATGTATGAAAACAGGAGAATGAAGTCTTTAATATTGTTTTTAAAATATTAATATTTATTGTCTTACCAATGTAAACCCCAGTTTGTGTTCCTTCGATGTCATTCCTGGTTATTCCACCATTCTCTAACGCCATATGAACACAATCCAAGACGATTCTCTGCTGGGGGTCTATAAGCTCCGCCTCAATGTCATTTATACCATACAGTCGATGGTCCCACTCATTTATACTAATTTAAACAAAGCAACAACTGGTGACTGTTAGTCAGTGCTTCTCTTCGTTATCTCCTATACTTTTACAAGAAGGACTTACAAAAGTTATGATAATAATGATGATAAAGATAATAATATTATCCTAATCATGATGTAATAATGATAAGTACTGATGAGTAACACTGATGATAATAATTTGTATTTATTGATTATAAAATGATAACAATAACAATAATTACACTAATAAATAGATACTTGCTGCTATTCTTACTGTTATAAGCATTTTATTACAAATCTTCACTAATTATTATAATAATTACTAAGTAGGCATACTACAAATGATAATTTGAAATAGTAAATGATAATAAAAAGATAACTATTAGACTTAATTAGTATCAATTAATAATAAAAAGTAACAATGAAATAATTATTATTTTTATTATAAATAGTGAAATGAAATGAATTTTTTATTTTATTATTACTAAAATCAATACTATTTTTTTTTTATTTTATTATTACTAAAATCAACATCATCATTACCAGTTTGTTATCATTATTTTAAAATGCAATAAGAAAATGTTCATAACATTTTGTTTTCATGTATGATATTCATTATCAAAATAATTATTTTCATAAACTGCGCGAAAAAAGTTTTAATTGATTAATTAATTTATTTATAGTCTTTGCCAATGTTATAATTTTTATTATTACCATTAGTAAGTAATTTTTCAAATTAGCCCAGTACCAAAAAAACTCTAGGCCTTGTGGCTTCTGACAAGAAGGTTTTTTTATGGTTTTTACCTATGTCAGTCTATAAAAACCAAGCGAACCCTGGGGTGGGGACAATTTTAATTTTTAGCCTCGGTTACCTTGACACATGTTACCTAAAATCCAACTCATGGGCAGATGTCCTCGGTACATTCATACCAAATATCTGGCCTTCGTGACCCCAAGAGTTTTACGCTACATGTGTAAAATGTTGACCATTGTGTAGTTTTACGCTACGTGTGTAAAATGTTGACCATTGTGTAGTTTTACACTATAAAATGTTGACCATTGTGTAGTTTTACACTACGTGTGTAAAATGTTGACCATTGTGTAGTTTTGTATGTATCTGTCTACTTTGACTATGGTTGACTTTGACCCTCTGACTTACCTTCTTGATAAGGTTACAGAAAAGAAATTTAAATTAGCCCGGTCCCAGGGGCCACTATTTACTAAAAAAAGTAAAAGTCACAAAGTATATAATAATATGCTCAGGCGGTACACGTCATTGCGCAAGTTCCTTTTTTTATCATAACTAAGTTTATTGTTAATGAAAATCTGTTTGAAAGATCACAAATAGCAACTAAGAAAAGTTTAGTAGAGCAATAGTTCGTTTTTTTTAATTTTTGTTTTATTTCATTTTCTGAAAACAGATTAAAAGGTATTTTTCTTGTCTTATTTTCATTTTCTGCATTAGCGTCAGGCTGAACGGTTGATTCCTTAAAAAATTGTCTGGAAATTGAATTTATGATTCATCATTTGCTTTATAGTATGAGAAAATGTGCCCCCAAAAATATACCCAAACCTATTACATCTATTAAATCTTGTAAAAATTCATGCTTATAAAATGATTTCACACATGCAATATAAATCAGTTTCAACATAGAATGTTTAAACTTCCCTGCATATGTCGCTTTATACAACAAAAGAGCTCAGTAAGATTATCATATAAATTTTGATTTATGTATAATTGCATAATTTTATGTATCAGAACGTAGAAATTCCATCGTCGGAAACCCACGTTCGATCCCTTCCGTTTCACTCTATGTATCTACCGTGGGACAATTGGCTGGTAAAATTTCGTACTCATGAATAATTCATTACCTACTTTCATTGGTTTCCGTAAGATTTCCCTTGCGGAATCTCAGCCAGTGAAATTACTTGTTACAATTTGCCTTCCGCGCCTATGTTTAAATCCTGGGAAATACGTCTATTTTAAGTAACTTGTCATTTGCTACTCTCCACACTGAAGCGTGTCTATTTGTAATGCGGCATCTCATTCGACGAAGAGTTGCATCCCTTTGCTTATAAATATTCATGAAAACGAATAATCAGCAGTCAATTATCCCACGGTACATAATGTAGTTGTGCGGAATATGTACCGGGGGTCACCGACGATGAGAAATTCATGATAACTTCTAATATGAAATAAATCACTATAGACACAAAAAATCAAACAGTGAACGTCTAAATAGATGAAAATGAAAGCGTGGATAGAGCCCAAATATCCAGTTCATGTGAATGATTATAAAACACAAATGCAAGAAGTAGTTTAAAATATACATACTTTTTCCTGACAAATATAGAGTAAATTAGCATTTAGATGGTGGGTAAATTATTTAAAAACCATCAAAGATGTGAAATTGATTCTATTCTGCACCACTCTTCACTTTTTTGCAGGTTGGGGTGAGGTCGTTTTGTCTTGTTTTGTCTTGTTTTTAATAAGCGAGAGACCTATATAACATGTGCAGTAAAGGTTTGTAGGTTGGGGTGCGGTCGTTTTGTTTTGTTTTTAATAAGTGAGAGCCATTCATAACATGTGCAGTTAAGGATCGAAAACACATTTTTGATGGTGGTTAATTTTTTAAAAAATTAGAGATGTGAAATTGCTTCTATATCTTAATTTGTATCTCTCATCAATTTTTTGTGGGGTGGGATCATTTTGTTTTGTTTGTTTTTTTTGATAAGCAAAAGCCCTATATAACATGTGCAAAGGATAGAGAACACATTTTGTTTTACCTATTTAGGAACCCTGCAGTGCGAACGTATGTCTTTCCAGGAGCGTTTCGGTCCGGGTCGAAGAATGCATCAATATTCCATCGGTCACGTGGTACTTCTTTTACATGGTTTTCACCATTTTTCAGCACTTTCCAATATTCTTTAAGATTGTCTGCTCCAGGAAATTTACAACCAACACCTACGATTGCTATCTCGTTTGTTTGTGACGCCATTCTCTTGTTGTTCAGGTCATTCTGCTGTAGATGTTAACATAAAAAAATGTTTAATTGAGCTCTACGGACAGATCGTTGATTTGAAACTGGTATCAAATTTGTGTACAAAAATTCTATATAAAAATGATGGTGTATAGATTTCTTTTGATAAAAGAATGGTGAAGCCTAAAACACTAGTCCAAACACTAGTGCAAATGGTGTTATAAACAATACATTAAAAGTATATTTTTGAACAAAGAATACAGGTCTCCCATAATTTTATTAGATGATATAGGGGTGCAGTTTGCTGAAATGATCAACTTAGCTAACAGGAGTAGATACCGCTTTTGAAAATATAACAGCAGTTTAATTTTTTTTCAAAGTATTTGGAACTAAATGAATTCAGAACTACAGGAAAAATACATTTTTTTTTCAAATATTTATTTGACTGGATTGAAACGGTATTTCTTCAAAAATAATTTTGCCTAAATGATAATTATTAAGATGAGAAATGATAATTAAAGAATACGTAAATGACAAATGTACTTTAATAACTTTATTCCTTTTTTCAGCTCGTCTGTTTCGAAGAAAAAGTCGAGCTATTATGATCGCTGGGTTGTCGTCACCGTTGTCGTCGTCGTGCAAAAACTTCAATGTAGCCCATTACTGAAACAATTAAAAAAGGTATCAATATGAAACTTTGAATGCTTGCTTATCATGACAATTGTAATACGAGGGGCATAATTCTTAAAGCTATATTTTTGGAGTTATGTCCCTTTTTAACTTACAGTTTTTGTCAAAAATTGCTTATGTTTAATGATTTCAAAACTATCAAAGATATCAATATGAAACTTAGACTGCTTGCTTATCATGACAAGAAACAGCTATAACACAAGGGGTATGATTCCGAAAGCTATAGTTTAGGAATTATGTCCCTTTTTAACTTACAATTTTTGTCAAAAATTGCTTATTAAGTTGAATAATCAAAGGTATCAATATGAACAATATCAACAGATTGACTTTTGATGAAACGTCAGAGGTGTATAGACCTCCTTCAGGAGTAGTGCACAAGAACCATAACTATGGCCCCCATTGTCGACATGTAAAACAGACGAGCGTTGGCGGAGCTCTTGTTCTAGATTGAAATAAGGATCTATGAATGAACAATTTTCTCTTTTTTTTATCTTAATGCATTTAGTTTGTCAGTATTATAATCAATGGTGTTATCTACATAATTATTATCAGTAAAACAAAACATGATAACCCTGTAAAAATAAAAAAAAAATATAATCTTTTTCTGTTTTTTATATTAAAATCTGCTTCTAATTATCCTTATATTATTAATTAATAAAAACAAATAAATTAAACGCGCATTTTCCTTCAATAATCTCTGGCTACTAAAACGTCGACAGCTGAAAAGCAGTTCCATAAAAATGAAAACTTTTCCGAAGAAAAACAAAAAATGTGTCACAGACATGAATGTCCCGGATGGCGATTGTCACAGTCATGATAGCTTATAATTTGGTGTAACCTTGATCATTTCTGCTAAAACCCTTTGCAGTCTGTGAACAAAGTATCCATACGTCATGGCTAAAACTATTGTATGTCCTTTACCCATTTGCATAGCTGGTAAAATTAAAATGTTTCCAAAACTGATGTGTTTCAAAAGACATCAATTTAGTGTTTTGTACCCATAGCTTACTACATGACTTTTACAGAAAAAGTGTTTCAAAACAGTTTCTTGCCTTTTAAACTTTGAATTTTCATGCTTCAGTTGAAAAACAAAGGCGAAAATATAATTCAATTATAAAATTGTGCGAGTTGCTCACAGAAGCATTATAAAGAAAAATTATAGAAAGGACAACAACTGATTGAAATGCAAAATGATGATGCAAAGGCTTAAGTATAGGCGCTGCAGCACTTGATAATGATCATTCTGTGAAATATTAGTGAATATTGCATGAGAAATATAGAAGAGTTGCACACAGAAGCAATATACAGTAAAGGGGCAATAATTATTCCAACAAATAATTGAATCGCGAAAGCCTGATAATATGCACTGTTGCACTCGATAATGATCATTCTATGAAAGTTTAGTGAATCTCATATGAGAATTGTTGGAGGAGTTGTTAATAGAAGCAACATACAGTAAAATTCAACAAAGGGCAAGAACTATGCCAAAATAATCGATTCGTAAAAGCCTGAGTATATCAAGGCCGTCGTCGATGGTCCGGCCGGTCCGGCCAAGGCCGGACCATTATTTTGGCCAAAAATGAGTAAAAAAAAAAAAGAACACGCATCGCTGATTAGCAATTTGACACTTAACTGGCCCCTTATGCAATGCGCGGTAATATACAAACATGACGCGAAACAACTGGACACTGTTAATTGACCAGGTATATGTAGGGGTACTATGAAGACACGTGTGAAGTTATCTTAATTGGCATTAATTGACATCGACGTGGCTCCGGACAGTTCACCGTATATATATATATATATATATATATATATATATATATATATATATATATATATATATATATATGTGTGTTTATTCAAAATATTACATAACAATTCTTTAAATTTTACTTCTGTTCACATACAAGTATCTTAATATGAATAGTTTAAGATAGTAAAATATCATGATGTGTGACACAATTCCATCGGAACCAAATCAACCAAAATCATTTTCGTTTCCAAAAAGAACATTTGGTGAGTATATTTTTTCCTCAATGTTATATATATTATGAAATAACAAAAAAAAAAAAAAAAAAACAGTGCATGAGATTTGCAATATACATTATGAATATCTTAAACTAGTATGCCTGAATTCTCCTAGAACTTGATAACATTTTATTGATTGTGTACGGCAACCGTTCAAAAGTCATATTTTTATCACATATCCGTGCCGGTTTTGCGACTCCGTAAAAATGGTATTGCACGGCCGTGCATATATTTTAACGTGACGTCATTTGCGTTATACACACTAAATGTTAGCGTTTTTCTTTAGGCGCGTCAATGAAAAATGGTTCTTTTTCACTTCAAACGGCCTTTATTTTTGGTCATATGAGACTCATTTGCACTGCGGCATTTGATAATTGATCATTTTGTGAAAGTTTGGTGAAAATTACATGGGAAATGAAGAAGTTAAGCACACACTGAATATGAAGTAAAATTAAACAAAGGGCAATAAATCCACCAAAATACCTGAATCGCAAAAGTCTGGAGATATACGCTGTGACATTTGATAATAATCATTCTTGGAAAGTTTTGTGAAAATCGCATCAAAAATGTAAGAGGAGTTGCGCGCCCAAGAAATGTAAGGTAAAATGTTACAAAGGGCAGCAACTCCACCAAAAATAACCGAATCGAGAAAAAAACAGAGTTCACGTAGGTACTTGATAATGATCATTTTGTGAAAGTTTAATGAAAAACAAATGCGAATTGTAGGAAGAGTTGTGCACAGAAGATGGAAAGGACAGACGGAATCACGGATGAACAATGCTACTACTATCTGCCACCCTACGGCTGCATAAAAACAACAACTTCAACAACTTCATAAAACATATTATAAAAATATGATTAATTACAAATCATATCTTACTAGAATAGAACCCATTTGCCTCTTTCATAGCGCTTCGGACTTTAAAATTAAAAATAAATATAAAAATGTAAAATAATAAATATAAAAATAAAAAAAATATATTATACCTGTCTTGTTGCTTGGCTCTACTTGTCTGCGTACTACATGCGCTTGAGAAGTTTGCCTTTTATAGTCACAGGATTGGCGGTGTCATTTTCTGGAAACAAGCAAGAATTGAAAGTACATTTTTCCTTCTGAAAACACCCATTGAAAAACATTTCTATCAATCGAATGTGTATATATTTAATGTATTTCTTTTTATTCTACATGAAAGAAAAAAACTCATAAATTATAAAATGCCCCTCCGTGTTTTTGTCATACTATCGGGGAAAAAGCAGCTAATTAATCATAAAATGTCCCAATGCGCCTTTTTTCATTCTACTAGAAATTAACAAATCATAAATAATAAAAATGTTCTAGAAAGCTCTTTTTGATTTCTATCGGATAGAAAATGCTCTTAAATAATTAAATGTTCCAGCGCAAAAAAGTACACAGTAGTAAACAATTCGATCACACACAGTAAATATATATCAAATTCTCGATAATTGTTCAACATAGGGTGGAAACACTCTGAATACTAGCTTAAATTACACTTGATAAAGCAAAAACTAAGCAATATTTCATTGTATCATTAAGTCCCAATATATTTTTCTTAACTTCTCAAGATGTAACCTTTACCGATTTCTTGAGAGAAGCAATCATAATATACATTTATAATTCAGATTCTTTCATAGAATGACCATTCAACTTTCCCGGTATATCTTCTCAAAGGAGATCGCCCCAGTAACTAGGCTATTTTTATTACGATCTGCCAATACTTCCTCTTTATGATAAATTGCATAATAATAATAATAATAATAATAATAATAATAATAAACCTAAGGATGTTAAAAATGGAAATATATTCTCACACCGCTGCCTGAAGTAACATTTTTTCACATAAATCTTTGAGGTATATTTTATGTAAAACAACTATATACGTGTACAAGGAAAATATTATTCGACTCTTATCACGTTAACTTTCCAGTGATTTTATTGATAACTTTTAAACTAGTCATTCTGATAAACATAAAAATGAATATATAAATATATAGATTTTAATGCAAGTCTAATGGGGTAAGTAGGCAAAGAAATATCATAATTTGTGTCGCTGAGAATGTGTTGAATGACAGGCAGGCAGAGAGATAGACAGGTTTTAGCGATATGGATTGCTAAACGCAATAAAAAAGTTTAGCGGAGTTAAAGTGAATCCGTTTAACCTTATTCTAACTTGGGCTTTTACAACTTGATAGATATACAGGCATGTGTGTTTGCTTTCTGTCCGCCATATTATTCGAAAACAATGTTTAGTACATCAGAAGATTCAGCTGAAATGAATGGGCAAGTTTCGACTGTATAAGGGCAATCTTCTTGGAATAACAAAGTATCTGTTTCTATTTAAAGGTAATCATTTAACTTATTGTACAGTACTTTGGGAGAAAATGTTAAGTCAGCACATGGACGCCTTAACAAAGGAGAAAGAAAGAAGAGATCTAGCGTTTTTACATGACCAATGTTATCAAAGAATCAATAACTTATGATTAGTGCCGTGTGCACTACGAAAATGGCGGATTTTTAGGAGTAAAAAATGATTGCGCCAACAGACTATTTTGCCTTCACTGAAATTATTTGTGTTTTAAAGTGTAGTGTAGATTTGGATCGACATTTTAGATCGAGGAAAGTTTCTTGACATAATATAACGATGCTGAGTGACAGTAAGTTACATATTGTTTAGTTAATAAGTAAATTATAAAACAGATCGTATGAACATTACAACAATTTGATGAAAATAGAGCTCATTATCTTGAGGTTGTGACTGATTTAGACATATAGCCGTAGAACATTTGTTTGAATCTAAGTATTTTGTTAAAAGAAAAAGATATCACACATATTGCGGTTGAACGAATATACAAACAGTAAAAGCATACATGCTTTACTGAAGTATATACAATACATAATAATTAAAATTTCTTTATATTAAGAAAATGTATTGACGAATTATCGTGTCTCAGTTGTACATTAGAATATCATTCGCTTAAGTAACACTTAATGCATTTTTTTTATTTTTTTAATATATCAAACTTAACACAATTTAATGAATCTGAGTATTTGCAGTTCAATCTAACATCGTATTTCATTGATAACATTTCTAAATTTTAAGATAGAAACAGGTAACAGACTGCTTTTTCAATAACTTGAATTTCCGTTATGTAGTTTCTGAATCTGTTTTTAATCATGTTTTAATAATTTATTGCTTTGTTTTTTTTATACTTAATTTTTTGTTGCTCTTTTTAATTGTTTTATTTCTTTTCTGTTTTGTCGTTGTGGGTTTTTCTTACAGCAGGCAATTCAGAACTTCACAATCTGTTGTTGATAAGGTCAATAACTTGTTTCCGTACAGCCGTTTTTAAATGAATTCATGTATTATTATCAGTTTAACTGATGAAAGCATTTTGTAGAATTTATTGCAGCTGCTATTAACTGAATTAATCGTCAGGCATTAAGCTCTTGAAATATATGAACTGGGAAATCTCATGTGAAAGTTTTTTTACCTGTCTGGAAAAAAAACTTGACCAGTAAGATGCAAATTTTGTGCAATGTAAATACTTTATTCCAAACGAGGAAGTTTCGAATGCCAAATTCATGTGCAAATCAATAAATAATATTGAAAAACCTCCTTTTTAATGTTTGGCACGTAATTGTATGAATGTTAAAGCAATTAAATGTGAGTTGTATTAACAAGAGGAATATTGTCAAGTATTTAAATTAAGTTTTTAAAACACTTTAAATATTTTACGATCATTACAGTCTCCGAGGTATGTGTAGTATTTACTTCGTTTGGTGATTTGTCATTAAACTTTTATAACTGATGAAGAACAAAGGTAAAAATGTGATGTTATCTTTCATTTCAGTCAGTCAAACATAAATTATTTATCATCTAATTTCTGATTAATATCCCAGGGGATAATTTATAAACGACAAAAAAACACGAAGTAGAAGCAACAAGATTAAATTGAATGCGTCGACAGAATGACAGCGGGCAGTGACACGAACAACCAAAGTTAGATGCCTTCATTAAATAAAACATAACTCTTTGTTTGATCACTTTCTTTCATATAAATTTTTTGGCGTTCTCCGACTTCCATCTACCATGTTTTTACTAATCTATCACTAACTATGAAACTACATGCGGAAGTGGCACTCGAATTGAAGTCATGTTTATGCTACAGAGGAGTTTGGAATGAAGCTTTGGTGACAATTTTAAGAAACTGACAAATTCATACACAATCATTCTTTCCTTATTTTACAAGAAGGGGGAACATCCATTGTTTTCAACGATTTCTTGTTTAAGGTTGATATGTATCTAAACAGAAAGCATCACATATCAGAGACACTTCTTGTTTTTTTCATGTTCTTTGAAATACAAAGGTATCATAATATAGACAAGTTTTTGATAATCTTATGCATGCTTAAATCATAGAAAACTTCATGAAATTAGTCAGAATGATTTTCTAGATGATCTTTTAGTTTAAAAATGTGTTAAATATTGGTTCAGCTAAGATCAGGAAAAAATTAGTGAACAGTTTAGACGTCACATTTTTTCAAGAGCTTTCTGGAAACTTTTGAGGGTGTCACATGTCTTGATGATGTATAGGTTTGAGACCTTTCCTCTGTAGGACATCCGTCCAAACCTCACTCGAACCAAATTGTTTCCTTTAGTTTTTTATTTTGTTTCAGTTTAAGAATCTTCACTTTTATACGAAATAAATTGAAATTCACTCTTCTTAAAAATATTTCTATTGTTAAGAAGCCTTTTAACATGGTAAGTCAATGAAAATAATTTGGTATCAGTGATTTCAGAAATTGATTTCCTCAAATCTACATGTTAAATCACTTTCATATCTTGCCAATTTGTTCAGAACAGAATATGAACAAAATAACTATAGCTTATTTGAAGCCTCCAATACGTTGAAGTTTGCTGTGCTATCAACTTCTCATCATGAAGTGGACAGGTTAATTGGTTGTTTTATTACACCTCGTTCATCCTTTCTATTAGCTGTGTTTTTGCACAGTCATAATTCGAAAGACTCATGGAAACGTGTCTTGTTTTAGTCTCTTTAAAGTCAAAAAATATTTAATTGCTTTAAGGAAGAGTCCTTAGAAAAAGTATATAGGGTCTTATTCCTTAAAAGGATTTCAAAGAAGGTCACAATCTCAAATACGTGGAAAAATTATTTGAACACATCGGAGGTCACATTTTATTCCCGAAATTTCTCTAGACGACTTAGTCAGATTCTTTTTAGATGTTCACAGGGAAGATATTGAAACAGGCCAGGGATGTGTGATATTATCTGGTTATTAAAACTGTCTACCTTTTTTACCAAAAAGGGACTTTGAATGATTTTTCTATAAGTAAGTCTCATATATGGTTATATATTACGTCTTAATTAGACTGCAATCTAATCTCCACATTATACAGGCTTGGTAACATGGTGTCAGAATAATGGTATTATTTATTTAAATCACGGAAATTTTATGGAATTTATTTCATGAATTTAACAATGAAGTCCAAATGACATATTATTCAAACAATTTAACACTATGCTGCGTCTTCTAGCAGTAAATAACAACTTCACAGATAAAGCAAAGCAAAGTTAATTTGAATAGGTCAGTGTTTAACATGACGTCACAGAAAAGCAGAAATAACATATAATTGAAGAGGACAAAATAACATTGGATAGATCAATCCAGCTTGCCAATCTTTGCAATACGCCCAGGAGCATCTGTGAAATATAAGTCAGACAGCTATTTCGGTTTATGTGGTTCAGCTATCTAACCTACAACAGGATTATATGAAAGCTGGTCAATGTGATGCTATGAAGAGAATTCCATGAAACGTTGAATGCAGATTCGACGACAGAAATTTAAGCATAGACAATTTTATGTTCTTTATTTGCTAAAGGCACTTAATATATAAAAATATACACGTTTCAGAAGAGTAACTTAAGTTGTATGAGTTGAGAATTGGAATGGAAGGTAGACGGCAAACTCAAAGGTCTCAAAAACAACAACAAACTAATGAACTGGCTTTATCCATTATAAAAAAAAAAACTTATTAAAAAATTGTGCATTGATGAAATAAGATATTTTCGGCACAAATATTTTGCTATTTTGCAAAAGCTTTCAACCATTAGAACTATTTATAGTGTCTGGTAATTTTTGACTTCAATGAAGATTTATTTTATTGATACAACAACTACAGAGAGGACATCTCTGATTTTACTTGAAAAATGCTATTATTTCTTAGTCAATGTTTAATAGGTATAGTACTTTAAGTTTTCGTATTATCCTATAGACCGTTCCAGAATTGATAAATTGACCGCCGCCATTATGAAGATCACGTGACCGTCCGCCATTAAAGGACTGCTAAATCTCTCTATGATGCTTAAGTTCCGTATACATCTGTATAACTTTAGCACATTTCAAGGTAACATACTGCCTTATATCGCGTGAATTTTGTTGCAGAATAAACATCAATTTATTATCCCCCCGCCAAAGGCGGAGGGGCTATTAGAAATGCCCTTCGTCCGTCCGTGCGTCTGTGCATCCGTGTGTCCGTGCGTCTGTGCATCCGTGCGTCCGTCCGTCCGAAACAATTTTGTCCGGAGCATAACTCCAAAACTACTTGAGGGATTATATTCAAACTTCATACACTGACAGAGCACATTGGTAGGTAATGCAATGTGCAAGTGCAATAACTCTACCTTGCCTTTTTTTACTTTATCAAATTCACTTGATAATTTTTTTCTGGAGCATAACTCCAAAACTGCTAGAGGGATTTTATTCAAACTTCATACACTGACAGAGCACATTTGTAGGTAGTGCAATGTGCAAGTCCAATAACTCTACCTTGCCTATTTTTAGAGTTATTCCCCTTTATCAGAATTACTTGATAAATTTTGTCCAGAGCATAACTCTAAAACTACTTGAGGGATTTTATTCAAACTTCATACACTGACATAGCACATTGGTAGGAAGTGCAGTTTGCAAGAACAATAACTATACCTTGCCTATTTTTTGTGGGATTTTCTTCAAACATTATTACATTGAGTGTTTGAAAGTACAACCTTCAGGTAGCTTCTTCCTGGCGGGGGGATTAACCATGTGTAACATGGCTCTTGTTGTTATTGTATTATTGTTACTATTTTGTATTTTTATTCCTGACTTGAACATATTATTAACTTAGTTATTTAACACATGAAAGACTGTAAACAATTTTAAGACCTTGGACTGTTCAAAGTGAAAGCTTGAGTTGTGTGAACCATATAATGATGATTGTGTAAAACACAAATAATATTGAAAGCACTGTTTTCCTTTTCGAAAGTTGAAACTACGTTTTCAGTAATTAGAACAACTGTGAAAGCTTACAAAATGGACAAAATTAAACATCTCGCTCATCAACCGCGTGTTCATCTCTTTTAACTAAAACTTGCTTTATTCTTTGATACTGTTTCAAAGAATACTTGATTAGTTATTTTATGTTTTGGGGGGGTAGTGCAAGATACAGAAAGCATCCCATTCCAGAGACACCCATGGTTCTTTTACATGCTCAGTGTATAGCACTGATACATGGGACCTCGGTTTAACGTCTCATCCGAAAGACTATTAGTAATGTTAGTGGAGGAGAGGGGGATCAAACTCGGGACCCCTGGCATACCAGTCCAGCGCGTTACAACTGGACCACATCCGCTCCAATATATATGTATTATTTAGCGCTTCTTTAATTATCAAACTGTCTTTTGTCTTTCGCGGTGTCCTGTGGTGAAGGAATGTAGTTACGTAATATTTGGGTGACATACTGTCTTTGTTTTGATAAGTCACCGTTAATTGTCATTGTCGGTCTTGCTTCATCAGTCACAGTAAAACACTGTTATAATGAAATTTGTCATTGAGAAAATGCCAGGAGGCTATAAAACATGGGGTTTATTTGTTCCTGTTTGTTAAATGAAATTTAAGAATACATATTCTTCCGTACAAGCAAGATTTTCAAGACCGTATGTTGCCATATAGACCTTTTTTCTATTCTTTCTTTCTTGCATTTGGGAAATCCGTTTTTGCAAAGTATTGATATGTACAACACATGAGTTTGTGTATGCAGAAAGAAAGTAATAGCTGAAAGCCACACGTTTGTAAGATACTGATCTTACAATAATACGTTTGCTTTCCTTCTTCTTATTTTCAACATTATTGTTTATGATATTTCTTGTAATACGGAAAACAAAATTATTATGACACCTATATAACTGTACTCTTTTGGTCAGACTTTTTAAAGATAGATACATGTACTTTTTATAAGCAGTTTTTCGTGAAATTTTGATAAAAAAAAGAATTAATCTACTGGAGAATATCACAGGACCTTTATCTAACAGTTCAATAAATTGAGATGTCAGGAAAAAAATCGTTTACAAATATTTTTTTTTCGGTTAAAAGAATTTGGGATAGATCTTTACTGACAATAAATGCTTCATGTGGTTTATATGTGTCTGTTTCTCTAACATACAACGTTAAAATCGCATAACTTCTATAAAAATGGGACTTTTTCTCAGCTCCACATTATAAAACTGCTTCAATCTGCGCAGTCTCTTAATGGCGGACGCAAGGGAGGTAATCAGGTAGGTACTAATTTCTGGAACGGTCTATAGCCATTGATAAAATATTGTTTTCTGATGAATTCAGAATATCGATAGGCAATCCTTAAGAATCTATATTAGTGGTCAAAATAATCCAAAAATATAAGCAATCAATTTGCACTAAGTTGTACACTTTTTAAAAAACAATCATTTGCTTTTCCTAAATATTTTCACTGTGAACTCTAAGAAAGGAATAAATAGATCTATCATGCAACCAATTTGACTAAATATGATGTAGTTAATTACTGTAAAAATCGTTTTGACTGACCAATTTTAAACAAATAAATTTGAAACTACATGTATACCGCAATGTATATTTTTATTTATATCCACTGCGTATCACAATAATGTGAATATATTATGAGTAAAACCTCGTGAACCTTTTTATTTTTCTCTCGTGCAAATTTGTGAAATTTGCTATAATATATATGTTGGTGAGAATAATAATGATAAAAGGATGTACATAACTTAAATAGAAACGTATACTATTTTACACCTCCTTTTAAACGTTTCTAAACTTATATATCAATATTGTTTTATATTCCTATTACCGATTAGTCTGGAGTTCCTTCCCCTTACATTACGTCCGGGAACCAGACTAATTACCGATCAAAACATCTAGCTAGTGAATAGTGAAGTTTAGAAAATGCACAGTAATATTTAAATGGCAACCGTTTTTACCATAATATGGATGAATTCTGATGTGAAGTGTTAGCTTACAGTACGAGATATTTTAAAAATCTAAAAATCTTATTTTTAAAAAGCATAGTCTTGATTGAACAATACTTGAGTATTATCTTTTGGAATAGTTTGATCTAAAAGGATGTTCTGCAATGTTGTGAGAGAAGATAAATAAAATAGAACATAATAATATATGTAATTGATTAAACTATTTGTTTTTCGTCAAAAGGAATATAACGTAATAGCTTATCCTTCTTCAAATTTGCCTTGCAAATTAAGAAAAAAAACAAACAAATTTCCAAAGTATTTAAAATTTATAACTGATGTTTTATAATATGGAGAGTAAATTACATAATGTTCAGCTATTTATTCAACATTAGTTATTTCAAAATCAAGTAATAATTAGCAATTTGAAAGAATCCAAGTAGAAGATTTAGAACAAGAATTTTCGCTATTAAGAGCGGTTGGTTTGGAACCACTCGGTAAAGATATAACAATGTTCACTTGTTGCATAATTAAAACGCACGTATCTGTTTATTTTCTCATTAAGAATTCGTTCCCTCCTTATCTGATTTGATATTAATATTGGTTCAGTATCAAACCAGTACTTTACTGAGTAATTGTCAATATCAACGGAACATCAATCAGGAATGACTAAAGACTTTAAACGGTACATTAAAGCAGTCACTTTTGGTTAAAATAAAAGAAGACAAACAAAACACAATTAGAAAAAGCTTAAAGCAGTCAGTTTGGTTAAAATACTTTAAGATGTAAATTAGGTCAGTCGATTACAGCAGATGAAATACCTTTGTGCAATGAATGCAGCATTACACGAGATCGACCGTAACAACATTTTATAAAAGAAACTACCAAATCATGCATGTAAATACAACTAAATAATCAAATGCATCAATGAGATAATAAATGGTGCACTTAACATAACAACAAAAACAGAGACTTTTCAAAACATAGTTTATCTATTTAATCAAGATATGTTTCGCTTAAAAATGAGCAGTGGTCTAAAAAATACAAGTTACCACATATAATGATTGCAACAGCATTTCTTAAATAACATGAAACATTTATTACTTAATGCAACTTATCTGCGAAACGTATTACAGATTGTATGTAAAATTACCTCAATAAAATATTATTAACAAAACCATGTCGTGTACCACACACACACACACACACACACACGTAGGTACTTTCATTCATAAAGCAGTGTGTTCGGTAAAAAAAAATAAAAAATTCAGACGTACCCAACAGCAGTCGATCACAGCATGTAAAATACATTTGAGCAATAAAAGCAAAATTACACGAGATTGACTAATTAACATTCCATAAACGAAATTACCAAATAATACATGTAAATACAACTAAACAATCAAATTTGATACAACAACGAGATGATAAATTGTACACTTAAACATAACAACAACAAGAACACCACTGGACAGAGCATCATATGCCCGAAGGGTGTTTTTTCTAAGTAAGATGCATGTGTGATATAAGGAGGAAAGCTTAGGCTTTGGAATTAAATGATCTGCTTTAAATTTTGATTTTTTTGTTTGTTTTTGATTTATGATATTTTGATTTTTAACATTTTTTTAATTTTAATTTTAGAGTTTTATAAATCTATATTATATCTGAATTTTAGGTTTTACAATTTGTATAAATGTCAGTCTTTCAGAAGTTATGATGTTCATGCTGTGAAGCATTGCTATCAAGTTATAGAGCAGAAACATTGATTGTATAGTTGATTATCACCTTGACATTTTATGTACCCCATAAATATCAATGATTGCGATCATCCTTAGAAGTTTGAAGTCTGTATGGAAAGTAGTTGCCAAGTTATACAGCAGAACTGCTTTTTAGTGTTTAGGTCATTGTGAGCTTGACATCTAACCTACTGATCCTAAAATCTATGGAAGTCATTTTCTTAATGTAATCAATCATTACAGAAAGTTTGATGTCTGAATTACAATTGGCGATGAAGTTACTGAGCAGAAATGGTTTTCTATGTTTAGGTGAATGTGAGCTTGACCTCTGATCTACTGACTTCAAAATCTATGGGACTCGTTTTCTGAGTGTAAGCAATAATAACAAACTTAATAAATTTTCAAAATGCAATAAAATAAAACAAAAATGAAAAAAAAAATCACCATAGTTTTCAGATACCACAGTACAATTACTTCAAAATAACCTTTTCAATGCAATTAAAAAAAGTATAAATTAAGGAAATTTTGAAAACAGGATTATATTGTACACATGTATTTTACAGTATATATGTATCTGCACATGACTGGATGCTCATGTTTATCTTACTTGCAAATAAGTGTAAATACGAAAATCGACTTTTGAGAACGATCTTCTTAACGCAATTTGAAATAGCGAGTTGACAGCATTTTTTAGTTTTGTGTGGACATTGATTTATGTAACAAATCGATAGGGACCGTGAAAATCGGTCGCAATATTGAAATGCCTGTGTTTTTGTGTTGCCCACATCATGAGTTTTTACTGTAGCGCGATTACCATACAAACGGCAAGGACTTTTACTCAAAAGTTTAAAAAAAAATGAATTTCCTCTACATAAAAAAATATTTATAATTCTCATAAGAAAACCGTCTAGCCATCAGAACAGATATTTTTTCACAAAAGGAGATAGGTTAACGATGTGTATAGTTTGTATATCCAGCTGCGGATTATTTTAGCTACAGCAGGTAAGCTTTCTAATAGCTTATCTTACTTCGTACAAGTATACATGAAAAGTCATGGAAATTAAGATGATACGTTGTTTCAGACGGTTTTTGTTTTTTTCTTTTTTTTTTCTTTTTTTTTTTTGACAAACACGCCTTTTGTGGACTTCTAAGGCTGGCAGCAACAAATCATATACACGTAATTGTAATGAACGCTATTTGGACTTTCAAATATCTTATCTTTGTATCGAAGACTTTAAGTTTCAACGGGAGACACCATCCCTCCTTAATTCAACTGTTTGTAGCTCTATAAGTTTGTCACTGTTTGTCGAAGTTAGAGCCTCTGCAGAATCTGAGATGGGGTTTTCTTTGAAGATAGCCTCATGAAGAAAATGAATGATATCATCAATGGTGTGACTTGTATCAATCATGAAAGACAGGGCTAAGCGCTGGCATGTTATATCATGGACAATTTTAATTAATGTCACTGTAGACATGGAATCAAAGGACAATTCAGCGAGTGTAGACGAAGTTTTTATTTGGCCAATGTCTCCACCTATCACTTTGCTTGAAACCTTCTGCATAACTTGAGTTATTGCTAGCATTTGCCTGTCTTTCCCTGCATTCTGCAATGCTTTAATGTCCAAAGACATGTTCTCCATCCCGTCGTTATCAAAGCTCATTACATGTGACACCGCTTGTTCAAACAATACTGACATCTGCATTCTTGTTCTTTCTAGTTGCGGGTTTGTGTAATCCTTTGCACATATGTCCCAGTTTATATTTGTGTATATCACACAAGTAGAATTTTTCATCAACGCTTCTTGAAAACAGCTTCTGATTTCTAATACAGACAATAAATTGAACCCACGTTTTGTGAAGTTATCAACAAATTCGGGTCTTGAAGCCATACCTACACACAGTGCACCCCAATTTATAGCTTGCCCAGCTAGACCTCTCCTCCGCCTCCACTCTATGAATGTGTCCAAAAAAGAATTTGCAGCACCGTAGCTGCTCTGTCCAGGTGATCCAATTAAGCTGTTGATTGATGACGGTACTACAAAATAATCCAAATGCATGCCTTTCGTTGCAATGTGCATGTTTAATGTGCCGATAACTTTCGGACTTAAGACAAAATCAAGTTGTGATTCTTCTAGATTCATCAGAAGTTTTCCCAACAAAACGCCGGCTCCATGGAATAGACCACGTACTTGTAATTTTGACTTGGCTTTTATTTCTTCAAGAGCTGCTTCAACCGACTTAATATCAGTATTAATGATATTAGTCTGCTATTAAGTAAAGTTGGTTTGGAAGGTAACTCTTTTTACTGGTCTTGTTAACTTTGATCGTCAGCAATCTAATCGGTGAAAATGTGACAATATTAACTTATTGCATACAGTCTAACCTGTCTTAAGAGACCACACAGGGGAGAAAGAAAATTTGGTCTCTTAAGACAGGTGGTCGCTTAACTAAGGATTTGTGATGGAAAAGTTACAATCTGAACTACACCATATTCTTTTCAAAACATTTAATGTTGTACTTTTAAAATGTTAATGTACACTGTGAAACATGTAAATACTGCATGTATGCACATTAAAATGATTTTATACGAATAAAGCTACAGGAAATTATAACACTGACTTTTTATGCCAATATTCCACAAATAAAATTCAACCCTGTACTATACACAGTACATTAAAATGTTTCTTGTGCAATAAAATTGTAAAAAGAACTTGACAGTCCATGTATGGCTTTAAACAGTCATAAAAATGTCTGATATTTTGACCTGTATACGTTCTGCAAGATGTTGTAGAATGTCAGAGCTACCTTTAGAGAGAGCAAAGTCATTTGCCTCTGCACATGAAATGGCATTCGTTTCTGTATTTTCATTATTATTATCATTATCATCATCGTCATCATCATCATTATTATTATCACCTTTATCATCACTGCCTACTTAAGACGACAAGTTTCCAGCTGACTGATTAGCCAATAAACTTGTTTTGATCATTTACCGGTCGCATAGCAACGTTAAGGTGGTGCAATATTAAGGTCGGTAGTCGCGTTTCGCAGGGGGTCGTTGAACTAAGTTAAATTAATGAATAAAAACGCTCGGGAGGAATTTGTAATGGTCGTATAAGGCAGGCAGTCGTTGTGAAAGGTGGTCGGATGGGCAGGTAAGACTGTACTTAAAACGCACGTATCCGTTTATTTTCTCATTAAGAATGATTTTTTCGCTCTTGATTTGATCTTATTTAAAGATTGCTTCAGTATCATACATACCAATACTGTATTGAATAATCGTCAAAATGAATGGAACACCATTTGTGACTGAAAAAAGACTTTAAAGGTACGTTGAAACAGTCACCTTCGGTACAAATGAAAGAAAAGCAAACCAAAAATTAAATCAAAAACAACATCAAACAACTTTAAAACGTACATTAAAGCAGTCAGTTTCGGTTACAATACACTTTAAGACGCACATTAAAGCAGTCAGTTTGGGTTACAATATGCTTTAAGACGCACATTAAAGCAGTCAGTTTCGATTACAATACACTTAAAGACGTACATTAAAGCAGTCAGTTTCGGTTCAAATACACTTTAAGACGTACATTAAAGTAGTCAGTTTCGGTTACAATACACTTAAAGACGTACATTCAAGCAGTCAGTTTCGGTTCAAATACACTTTAAGACGTACATTAAAACAGTCAGTTTCTGTTGAAAACCTCTTAAAGACGTACAAAAAACAGCCAGAAAAAAAACAATACTGAAAACGGTAAAAAAACTTGAAGGCGTACCTTACAACAGTCGATTACAGCAGGTAAACATACATTTAAGCAATCAATACAAAATTACACGAGATTGACTGTATCGACATTTCTAAAATAACATAAAACACTTATTAGCTATAAATGATGTTTTGTCACACGCACATTCACACATAATACTCATACTTACTTATGAAGAATGCCTTTGATCAAAATTCGTTGGTTTAGAATTGAACACAATCTTTTTTGTGCGGAAAAAAGCATGACGTGTCAATTTCTCTTGAAAAATACATCGAAAATACATAGTATAAGTCCAGACTGACTCACTCTACAAAAGTAGATATATTACGTTACACAATCAACAACATAGAATGTAATAAAACGAAGACATACTTGTCGAAATATCAGTGTAAAGAATTCAACTTAATACATTTTCAACATACAATAATATCTAACAAAAAAGAGAAAAGAAATCACAATATTTTCAGAGTAAACTTGCTTTAAAAAAACCTTTACAGAAAAAGCAACATGCAATTTAAAGAAGCATAAAGAGATTTTCAAAACAAGATAACATTTTACACTTTTATTTTACAATGTGTATGTATCTCTACATGTTTACATGAATAAATGCTCATTTTATCTCACTTGCAAATAGGTGTTTATACGAAAATGTGCGAGACAAAATTTCATAGTGTGTCCTTAACTTTGATAACATCCAGCCAAAACGTATGCTCTGTAGATCTTCTTAGTATGTTTATCATTTATGCCAATCAGTTTCATTTAATCGGTTCAAGAGACATATTAAAGCAAACACAAAAAATTACATACTTAGTCATCCTGACTAAGTGTGGCCTTGATCCCAGCAAGTTGGAACCTGCACACAGCACTCTGTCTCATAATGGTCACTATTTCTACATATAATACATTCTGTTACCTGCAATTAGTTCAAGAAATTCAGAGCGGTTCAGATTAAACGGTTCAAGAGATACAGAGCAGACACGAAAAGTGACACTTAATGTCATAATGACTAAGTGTAACCTTGATCTTGATCTGAGAAAGTTCTGAACATCGTCTTATTATGGTTAACATTTTTGCTAAGTGCATTCAATTTGACTAAACCGGTTCACAAATACATGGTTAATGGACGGACAGACGACCATAGACATAACAAGTATGTCCATTTGGGCAAATAAACATGAGAAAAGAATTCACAATAGTTTTCAGACATCACAGTGAAATTGCCCCAAACCAACAGTTTAAATAAAAGCAATATGCAGTTTAAAAGAAACATAAATTGAGATAATTTTCAAATCAAGAATACATTGAACAGAAGTATTTTACAATGTATATGTTTAATTTTTATGTCATTTGTAAATAAGTGTTTATACAAAATTGTGCGAGCCAGTGTAATAGAGTAGGAGCAAATATTAAAAACTCTAAATACACTCGGTATACCATGACAGTAGACAGGTGTACAGCTGTACACACCTTCCTTCGCCTTTGATAAGTATTACAGAATAAATGACAGAAAACTTTAGCTGTCATTCTAATCAGAAGCATCAGAAAGAGAAGACAAAAATCAAAGCTTTTTAGCTTTGTTTAAAAATAACAGAACATATAGCGCGTTTACCATACAAACAGCAATGATTTTGACCCGATCCATATCATCTAAAATTTTAAAAAGTGGATTTTCCTCTAAATATAAAAGCTATTTATTATTCTCATATCGAAAACGCTTTTAGTCCTCAGAATGGATTATTCTTTATATAATGAGATAGGTAAACTATGTATATAGTTTGCGTAACCAGCAGCTGAGCTAACTAAACACTTATCTTATTTCATATAAGTATATAATACAAGCCATGGAAATTAAGATGGTATAATATTTCAGATGTTTTTCTTTGTCAGATTAAATGTTGTGTGGACTTCTAATGCTGGCAGGCGCAAGTCATACACGCGAATTTGCCAACAACACTATTTGGACTTTCAAACATCTCATCTCTGTAACGAAGGAGGAGTCATAACTCCATCCCTCAGTTCAACTGCTTGTAACTCTATCTTCTTGTTACTGTCTTTCAAATTTTGAGCCTCTTCAGAATTAGAGATGTTTCTTCCTTTGAAGATAGCGTCATGAAGATATTGTATGATATCATCTATGGTGTGACTTGTGTCAATCATGAAGGACGGGGCTAAGCGCTGGCCTGTTATATCATGGACAATATTAATAAATGTCACTGTAGACATGGAATCAAAGGACAATTCAGCGAGTGTAGACGAAGTTTTTATTTGGCCAATGTCTCCACCTATCAATTTGCTTGAAACCTTTTGTACAACCTGAGTAATTGCTAGCATTTGCCTGTCTTTCCCTGCATTCTGCAATGCTTTAATGTCCAAAGACATGTTATCCATCCCGTCGTTATCAAAGCTCATTACATGTGACACCGCTTGTTCAAACAATACTGACATCTGCATTCTTGTTCTTTCTAGTTGCGGGTTTGTGTAATCCTTTGCACATATGTCCCAGTTTATATTTGTGTATATCACACAAGTAGAATTTTTCATCAACGCTTCTTGAAAACAGCTTCTGATTTCTAATACAGACAATAAATTGAACCCACGTTTTGTGAAGTTATCAACAAATTCGGGTCTTGAAGCCATACCTACACACAGTGCACCCCAATTTATAGCTTGCCCAGCTAGACCTCTCCTCCGCCTCCACTCTATGAATGTGTCCAAAAAAGAATTTGCAGCACCGTAGCTGCTCTGTCCAGGTGATCCAATTAAGCTGTTGATTGATGACGGTACTACAAAATAATCCAAATGCATGCCTTTCGTTGCAATGTGCATGTTTAATGTGCCGATAACTTTCGGACTTAAGACAAAATCAAGTTGTGATTCTTCTAGATTCATCAGAAGTTTTCCCAACAAAACGCCGGCTCCATGGAATAGACCACGTACTTGTAATTTTGACTTGGCTTTTATTTCTTCAAGAGCTGCTTCAACCGACTTAATATCAGTAACATCACCTTGTACACAAATTATTTTGCATCCTGTTTCTTTTCAACATTTGTAATATCTACTTCTTTTTCTGGAGTAACCTGTCTCCGAGAAATAGTTGCAATGAAACCAGCGCCCATTTCAGCAATAAGACGTGTTAATTCCCAACCAAGACCTGTCAACCCTCCAGTAATTATATAAACTGCTTTTTTGCTGAACAGTTTATGAATTGGATTTCTCGATGGCAAAACTGTTCTCCCATCCTTTATAATATCAATTGAACGACACGGGAAACTGCACTCTGTTTCGTTGGCAGTGAAATCTGCTGGGATATTGGTTTTGTTACATTTTTGATAATACCTTTGCAGCCATGATACTATCTTAGGAAGGCATTTACTGACATGCTTTTTGTCCAGCAGATCTCTTGCACTGAAGCAGTACATTGATTGTTTTGACGATCTTGACACTAATTTTCGAATAATCTCAGATACAGATTCTTCTAGACAAATAATTTGCTTGCATCTACCTAACAGCACGAAGCTTGGATCAATTTTTTCAAGAGATATCAAAACATCAAACCACTTTGCAGTGTCGTCATGTTCATCTGAAGAATCTACTAAGTGCACATTTCGTTTATTTTGCAATAAACTTTCTAAGATCATTCGTGGTTCAGACGATGCATGGCAGCAATAAATGACCACACTTGATCGATATGGAACATGTTCTAAAAGTCTCCATGAAAGCAATGTATACAGAAGAAGACCTGGTTGATAAAAGGGAATATCTTTCAAACTGACGGTGCAGCTTTTTGGAACAAACATTTCTGTTTTAATTTCTTTAGGATGTAAGCAGAGTATCTCCCATTGGTTATTTAAGTCTTCTTGTTCAGTCTGACTCTCCGGTCGTCTGCATGAAATTTTGCCGTGTTGGCGTTGCGAAACTGGAAGTCCAGTGTATTCAAGAGCAAAAAGGCTGTGACCGTCGTTTAATGTTTCTTCCCAAACATCTTGGTCAAGGTGTATCCCACTTGTAGTAGCAGGATAAAAGGACGAAGGGTGTATGCACACTGACTTTAATCGAAGTTTGAAACTTTCTCTTTCGTTCTGCTCAGATTCCTCGCTGGTACTAAGTATCAACGATTTTATTTTCCTTGACCTCAGCGCTAGTACTTTATGTTGTGAGTGTAGCCTTTCTGCACTTATTGTCTCTTTTCTCAAAGTTTGAATTATTTCTTTCTTTGGAACCTTTGTGAATTGTCCTCCAAATACTTCATTGAAACGTATAATTATTTCTGGTTTAGTTTTTGAAATATTTTGACAGGAATGATACATAAATTTGAACAAGGTCTCTTTAGTATCACGGAATGACGGCTGCAGATCAATCAATGTAATTTCACCATGAATGAATTCAAGATGGATTGAGCGAACGAATCCCCAAAGTTCTTCGCCGACTAGATTTATTGTCGGTGCACCGGCGATACAAAATGTAGGTTGTGTGTTTTGGGTAGCTATGTATAGAGGACTAGTTACACCATTGTTTGTCATGAACTTTACAAGTTCGACAAGGAGCATGCAATTCTGTTTCACGCAAGCATGTATATCAGAAGCTATCGCTGTTGTTATATCTGATTCAACTTCGTACTTTCCAATAAGAAATAAAACCGCATCAAAAGCCTTTTTACTGCCACCAAGCTCTCTAAATGCACTGTCTATGTAAGTTTCATTGGTCAGCAATTTCTTGTTTTGAACGACGGTGATGTTTTCAATCCCACCAACTTCTTTTTCTACATCTTCATTGTATTTGTTTGTCAGCAGAAGAACATTGACAGGATTGCCTTTCAACGGCGTGAAAGCGAGTACAGGATGCCATGTTAGATGGTAGTCCAGTTCACAAGGTGGGATTGAGGCATTTCTTTTTCCGTAAGTGGTATAATTTCGAAGATCTGCTACAACAACTCCGTTTGAGTCTACAAGGAGAATATTGTAATGCACTTTTAAAATGGTTTCTAAAAATGTTGTGTTGATTCTCTTCGTAAAAATATACATATTCTTCACAGCTTTCCTAGTACACGTAAATCCCCAATAGCCACCGGCAGAAAGGAAAGATTTTCCTCCTTGATTTTTGAAAGAATTTCCTCTGTTGTTGTATTTATTGTTGACTGCATCATTGCATCCAATACACAGGGATGAATTGTTGTAACATCTGTGTCTTTCAGGATATCATCTGGAACTTCAATTTCTGTTAAACTCTCTGTACCGTTAGTGATACACTCTTTCATGAGACTGAAGTACGGCCCATATTGAAATCCCAAATCTTGCAAATTTTTGTACATGTCGTCGAAATACAGGCGCCGGTATCCTTGACTTGATATTGAAAGTTTTAGACACTCAGTATCAACTCTATCTGCAGATACATCTTCAGCTGTTGAACGAACCCAACCTTTACACATGGTTACTTGGTTGTGTTTAGCATGGAAGAGTAGCCCGTCTTTTTGTTCAACCGTAGAAATATGTATTGCTAATTTGACTCCTTTTTCAATTCTAACGGGTCTAAGGAATTCCACTGAAATACTAGTTTCTTGTTTTGATAGCCCTAAAACATTTGTACCTATTTCATACCCAATATCGGCATACGTTGCACCTGGGAGAATAATCATGCCTCTGACGACGTGTTGAAATACGAATGGTGTTGTTTTTTCGTCAATTTCCATTTTGAAATGGGCACCGTCTTTTTTCTGCGGAAGTTGCTTGATAAACATATGGTCAGCATTAGAGTTGTCTGCGCCTTGACTCTTCTTGACTGCATGTGGACTTTGGTAAAGCTTTTGATACCTTCGAAACTGATACACAGGTATATCCGTCAACTGACTTTTGCATGGAAACATCCACTGCCATTCTGGGTTTAGTCCTAATTCGTATAGTTTACACAGTGCCCCTGCAAATGTCTTAATGTCATTTTCTTTCTGCATAGACGGGATAACAGCGTAATTCTTGTGTCCAGTCAAAATAGACTTTATATGCGCTCGAAGGACTGGACTAGGTCCTATTTCTATAAATATGTTTTGGTTTGTTTCCGACTCAAGTGTCTTCACAGCGTTAAAGAAAAGAACTGGATTTCTTACATTCTGTCCCCAATATCCGGGAGTGTAAAAGAGACCATTGGTTTCAATTTGTCCTGTGACGGTTGAAATTACTGGTATGTGCTCTTTTTGGTAGCTAATGCTCTTCAGTTCATCTACTAATTGTCTTGCAGCGTGGTCTACATGTGGACTATGGTAGGCACATTGAACCTCTAGGTCAAGAAATTTTGGCTGTATGTTTTTTGTTGACAACATGTCCTTCTTGAGTCGCGTGATATCCTCAGCATTTCCAGAAACTGTGCAAGATGTTGGACTACTATAAACAGCTATGTTAACGGAGCCATTAGACTTGCAAAACTTCTCGACGGTCGCGACTTCTACATTAAGCACTACGGCCATCCCGCCTGATTTAACTTCAGCAAGAAACTTTGATCTGTAGAATATGATTTTGACTGCTGTTTGAAGATCGACATATCCAGCAACATAGGCGGCCGCAACCTCGCCTACTGACTGTCCTATGACTAAATCCGGCAGAATCCCATTTTTTTTCCAGAGAGCCACTAGACCTACCTGACTTGCAAAAATAGCGATATGTGCTGTCATCGGGTCCATTAACATGTCACTAGACTCTGTGAATATTTTAGAGACAGTCCATCCTGCAAGTGGCTTCAGGTATTTATCAACACCAGCTACAGCTTGGCTAAAAGGTTCCAGTTTCATGAAGGTCCTGCACATGCCATTCCAAGCCGTTCCAACCCCACAGAAAACGAAGACAATCTTTTGTGATTTCATGATAGGAACTGCATCTTCAATCTGGCTAAGGGATGCACTACATGCAGCGATCACTTCATCCTGCGTTTTTCCAAATACAGCCTTTCTCTGGGGTCTGTGATCTCGTTTGCAAGTTGATGTATAAGACAATGCTCTCATGTCGTATACCTGTGATTTTAAGACATCATGAAGATGTTGAACACTTTCATCGAGAGAGTCTTTGTCAAATGCAGAAACTGTAATGAAATATGGTAAAGGACTACTAGCACTTTCCGTTTTGGATCCAACACTTCCGGATTGTTCATACTCCTCAATAATAGCATGAGCATTTGTACCCCCAAAACCAAAACTATTCACACAAGCGATACGCTTATCGGTGCCCGACCTTTGCCAAGTTATACACTTCGTTGGAACAACAAAACCATGTTTTGATAACTTAACCTTCGGGTTCTCGTTCTCGTTTGTGTACCATAGTGAGGGAACAATAACGTTATGTTTCATCATAAGTAGCACCTTGATCAAACCAGCAACTCCGGCAGCAGCCTCTAAATGCCCGATATTTGTCTTGACAGAGCCAATATATACTGTTCCTGGTGAACCGGCCTTTATGCCAAAATGAGAACCCAGAGCATTTGCCTCAGTTGGGTCTCCAATTGCAGTTCCAGTACCTGAAGAGAAAATAATTCTTGCTTCAGAAAAAAAATATAATTAACATCAACAAGTTACAAATTACAGCTCTTAAGTCACCTACCGGTTCCGCTATGAAAAAACAACAACAGAATTTGACATTTACTAGTAACTGAGTTCGGTGGACGAAAGTTGTGTCAATACAAAAAAAATGAAATCTGTATACGTCAATGTATCATCTGCACAGAGATCAAATGGTGGTCTCAGAAGCAGGTTTCTTCATATGGCAATGGATGTTCCATTATATTAGTTAACGTTACCAATTCAACCATAATTTTGACCAGTGAAAACACAAAGTGCGGTGCATAATTTCCATATTTCCATCTTTCCACATACTAATTTTCATTAACCTGCCTGGTATACTTTTTGTGTTATCAAATGATCCAACTGTTTAAGCCATATTTTGACTATTTCTGTTACCATTGCAACCACAGTTTTGATCCGAGGAAAAAGACTGACGTGCATAACTTCGATATTACCATCGATTCATATATCACGTTTCATCAAATTTACTAATACGTCTTTTATGTTATGGCGGTGCCATATTTCTGGACAGACAGACGGACAGACAAATGTTATGATACATTTAAGAGCCTCAATTTATTTACACAACTTGGGCATGTGACATACATTTTCATCGATTTTGTCCTTCTGTTGCAAGTACTGATATACATTTACAATATGAGAACTGTTTAAACACGTAAATATTATATCAGAAATTAATCTGGTACTAAAAGCTGAGAGACAGACTACGGCTTGTTAATAGTTTTATTATATGTCAGACGACACAGGAAAAAGGGCACTCGGGCATTTGTTTTACTATTAAAATAAACTGAACTGAAAATCAGCTAAAAACGACAAATTTCTCATCCTCTTTGAAAACTAAGTTGAAGTAAAAAATTGATAGTCTGAATATTGTCCTTTATAAAAATGCGTATCTTGTATAAAATTTCTTGATTGTCATTACCATGGCAACAGTTTTTAAAGACAGCTTTTACTTATATAAAAATTATATTACCTGAATAAAACGCAACTATGAATGATAACGTTTATAGTTTTGTGAAAAGGTGGGATATATTGGACAGGTATAAAATTTTACAATAAAATAGCTAAATTTCAAATATATAAAACCTATCATATTGATTTACTGCCAGCCAGAACGTGAATATAATCTGGATTCAAATTTAGGTATGTGACGTTATTTTAAGCAATATCAATTTTGCACGACATGTGCCTCTTCAGCATGATAGAATATCATGTGTTTATGCTAGAAGCTGAAATTTTCAGACAATAATCCTGGGATATCATTCTTTCAAAATTAGTTAAAAGGTCAATTTCAAAAAATTATGTCCGAGTGCTCTTTTCCTCGTGTCGTCGGTCATATTATAGTATATCAGTATAAATAGAATAATATTGAATTCATTCTGATTTTCAAGTCTCATTCCATATCGTGCTTTATAATTATCAGTAAGCAATATAATGTTATTGCACCCACCCGACTATCTGACAAAATGAAAGCTTTGAATTTAAACCAATGTAGGAAATTGTTAAAAGCCCCCCTTAGTACGAAACATATTTAATAGTTTTGTCCAAATAAAATCCTTTACTGACTGAAGTTTTTTTTATACCTTCGCATACTTTAAAAAATGTCATACATCCCAAAAAATTCTTTTTCTTGGCTGCGGAGGGGGAAGGTCTGTTATTGATTTTAATTTTTTAAATACTTGTACACATTGTGTTAACAGTCATTTGTCAATAGTCACCTGTAAGCGATACGAACGAATATTTTAGGTCATTTACAATTCTCATAGGACATGAAAAATGCAGATGGGAAACATATAGATGCATGTTTACATAAAAAAGCAGTACTTTACCATGAGCTTCTATGACTGTGATTTTCGCTTTATCAACTTTATTTCTTTCGTAGACTTCCTTTATCAGTCGTTCTTGTTGTAATCCAGATGGCGCTGTAATTGGAACGGCCCTGTGACCATCTTGGTTCGTCCCTGTTTTTATCGTACCCCATATTTTGTTACCATCTTTGACGGCCTAAAATTGTTATTATAATAATTTATTTACATCTAAGTATTCTTTTTGGTTTGAATGTTATGGGGTAGGGGAATTAGTTATCTTGTAGAAATAAACAGAATTACTCCAGCAAATTTTAACATGTTTATTCTCTTCGCTGCCACAGCATCGTCCTGAACATCTCCGTTTTTATCGTTACAAACCAATGGCAAGGGGTACAGCCCTCTTACTTTGCTTAAAATCAAAAGAATGTGTTAATCTCAACACTTCTACCTTTCACTCTAAACCCCTAAATATAACAAGAAGAAGGGATCCATAAACAAAAATAAGTACGAAAGCTTATTTTAACCTTACATTCTTAAGTGACTTCAGCAGAACAACCCCACACCCTTCCCCACGTGCATATCCATCGGCATCCTTTGTAAATGTTTTACATTGTCCACTTGGTGACAACATCCCAGCTTTAGACAATGCTATGAAGAGCTGTGGATCCAGCAGAATATTTACACCTCCACATATTGCCATACTGCATTTTCCTAAAACAAGGAACACTTGTATAAGCCGCGAGTCTAAGTTAAAGAAATGTTCCAAATAAATAGTTTTCCATTGACTTAACTGTAATACTGACAAAGTTTGGGTTACCGTTCTCTTCTGTCTTCAAATAATGATTTAAATATATATTTGTTCTCTCCGACAACATTGTCCAAATATTATAGCATCTAAAAGACGGAGAAAACAAATATATTTTTGGATCCAACAGTAAAAAAGGATTGTTAAAGTACAACGGAAAATCTTATTTATTTCTACACAAAGGTAATAATTCAAGACGACAAATTGGTGTTAAAAAATGTCAGGTCGCCACAAGGAAAAGCTGAATCTGGTTAAATAATAGTTATCATTTGATTTCTTAAGTCAGAAAGAGATGTAGTTTTATTTCAAATATATAATAGTAATTATGAATAGTAATTATTAAGTTAGTCATAAAATATGGATTCTGAATGGCTTAATGCTGAGTAGGTTTATTTTCCAGTCTTAAATGCCATAGCAAATCTTTATTTCAAATTAAATTCGTATAGAATAATACTGTTTGTCACAAAAAAAACATTATCATTGTAAATGCCTACGTGACAAAACAGTGTAAAGTAGTCCGGCGAAAGCATTGACGCAATCGGAACACCTTGGGCGACTTCAATGAGTCACCTCGGAAATAATATGGTAGGCGCCATATTGGACTATTTTATAATACAAATGGTGTCTGCTAAATTGAAAACATTTTTACAGCCTTTTCCTGTTCATGCTTTAAATCAAAATTTATTTTCATTTTTTCTAATGCATAAGACAAACACTGCTTGAAATCTGCCGTGTTTGTTTATATTTATTATAAAGCCGGGGCCATTTACCATTTGGTGTATTCATACACTTACATACGAGGTCTTTATACGAAGTTGTCGGAAAAGGCCCAGTTGTTACGATTGAATGGGACGTAACGAAAAGATCCGCTTCTATGCACAACGCCTACTCCGCTAGCTAGCTGCTGAAGTAATAAAAGGGCTTTGTGTTTAATATCAATGAGAGCTGATGGTGTACTTCCCAAAATAAAGTTAATTATGGGTGTAAGCAGATATTAGAGATTATTTTAATGGTTATGCGTATTTATTTTTTTTTACATTCGACAGGTGTAATTTGAAATTGGCCCACTTTACAATTGGTTAAATTGGTTTTAATGCTTTATTGTACAGGATGGCCATACCACGTGGTATATGGTGTCTTTTAGACTGTCGCGAGCAGCATTTTTGACTCGATTCGGAGGAGAAAACTGCAAGTATTTCATTTCTTCATCAATTTTAATGGTATATAGCGCATGCTAAGCGGAATATTACGTCGTATACACTAGCTCTGATGATTCTTTTGTCCGATGTACAGAATTCTATAAAATTCGGGAAAACTGATGCGCTTTTCTGCGATAGCAAATTCTTTATTTCCCGAATGTTAAGAAAAACTGTACATCTGGCAAAAGAATCATTAGGGCCTTTATGTAGGGCACAATTTTTCTCTAATGATAAAAAATACGTGTTTGTAGCCTGTTGAAGTGATTGTTACTTATTGGCGTTCATTAGGAGTTCTGATGAAATCGTCCAGGGGAGCAATAGCGACCGAATTCTTTATTTTTTTTTTATTTTCTTGAGAACACTGAATACAAAGATACTTTCAAATACTGAAAGTAAATCCCCATCTGTAGAGCAAATAAAATTCCCAACATTGTATCTTATTTAAGTTTGTTATGTTTCTTGCTCTATTTTCCTTATACACAACGCAGAACTTTACAAAGTACTTGTACAGAAGCTGTTAGGTTTATACAGAATTTTTTTTTTTCGCGCGTGTGTAGCAACCTATGACATAACATATCAATCAGAGCAAATAAACCCTCCTACTGAGTAAAAACGACTCCGGTTACGTGATACCCTATTCGAAATAGATAATGTTATAAACAAACATTGCGTCATCACACTGCACACGATTTTTTTATTATTAGTACAGTATCCATTCTATCAAAATACAATAACTATACATAATTTACCGGTTAGTAACGCCTGTGAAGCAATGTCAATGGCGACGAGGGAAGAGGAGCACGCGGTATCTAACGTCATGGCGGGTCCAGAAAGGTTGTACACATATGACACCCTGGCACTGATAATACTGTTGTGGGTTCCTGTGACCGAATACGTGCTGCTAATAGTGTTGTCATTCATCACTTGTGCCTTATAGTCATCAGTCATAGATCCTGTAAACCCGTTTGTATTAAAATTACTGTTATCGTATACATGAAATTGAATTTTTTAATCTAAAATCATCATTTTCTCGCAGTGTTTATTTGTGATTAACTGAAGTTGAAGGAGTTTGGTTTTTTAACATGGTTCCAGAAAAGAATTACTGATTCAGTCTTCTTTTTTATTTAGTTTGTTTGTTTGTTGTTGTTGTTTTTCTTAGCAAACTATCTCATAATTAAGGTAAAATATATTGTTTATGAGTAAGTAGTCAGTGTGTAGAAAACGTGTGCTAAAATATTTAAAAGAAGAGTCTGAATTTGCTTTCAAAATCACAACATTTATCGTCTTACCAATGTAAACCCCAGTTTGTGTTCCGTCTATGTCACTCCTTGTTATTCCACCATCCTCTAACGCCATATGAACACAATCCAAGACGATTCTCTGCTGGGGGTCTACAAGCTCCGCCTCCATGTCATTGATACCATACAATCGATGGTCCCACTCATCTATACTACATGAAACAGACCGACACGATGTTAGTTCATGTCGGTGTAACTTAAAGTCTTCAGCATACACGATATATATATACTGTTACAAGGACTTGTTTTAAAGCCGCATCAGATGAAAAGCAAAATATTTAAAAAGCGGACATTTAAAGTTTTCGGAAGCCAGAACTAATGTCGGTGCTTCTCTCCATTAATGATTATCATAACAATAATGATATACCCACTAGCGACAGCTCAGTCAGATAATATCTTAATTTTCATTGCATGTTTTTGTTCTCTGCATCATTGAATAAGTGCATCAAATACACACAGTGTGTCAAGACAGTGAAAATCATCTTAAAGTTTGATAAAGAAAATCACTGTAAATTGAGTATCAAACCGTAGATCTTAATGCATAGACAAACATGGAAAGCGTATAGCGTATAACCCAGATTAACGGACTCAAAACTTCGCAAGAAGTGCAAGTGTGCTATACTGACCGACACACCAGAGAAAGCGGCAATAGAACAAGAACAGCAACAGAAGACAAAGAAACTCAACAAAACATTAAACAAAAGTAACAAGAAGTTACATAAGGCGCCTAAAAAGAAGGCAAAACGTGTTGAATCATCTGATGATGACGAATGGTATTGTATAGTCTGCCTTGAACCATACTCTAACTCAAAGCCCTGTGAGAAATGGATAAAATGCGTTGATTGCAGTGAATGGGCACAAGATGAATGTACAAATGTTTCGAAAGGGTGTGTTTATGTTTGCCACAATTGCAACTCAGATGTCGAGGATTTCAGCTACTGACCTGTACCAAATAGCCCCACACTTTTTACCAATAAGCCCCGAGGACGGGGTTTGTTGATACACTAACACGGCTACTAAAAAATGAATAATTACGTTAACGCTAGTTTTGTGTTTTAAACAAGGTTTTGTTTTAATAAAGCGAATGTTATACCTTTAAACTTGTACCACTGTTTTTCTATACTTTCCTTAGGTGGTCAAAAAATGCGCAAAAAGTAAAAACTGTAACAACTAGCCCCGGTCTCCCCAACAGAGCACATGTGGATTATGAAATACAAAGGCGAGAGGTATTTCAAAATTTTTACCCCCTTTCCTGACGAAAAAAAACAAATTAGCATTTAGATTGTGGTTTTAGTCATTGACAAAATGGAATTTAATAATGTGGGAATAACTGTAGTTTACTGGTTTGTTTGTCTTTTATTATTTGAGCACGTATTTCGTCACTAAGCAAATAGAAGCGTAAATAATATATTGTTACCTGTTTAAAAATCCCGCAGTGCGAACGTATGTCTTTCCAGGGGCATTTCTGTCCGGGTCGTAGAATGCATCAATGTTCCATCTGTCACGTGGTACTTCCTTCACATGATTTTCGCCATTTTTCAACACTTTCCAATACTCCTGAAGATTGTCTGCTCCAGGAAATTTACAACCCACACCGACAATTGCTATCTCGTCTATTTCTGACATCGTCAGGATGGCTTGTATGGCATTGTGCTGCAGATGTCAACATTATTATTATTATTATTATTATTATTATTATAATTTTTTAAAAAGTGTGATTAAATTGCACGGGTAAATAATTGATTTGAATTTGATAGAAAGTATGCACAAATATTTATTTAAAAAAGAAAGCGTATAGATTCTTTTTGATAAAAGAATTCAAGTAAGAGTAAACTTCTGATCGAGTGAATACAAATCTTCTATGATTGAATTATATGATATGAGGCTGCACTGTGTTGAAACGATCTACTCAACTTGCAGGAGTATAAATTTCTTTTAAAAATATACCAACACATTTTGTTTCCGATTATCAGCCATTTTAAATTTTCAGCGTATTTGGAAACAATTGAGAGGAAAATATACACTTAAAATGTTTATTCGATTTTAGAATGAAACAATATATCTGTAAGTATTTTTATGATAAGTAATGTGTTTGAGAATATTGTTTTATTATGATAGCTGAAGAAAAGTACAAGGTGCGTGTCAAGGTGAATCAACTTTAATCCCTACTTTTTTCGGACCGAAAACACACACACACAAAGAAAAAGACAAACAGAAAAAAAAACAAAAAAAAACAACAACAAAAAAACAAACAAACAAACTCTGAATTCAAACTATCGTGATGATTATTTATCACTTGTATTACCAGTGAAAAAACGTGATAACTATATAAGACATAAAGAAATACATCCGTCTTCTATGTTTTAAATCTGCTTCTTGTAATGCAGTGTATTTAAACAATTCCGTTAAAAAAAACCGAACCCCTCAAACCCCATAAAAGAAAACAACAAACAACAAAAAAGAGACAAAAAATATATAAACACAACAAATATAAGAAAAATAGTGAATTAAAAAAATGTCAACCGATGAAAATTATATACTTATTTCAATATAATAAAACCACTTGTCTCTTTCATAAACATTGAAGAGCTAAAAACATAAATACCTATTCTGCTGCTTGGCCCTTCTAGTCCAAATACTGTGGGCGCATGACAAATTTGCATTTTATAGCCGCAGGATTGGTAAGATTTTACTAATAAAGAGCCATGTTATTTGGCCTCTATCAAGTATACTTTCTTTGAAAACACCTCATGGGAAACAGTTCTATTAATAGAAAGTCTGCTCATCTCAAAGGGCTTTTTTCATTCTAATGAAAAACAGCTCATACCAGCGCACAAAAGGTAAACGGTTGCAAACAGTCAATCAGTAATTACAATAATCTTTCTAAATTTCAATAATTGTTCGTCCAATCAAATTCGACAAGTGGTTTTTGGGAAACCCCTCTGAATACTAAGGTCGATGCGTCATTGCAGAATTTATACACCCACGTAGACCTATAATACGCGTTCATTCCGAGTACATTCCGACAAGTAACACTTCTGCAAGTAGGAACATCTATTTCCAATTAATCTGTGGTGCATATCTGTAATATGGTTTTGCTTGTATAAGGAAAAGCAATATTCGACTCTTGGCACGTTAACTTTCCATCGATTTGACTGATAAATGTTGGAAAATAAACTAGTCATTCTGATAAACATAAGAAAAAGTATATAAAAAATATCGAACATGGTATGTTGTACTGCAAGTGTAATGTAGCCGGTAAGTAGAAAAAAAGAGTAGAAAAAATGTCATTATTTGTGTCGCTGAGAATGTGTGAACAGACAGGCAGGCAGATCGACAGTATAAACTCGATGCATATCCAAAGTCGTATTAGGCTCCTACGGCTAAACAAATGGTACATTTATAGCAAAGTACTATGGTATGCATAACCTTTATCTTACATGGGTGTTTATCACTTTTCGATTGCTCCAAGTACTGAATAAACAATGTTCAATACTGCAGCAGGTTAAAACTGAAATGAATGCAGCTTTATATTTCATTCAAACTACAAGTTTCGACTGTATAAGGGCACATTTTCGGAGAATTACGAATACGTGTTTCTATTTATAGATTTTCAGTTCACTTATTTCATCTTGGGAGAAAAGGATAGGTGAGTACAAAAGGCATTTACAATGGAGAAATTATGAAGAAATCTATCGTTTTTATTGGACAAATGAGTCAGTAGGAAAGCGAAAGTTATTGCCTTGTTCTGGGAAAATGACGGGTTTTTCGGAGAAAAGATATTTATACGCCAACAGACTATTTTTCCTTTACTGAAATTATTAATGTCTGTTGTAAAGAATCTACGTTTTATATAAAGGAAAACTTCAACGGGACTTAGTGACAGTAAGTAACATTTTTGTTCAATGAATGAATTACAAAATTATTTTTTGTTTACATTTGTGAAATAAAAACAAATACCAGTTTCATGTAAATAGACCTCATTATCTTAAGATTCGACTGCTTTGTCTGTAAAATAGCCATCGGTCTCAGACAATTTGGGGTTGCAAACAGATAACCGAAACTAGCTTAATGCATGTATGGAAACATTTTTGCTTGAATATAATATGAATATAATTATGTAATTTGTGATGTTTTACATTCTACTGCATCATACTAACTACTTTTTATGTTGTGTTTTGTTTGAGATATTTGAAAATGAACAGTCTCATTTCGATTTATTCAATTGAATGGTATTCTGATCTTGACAGAGTGATTCTAAACCATTTTTGTTTGAACAGAAATCCATATTGATATTCTAAATTAAATGAACATCAGTAAAACTGGTATGATTTTACTGTTTGTATTCTTGCGCAGCCACATTCTGTGTTTATTCTTTTTTTTAATTACGTAAAAGTTTCCTTTTTTATTTCAAACATCATAACTTCATTGATAAATCTTCTTCATTTAAAGTGAAAACAAGTACTAAGCAGACTGCTTTTATTACGTGGACGTGCGTCCTGTAGCTTATTTAGTCATTGTCTGCTTTCGACTTCTAAATCATCACATTTTCATAATCTGTTTCTATTATGGTCTGCTTTGATTTGTATGAATTCGACCTCTGGCAACTGCATCCGGATAATAGCATCGTAAAAATAGCATCGTATGGATTTTACTTCAGTGGAATAAAATACACGACTGGGAAACTAATTCTACTAGAACATTCGCTATAATGAAGAACGGTGAAAGTCTACATGAAAGATAACTATCAGTTTTAAAAGTCTCGATTGAAAGCTTTTGGATGCCAAGTCAGAAAATACCAACAAATATTTCTTTAAAAAAAAGAGTCATTAGAATTTGAAGCAAACCTACCTAAGTATTTTCCTAAAACCTCATGTAGGAAAGAAAACAACAACAACAAAAAACCCACTTTATTTCGAATTTTGCAACCATATCTTTAGTGCTTTATAATCTATCTGATGTGTCCAAAAAATTGTACTCAAAACGTCCGATATCCGCCTTCAGAGTAGTAAAAGCAGCATCATGCCTGAGGTCGCAATACTGAGTCTATCTGATGTTTCTGCAATCTGTGGCGGGATGGTGACCTTAAACATAAATAAAGTACATGGCGTAACAGACATAAACCGCTAAGAAACATCAGAAATTAAAGGTATCTAGTCCAGAAATTTCTCTGTTTTAACATATTGTTCAGTTTGCAATTTACTCCCCATTAATTTGTTCAAACAAACTTGATGCTTCTCAAAAAAAAATTCCCGCGTTTACTACATTACAGCCCTACGAACAAGAAAGTGCGTATCAGAAAGATGCAATACATCTTAAAATACACCACCCAGAGCGGAATTCGAACTCCGATCTTAGGATATCGAAGACCAACATTCTAACCGCTGAGCCAAAGAATCGATTCCCTGTCGCATCTATATATTTGAGTTTATTTATCGTCGGTACCGGTTGCCCATATGACCGACGCCCTGCAGAGATATTTATTTTATGTTGTGGGGATAGTGCAAGATACAGAAAGCATCCCGTTCCAGAGACACCCCTGGTTCTTTTGCATGCTCAGTGTACAGCACTGATACATGGGACCTCAGTTTAACGTCTCATCCAAAAGACAATTAGTAATGTTATTGGAGGAGCGGGGGATCGATCTCGGGACCATGGGTTACCAGTCCAGCGCGATACCACTGGACCTTTGATCCGTTCCTTCCCTGATGCAGTTGTCAGAGGTTGTATTTATACTATTATAGGAAAGTATGCACTAGACCGTAACACATCCCCTCTTGAGAAAGTCATCATTTCTGATGACGAATGCTGTTGTGTATTTTTAGATCAAAAGATCAGGCAGAAATCTTGAAATATTCTTTTTGTTTAATTTTTACAACTCTGTCCAGGAGAAATCATCCCGGACGAGCCCCCAATATACGAACAAGAAAATACTTAACAGAAAAATGCAATACATCTTAGAATACACCACCCAGAGCGGGATTCGAACTCCGATTTAGCGTATCGAAGACCAACATTCTAGTCAAAGGGCCGATTCCCTGACGCAGTTGTCAGAGGTTGTATTTATACAATTATAGGTAGGTATGCACTATACCGTAACAACCAAAGAGGCAATAACTCGTTTTCTGTACCAACAAATTGACAGAGAAGCAAATGTTCCAGTCCTAGTTCGAATCCCACCTAAGGTGCGATTCTCCTGTACCTTTTCGTATTCTACCCTAACCAAACTGGATCTGGCTTGAATTCGAAAAGAAATCATCAAAACGGTAATTATCTTACTGAATGACTTGTTTTACAGTTCTAGTAATATGAGTAAGATCAAAATATGAATAATCATTTTGTCGAATGCTACAACGTTGCAATGTTTATTCACCGAATTAATTGGCGGGCATGTTTAGCATTAGTAATAACAGGTTAAGATCACGTGAAAGTTGCGGTTATCGATTTTAACACGTCAAAGTTAACCTGACCGCTTGGTGCATCTTAGGGTATTGTGCGAACGCGGAAGTTTCGGGTGCTAACTCATTCGCAAACCGATAAAAAATTTTGAAAAACCTCTTTTTATTTAATTTTTGACATGTTAATAAAGAAATGTTTTGGCAAGTGTTGCGTGTCAACAAGACAGATATTGTCGAGTGTTTATCAAAAATTTTAGAAATACTTTTTAAATATTTTATGTTGATTACACAACAGTCTCATGTGTTAATATGATGTTTAGTTCAACTGTAAATTTATTTGTAACATTTTATAACTTGATAAGAATACACGTAACTAGAGCTAATCACTGAATGCGATTAATACCCCACTAAACCGTTTTGTCAGAGGCAAAAGGGAAATTATCTAGTAAGAACTAAAAGATCGTTTAGAAAAATGTCGGTGAAACAGACTGAAAAGCTAAGAAGATTTTCAACCCACTGAATATCGCCTTTATAGAAATGTTAATGCTGTTGTCATTATAAATTAATAGTTTATTGTTTGTTGGGGGGCTTGGTATTTAAAGACTGAATTGTAAAAATTGAGATGACATCTTATGTTATTAACTGTGATAAGGTTAATATTTGTGCGAACTGATTTCAAAATTCATTCATCCATAACAAACATATGAGATAGACTTGACTTCTTCTAAGATAAGGGTCGGGTATTCGTGTCTATTTGGTTAACTTTTCAGTAACATTATCTTAGAATCCCGCAATCCGTGATGAAGCCTAAGCCTGGGCAAACAAAGCAGCAATCAATTTCTACCTTTGACATGTAAATATGACCTTGACCTTTCAGCTAGCAATCTGGTTTTCGCGTGGGACACACTGTCACATCAAGGTTAATATTTGTGCTAATGTATTTAAAGATCCTGCAATCCATATTTAGAGCCCTGAGCAGTTTCAAAACAGACATCGTCCGACAGACCGACCGACAAGTCATACTGATAATTATCTATAAAAGTTGATCTGTTTTGGATTGTTGTCTCTTGACGGTTGCTGGTTCTCACCTTTATGGTATGTTCCATAAGACTAAATAACTAACTAACTGACTTACTAAGTATTAGAAAAGAACAGACCCTTAAATTTATTTTTGATAAATCTTTGAACAAAGAAATATCTCCTGTTGTAAAAGAAGATAATATAAACGTAGTTCAATACTTCCAGCTTAAATCATTTCCACGTATTCGGCATGTACTTAGCATTTCATTTATTACTGCAAACAATGTGACTTTACACCATTGAAGAGAAAAATAAAATTCATTCTAGGGAGTTTTACTTCGTGGAAAAATGAATTTAATCGTTATTAGTTTATTTTTATGCCTCCGAAGGGAGGTATATAGTAATCGCACTGTTTGTCCGTCCGTCGGTTTGTCCATCCGTCCGTCCGTCTTTCCGGTAAAATCTTGTCCTCGTTTCATCTCCAAAACCGCCTGAGGGATTTCATTGAAACTTAACAGGGGTGTTTGTCACCAAGCCTAGTTGTGCATATCGTCAGAAGATTCCGTTAGATTTATTTTTGGCAGAGTTATGGGCACTTAGTCAATTTTTATTTTAACATCTATATTAAAGTCTTGTCCACACTTCATCTCCAAATCTGCTTGGATGATTTTATTGAAACTTCAGATGAATGTTTGTCACCAAGTCTTATTGTGCATATCGTCAGGAGTTTCTGCTCGGATTATTTTTGGCAGAGTTATAGACACTTAGTCATTTTTTACTCTTTTAACTTCTATATTAAAATCTTGTCCACGCTTCATTTCTAAAACCACTGGAGGATTTCATTGAAACTACACAGGAATGTTTGTCACCAAATCTAGCCAAGCATAGCATCAGGAGTTTCTGGTCTGATTATTTTTGGCAGTGTAATGGGTCCTTCTATATTAGAACTTCTATATTAAAATCTTGTGCAAGCTACATCTCCAAAACCGCTTCGGAGATTTTATTATATATAAAACATCAGTAGGGGTTGGGAATAAAACAATATTGTTCGCATTCAAGGCCAAACTCACAGCTTTCTATTTCATTGAATAATTATGTCTTCAAACTTCATTTAAGAATATGAATTAGAAAACATTACTTTACCATTTATTTTCAGTTCATGCTCTATTTTTTGTCTGGTCTCTTTTCCACAGGCATATTCAATTATATATTTACACCAGTTTCATTTCAAAGCTATATTTTGGGGGCATATGTCAATTTCCAGTGACAGCTCTTGTTTCCTCTTCTATACATGCTTCAAAAATCAAATAAGTATTTTTTTTAATTTAAATTCATTCACTCACTTTTTATTATTTTACCTGTTTCTTCATATATTCAATTGTTCCTTCCAGAAGTATTTTTATATTGTCTTAGTATGTTGGCCCTTTATGCCTCCTTTTTTTCCTCGTCGTCTTGTTAACTTCTATTTACAGATAAACAAAAAGTACCACCCTATCTATATTTTTTTCAGTCAAATTTAAATCAAATCAAATTAACAGTAAGGATCTCTGACATATCATATTTAAATAATGCGGCTATTACTTGAATAATAAGACATTGAAACGCACCAGCATCTAGCACATTCCGTTATATATGATTTTCTTGAATAAGCACAATTTTAACATTCAACAACATTTGATATATTTCCATTTTGAATACACAGACATGCACTATCAGAAATGTAGATAAATGAAGACTTGGGCTAAGTAAAAGTGCTTTTTATGCCCCCAGCATTTTTTGGGGGAGGGGGGGGGTCATATAGATTTGCACTTGTCCGGCCGTTGTAACGCTGTCCCACTGTCACGCTGGTTTAAGTCGTGTGTAACTCCAAACGTATAACTGCTAGAGCCATGAAACTTTCTAAATATAGTTGTAAGCATGTAAACTTATGCACCTGGGTATTTTGATGCCAATGAATCGGATATCCGCAGACTTATGCCCAACTGATAAAGCAAAAAATAGCATATTTAGACTTGTGTCGCGTAAAACTCAGAATGTATAACTGCTAGAGCCATGAGACTTTCCGAAAAAAAAGTTGTCTGCATGTGAACTTATGCACCTGGGTATTTTGACGCAAACGTTTTGGATATCGGCAGACATATGCCCCCTGATTTAGCAAAAATAGCATTTTAAAACTTGTGTTGCGTGTAACTCTAAACATAAACAGCTAGAGCCAAGAACTTTCGAAAAATAGTTTTCAGCTCGTGAACTTACGCAGCTGAGTATTTGACGCACATTTATTGGAGATCGGCAGACTTATGTCCCCTGATAAAGCAAAGAACAGCATGTTTAGACTTGTGTCGCGTGTAACTCCAAATGTATTACTGCTAGAGCTATGAAACTTTCTAAGAATAGTTGTCAGCATGTGAACTTAAGAACCTGGGTATTTTATCGCAAATTTATTGGAGATCGACAGACTTATGCCCACTGATTAAGCAAAAAAATAGCATTTTTAGACTTGTGTCGCATGTAACTCGAAATATAACTGCTAGAGCCACGAAACATTCTAAGAATAGTTATCAGCATGTGAACGTACGCACTTGGGTATTTTGACTCAAATTTATTGGAGATCGGCAGAGTTACGCTCCGTCATTAAGCAAATAATTGCATTTTTAGACTTGTGTTTAGTTTAGTTTAGTTTAATTTAATCATATTTTATTGTACATTCATACACACATACAAGGCATTATACAATCGATAATAACATAATACATACAAAAGGGTTGGGCCAAAAGTTATTACAACATTATCTAGGGCCCTCCTTGTGTTTATACACACCTGTAATTGTACAGAATATTTTTGTGACTGTACAGCGGAATATGGGGGCATCCGTGTCCTCTGGTCACATCTCTAGTTTCATTAATGTGGCCTTCTGATATCATCTCTGAACAATTTAAATGTCGAATTTTATAGATTTCAAACTAAATTGGATGCAGTTTGCTTTGCCAGAAACTATTATTTCTTTTAAACGAATCTATTGCAACATTTTTAGTTTAACTGTCGTATGTCGTATCGCATTGCCGTTTGTCGTTTCGTTTGTCGCGACATACTGCATTTATTGTGGTTTTAACTAGATTCCGTTGTTCGCCGAGAGAGAGGTAATAAGTAACACAACTCCCATAGATAAGCCAGTTAAGTTACAGGAGAGTTGGGTATGCTAAGTGTTATATAAGTAATATTTGTAGCACGGCACGATTTTCACGGTTTTTATAAATCTCAAAGATATTCAATTGAGATGCTGCCTTTCTTTTAAATATTAAAAACAGATTAATGTGTCTGATCGTCATTGTTTGCACAAATTTAACTTCTTCTAGCATGCATTTCTTCATTCGTGTTTTTGTTTAAATATTTGCATTTCAATCAGTATTTTCACAGAAAATTCGCAGATATTGAATCCTGTAAGAAGAACTTTAAACACGTCATGATACATATTGTCTTTGATGAATGATTTTAGAATACATACAAAGTAAACCAAATGCTTTTTACGTGCGGTAAAATATGCGAGAATAATTTATGTAAACAGTACGACTAATATGTGACGCCTACAAGATAGGAAGCGCGCATAAATCAGACAGGTAGTCCTTTTACAGAACAAGAAGTATCACAATTTACGATGGTCTTGAATTAAACATATTCAACAACAGTCAGAGCACCTCAGCAGTACAAGAACTCGTTAGTGGAGAGAGCGTGTCTGTAACGTGGCTAGCCTATATATACGTTTTGGGTGCTTTCTCACACTGACACTAGTAAACTTTATTAAATGATCTCCTTTGCTCCATTTTTAACATAAGTAACTGTCACCTGAAATAATTATCGAAAGTCTTAAGCACGTCGACCATACATGAACACGTCAGAGCGGGGATTTTTTTTTAATTTTACACTTCCTATCTACTCTTACATTTATTGCTTAAATAAAACCTTTTTAAAAATGAAATTGAAAATAACTGAAATAAAATCATAAATAGAATCAATATAATTAGTCAAGACTTCTTTATCTTGCAAAAAATATCTTTTTCAATTGTAAATGAAATGTTTTACATCAGATTACACTCTTGCAGCTATCATCTGATAGGAATATATGACAAAGTGATCGCTTCAACAATACAAGAAAAATCAGACTTCGGGATATCTATTGTGGTATGTGTCAAATGACATTTAAGTGCACTCTGCTTCCTCAATGTTTTGGGTGCCAGCTCATACTAAAACAGTAAATTATACTTTATAATCCCCGTTCATAATGTTGAAGAAATATGCGGAACAAAGATTGTTTGAGATAGACTGTCATTAATGATATGTTATTAACTTTAAGTCATCATTCGGAACACCCCGCCGATTGACGAAAAGGGTCGAACAGAGTGCACTTAAATGTCATTTGACACATACCACAATAGATATCCCCAAGTCTGATTTTTCTTGTATTGTTGAAGCGATCACTTTTGTCGATTTTGTATGTGAGAACTCACATGAGAGGCGGAACACCGAGAACAATAAGCAAAGAGACCAATCCAGATCATCAGTTCCTTGTTCTGTTTCCCTTTTCAAGTCCTTACAGGGATACGCATGCGCTACCAGGATCTTATGTTATGTTAATGTAAATCTGAACCGTTTTAAAACATATCTCGTATACAGTACTGTTATGACATTGGTCATTTCTTCGTGGACAATTAAGGTACATATGCCATAATTATGCAGACGTGACGCCGTAGGGATACAAAAACTATAATAAAATATCGACATTGCGCGTTAAAAGGTAAACTGCAGAAACTGTATGTAGTTGAGAAGTCGTACATTACACGATAAATAGATGCGATGCTTAGAAGTGCATATTATAGTTATGACGTCACGCGTTACACGATGAACAGTCGAGATTCATTAAGTATTTGCAGTTGAACGTCACGTGATAAACGATAAACCATTGAGACATATTTTAGGTCGCAAGAACCGAAGGCAAACGGTGATCTATTAATACTATTGGTAGAGTAATACTACGGCATCCGTCGTCCGGCGTCTTCAATATTTTTCTCTTTTGAAAGTTCTGATCAGATATATTTCACATTTGCTATTTGTGACCTTCTTACTTGCGAACCAACAGATAAATCATTACCAAGCTTGGTTGTTAGAATTCTTAGTAGGTCTATTATCAATTTGCTCAAATTAATTCAATCTGCCCCTTTCAGGGGTCGTTAGTGCTATAAATAGAAATACATGTACCTCAAAATGGCTTCTCTTCTTGAACCAGTTGATGGATCATAACTATACGCGTGTACTTGATCTGTAGCATTCATAGGAGGTTGTCGAACTAAATTGCTAAAACTAATTTGGTATGCCTTTATTTGGGGTTGTTAGACCTAAAAAAATAATAACGTTTTCACATAAACCAATGGATGGATCACCAAACTTGTTTTCTAGCGTCCTTTGAAGGTCTTCTATGGTTTTCTAAAAATGTAGTTGGCCCCTTTTACTTAAACTAATGCATAGATCATCACCCAATTAGTCTGTAGCTTTCTTAAGGTGGTCTGCTATCATTTTCTTTTTCCAGAACGAATTTGGTAAACCCTTATAGGGGCCAGTAGAGCTAAAAATAGAAATCCTTTTGAATGACATCTTCACATGAACCAGTCGATAGGCTATCATTAGTTCTCTTTTGTAGTATCCTTTGATAGGCTTTTATCAAGTATACTTAATGCTTTTATCTGCTAGAAGCGTACCTTTCTATACTACCTGTTTAGTTCAAGGTAGCATTTAGTTCAAGGTCACATTATTGCTCTGTGTTATAGCAGTGTACTTTTTTTACCATTTTAACTACTGGATTACTATAACTACAACTAAATTTAATTATCATTTTAAAGAAAATTAAATAAAAAAATCAAACTAATCTCCTACCTTTTTTAATGCAGGCAAAAGAATAAATATGACCAGTTGTTTCAATACCTGTTACGAAGCTGTTGAGAACAAGATCGGTGCTGCGTTTGCAAGGTATGGGCGATTTGTGGCAAGACACCCCTGGAAGATTATAATGATCGGGGTGTTTGTAAATGGCCTACTTGGCATTGGCATGCTGCGACTGAATGTTATCACTGATGTAGAACAAGTTTATACACCAATCGGAAGTCAGGCAAGTAAAGACAGCGACAAAGTTGCAGACTTATTCCCAGATATGAGCGGGTCAAATTTCATCGGATACCAAATGCCGGATTTTGGTCGATATGGTGAAGTTATCGTTATTCCCAAAACTGGAAATATACTTGATAGTGGGTTTCTCACAAAACTAACTGATTTTTACGACGTGATTCTCTCAATAAACACAACTGATGGAAACGGCAAGACAGTCACTCTAAATGACATCTGTGCAAGAAGTTTTGGTAACTGCGCCATCGACGGAGATGTATTCGTTGACGCACAATTTCAAGGTGACGTAAGCTCTAGCACATCTATACCTTTTCCTTACTACAGCCATGCTACCCGTGGTCAGATATACTACGAGCAAAATGTAGGCGGTGCTACTGTGTCCACCAATACGCTTGCTTCTGCCACTATGTTGAGCATGCGTGTAAATTTGCGCACTGACTCCAACTACTACACCGAGATGGCCAAACGTTGGCAAGACTCATTTCTGGAAACAATTCAAGAATATTCCTCCAGCGATTTTGATATTGCCTATGCGCATACTGATTCCTTGAGCGAAGAACTGAATGAAAATGTATCCGGTGATATTGCCATCTTCTCAATAACTTTCACAATTATGATAACGTATGCCTGTGTAGCAACTATGACGGCTCGTTGTGATGTCGTAGGCCAGAGGTCAAATCTAGGGTTTGCAGGGGTCATTGCTGCCGGTCTTGCTATTGTTGCAGCCTTTGGACTTGGGAGCGCCTGTGGGGTTGAATTTGTCAGCATCGTTGGAGTTGTACCTTTTTTGATAATTGGTAAAGTAATATACAGTCTTTATCTGTAAACTTTTATGTGAATTTGTAATTTTTACTAGGTGCAGTTATGTACTACTTTTGTGTCCATAAACAATCACATTTGTGGTTTGATGTTCTATCAAAGATGTGTTCCTTACAGACAATGACGTATTGTTTTCATTCTGTTACAGGTATTGGAGTTGACGACATGTTCATGCTGATGTCTGGTATAACAAGCACAAACTACGGGGACAGTGTTGAGACTCGTGTGGGGGAGACAATGAGAACAAGTGGTGTTTCCATCACTATCACGTCTCTCACTGACTTGCTAGCATTTGCCGCCGGGGCCTCTTCGGTATTTCTAAGCGTGAGAAACTTTTGCATTTATTGTGGTAAGTATTTTTAACTTTCTGTTTTTGACAGAAAATGCTATTCTTTCCCTCATAAACGTATTTTCACTATCGAATTCCATTACTACAAAAACGTTGTGTGTCATGAAAACATCTTATGAGCACCATTATGCGACACTAGTTTCACATTTTTACAGTATTATACCTGTAATTCTAAGATGTCTGTATATATTTGCAGGTATAGCAGTTATATTTTGCTACATTAATCAAGCGACCATTTTCATCGCAAGTATTGCCATTAACGAAAAAAGAACTGAGGACAATCGCCACTTTGCTACATGTTTCAAGATAGCAGAACCGAACGAAGATAAAAAGGACAGATCAAAATGCAACATGCTTTGTTGTACAGGCCGCAAACCAGAGAGCCAGTCAGAATCTGAGAGTTACCTTGACAAGTTCCCACGATGGCTGATACCGAAGATAATATTGCCTATACCAGCAAAGATCATTATCCTGGTTCTCTTTGCGGTCTATTTGGGAGTCTCAATCTGGGGTGTTACTCGATTGGAACAGGGCTTAGTTCTGAAAAACCTCGTTGCCGAGTCCTCTTATTACTACAGCTATAGGGAATATCTTGATAACAACTTCCCTCTAGGAACACCAGTGTCTTTGGTATTTGACGCACCGTTGAAATATTCTGACTCATCCGTCCAGACTGAAATAGATAACCTCCTTGCATCCTTTAAGGCAGAAAGTACAGTGCAGAACGATTTAGAAATCAACTGGCTGACAGAATATAAGAAAGATGCAAATTATCAAGACAGTTCCGAACAAGATTTCATTTCCGGTCTACAAGCCTTCTTAAATGTCATTAGTAACACACGTTTTCAGAACGATGTTATTATAAACAGTGACAATACAAGTATAACGTCAACAAGAATTCATTTGATGTCTGAAAGTATTAAAGACTCGCAGGAACAAGGGCAGTTTATGTTGCGCATGCGTGAACTTGCATCGAAAAGCTCGCTGTCTGTATTTGCGTTCTCGCCTGCTTTCATTTTCTATGAGCAGTATGTCGCCATTTTGTCCCAAACACTCCAGACTCTTGGGATAGCTGTTGCTATGGTTTTCCTCGTGACCTGCATTTTCATGCCACATCCTCTCTTGCTTTTGTATATTACGTCAACCGTCGCTATGATTACAGTAGGGGTGTTTGGTTTCTTACCGTTCCTTGATTTAACGTTAAGTTCTATCACGATGATTCACATAATAATGAGCATTGGTTTTTCTGTTGACTTTGCGGCACACATTTGCCATGGATACATGATCTCGACTGGCCAAAACAGAAATGAGCGGATGAAAGCTGGTATAATTCGGTCAGGTGCTCCCATATTCCATGGAGCTATTTCATCCATTTTAGGTGTTATCATGTTGGCAGCGGCCAAATCTTACATCTTTTACTCATTTTTCCAAGTAATGAGTCTCGTAATAACATTCGGAATACTTCACGCTTTGTTTTTGCTTCCTGTTATTCTCTCTTTGATTGGACCTTCGTCATCTGGCATGGGGTTAAATGTTAAGGTCGATGCAGAAGAGCCTAGCAAAAATAATATAGAACTGAAATGTTCAGCAAAAACGCCAGAAAACGGCTGTAGCAACTTTCAAAACCCTCATCAATCAGTTGACATGGGTAAGGTCTATGAAGTGAATCGAAGCACGTCGCAGACCAGTGTAAAAGCAGAACTCTCTACGCGGGAATCAAGTCGAAGCTTGGCAGATCTTAAACCAGACATTAGTCATAACTCATAGACGGGGGAGTTAATACAAGAACAATCCTTGATACTGTAGTACAAACGTTTTTCGAGTCAAGTTGCAGCCAGTTGGTATCGTTATGTTGGACTATGTTGGAAGTAATGTTTTGACAAATATTCGTTTTTTATTGTAATTTGAGCCTGCTGTTTTAAGCTTATATTATCCTGAAAACCTGGCGAAAAGCATCAAGACTTTTCCAGATTTTTATCATTCATGTGGATAAACGTCTTCAGCATTATAACTGTTACAGAAAAAAACTTTTGATTTCTTGTGGTACAGATACACAATAATAAATTTCTTTTCATCCATACATATTTAACATTCGATGGAGGAACCACAAACAAGCGAATTAAACATAGTTTGCTCTGGAGTTTAGACTGCGTTGCCAGTTTTGTTGAAAAAAACTGTGATATAACTGATAACCAATTTATTTATTTAACCGTCGATACGGTGTAAAATGTATAAGAAATACTCATTTTCTGTTTGTGTCATGTCTTAGTGATTTTTTAATGTTATCTGTTGCTTTTGAATGAGAAACAAATGTAGAATATGTTTTGAATGAGCCTGTGTGTGTTTGTATTTATATTCAAAATGCGTTGAAATGCCATTTGCTTATTATCTAAACAAATTCACGCACGCCTTTTTTAAGCATTAGATATATTCAAATTGATAAATAAAATCTGTAAGAGTTATCGGAAATGCCTTTGTCAGTCCGTCCTCAGTGGTTTTCAGTATGGGGATAAATGAGCTTTTTTTCGTAGAAGCATGTTTCACACTTCCAAAACCATTAGAATTGATTCTTTTTAAACTGAAACTTTATTTAGATAAATGCTTAGAACTTCAACAATTTATGACCGAGGCCCCCTCGCTTTGTCTCATCCGAAAGATAATTAGTAATGTTAGAGGAAGGGCCGGATGGGGGTCGAACCACTGGACCGCTGATCCGCTTCTGTTGCTAGTGTATTCTGGCTTGAATAGACAACATGATGAAATGTTGGCAACAAACAAATTCAAAATAGAGTGGTTTCATTTCAAATGTGTAAGTGAATATGATGCACACTTGAATGTACGTCTTGAACAATATGAAATACGTATGCCTTTCCTCTTTGTATATATATTTCCCTTTCAGCTCTATTTACGGTACTGTAATTATTTTCAAAATTCAGTCGATCGTAATTGAGCTCTTAAAGATCATATATCTTGTGTTCATTATATTCTGGTCTTGTAAAGACTTATTATATTAATTTTACTTGCTTTCTTTAATATATTAATACAAAATTCGAATGACTTTTTAATGCTGCATCTTTGATATAGTATTTATACAATATTTAATATAATTATGTGATGTAACATATACTATGACAATTACAGAATAATAAATGTTAGAACTAGGGCTTCTGAGAATTTCTAAACTAGATTTTTTAGATGTTCAGTATTTGACATGGCATAAATTCAATTACTGCGAAATACAGCATGGAGATAAGGTAATAAATCAGACAGTTAATTCAACTTCATAATTAACACTGCGCTTTGACCAAGATTTCTGAACTACATGTATGAGTATCTTAATTTTGTTTAAGCTTTATATTGTAGTGTAGTATTTATTATAACTAAACGACATGTCTTTCTCACGAGCACGAATATTTTACGTAAATATAGACACACCAGACAGACAAACAAGCCGTACACCCCTCCCCACCCATTTACCCACAGTAAATCTGTGGGGAATATGAAGAAATGCCAGATCATCCGAAGGTGCGGAATCTGCAGACACAAAGATACAGATTCATTTAGCGACTAATTGCATGAATATTCTAGCTTAATGTGCAAGACAATTAGTGAGAATAAACTCACATGAGGCAAAATATTTATGTTATTTACTACCATGGACAGAAACAATAAAGCAAGAAGACAGCTAATAATATCGCAAGAAGTATTACATGTAGATGTGATCACGTACAATTTGTTATTTGGCATATTCCATTGGATGCTTTTTTTCATGATAGCTTGAGTTCTCATAAACACTTTTATATCTGTTTTTTTATTAAGGAATTGTTTCATAAATATTTTCTGGTATGCTTAATTTCAAACGTAATGTCAAAGTTCTTCTAATAGAATTACAACTCTGCTCCTTAAAGATTTAGAATATTAAACGTATTTACGACACTATTACTTGTTTGCCGTATGTCTGACAAACGTGTCTCGGACTCACCTGGGACTGCGTCCCCTCGATTATCTAATACGCAAAACTTAAATACCTATCCGTAATACAGAAAATTGACATACAGAATACAAATTTTTGACAGCCAGACGAGCAATTATCTAAACATGTCTGCACATAATTTTACTTTTAACAATCTCTCAATTAATGACCATAGCCTCAAACCTTTAACTGTCAGTTTTGATGGCCATATTTTCCCCTAATTACATTACAATAATGTGACCATGATTTGAATGCCAGAACAGTATTCATTTTATAAACAATGCAGAGTGAACAAAAGACTAAAGAATCCTTATTGCTTGATATAGGAACATGCATTTATGCTGAAATAAAATGTTATGTTTTTTGCTCTATTTTCCTTATACACAGCGCAGAACTTTACAAAGTACTTGTACAGAAGCTGTTGGGGTTATACAGATTTTTTGTCGCACGTGTGTAGCAACCTATGACATAACATATCAATCAAGAGCAAATAAACCCTCCTACTGAGTAAAAACGACTCCGGTTACGTGATACCCTAGTCGAAAGAGATAATGTTATAAACAAACATTGAGTCATCACACTGCACACGATTTTTTTATTATTAGTACACTATCCATTCTATCAACATACCATAACAATACATAATTTACCGGTTAGTAACGCCTGTGAAGCAATTTCAATAGCGACAAGCGAAGAGGAGCACGCGGTATCTAATGTCATGGCGGGTCTAGAAAGGTTGTACACAAATGACAACCTGGCACTGATAATACTGTTGTGGGTTCCTGTGACCGAATACGTGCTTCTAATAGTGTTGTCATCCATCACTTGTGCCTTATAGTCATCAGTCATAGATCCTGTAAACCCGTTTGTATTAAACTTACTATTATCGTATACATGAAATTGATTTTTTTAATCTAAAATCATCGTTTTCTCGCAGTGTTTATTTGTGATTAACTGAAGTTGAAGGAGTTTGGTTTTTTAATATGAATCCAGAAAAGAATTACTGATTCAGTCTTTGTTTTTGTTTGTTTGTTTGTTTGTTGTTGTTTTTCTTAGCAAACAATCTCATAATTAAGGTAAAATATATTGTTTATGAGTCAGTAGTCAGTGTGTCGAAAACGTGTGCTAAAATATTTAAAAGAAGAGTTTGAATTTGTTTTCAAAATCACAATATTTATAGTCTTACTAATGTAAACCCCAGTTTGTGTTCCTTCTATCTCACTCCTTGTTATTCTACCATCCTCTAACACCATATGAACACAATCCAAGACGATTCTCTGCTGTGGGTCTACAAGCTCCGCCTCCATGTCATTAATACCATACAATCGATGGTCCCACTCATCTATACTACATGAAACAGACCAACACGATGTAAGTTCATGTTTGTGCTTCTCTCAATTAATAATGATAATAATAAAAATAATCATCATCATCATAATAGTATACATATTAGCGACAGCTCAGTCAGATAACATTATAATTTCCATTGCATGTCTTTTTGTTTTCTGCAACATTGCATTAGTGCACAAACACACACAATGTGTCTGGACAGTGAAAATCATCTTAAAGTTTGATAAAGAAAATCACTGTAAATTTAGTATCAAACCGTAGATCTTTATGCATAGACGAACATGAAAGCGTATACATAGCACATGTGGATGATGAAATACAAAGGCGAGAGGTAGTTCAAAATTTTTATCCTCTTTCCTGACAAATAAAAAACAAATTAGCATTTAGATTGTGGTTTCAATCATTGACAGATTATAATTCAACCAGGTTGAAATAATAGTAGCTTACTAGTTTACATCTCTTCTATTAGCATGTTTTTCGTCGCTGAGCATAGAGAAGCGTAAATGCAATATTGTTACCCGTTTAAGAACCCCGCAGTGCGAACGTATGTTTTTCAAGGGGCATTTCGGTCTGGGTCGGTCCGAGAAATTTGCAACCCACACCGACAATTGCTATCACCTCTGTTCCTGACATCATCAGCTTATCATATAAGTAATTCTGCTATAGATGATAACTTTTAAAACAAATAGTGTGATTAAATCGCACGGGTAGATAATTGCTTTGAAATCGGTAAGATGTGTTTTCAAAAATCAATTTGAAAAGAAAGCGTATAGATTCGTTTTGATAAAAAAATAGAAAAAGACTGTATTTCTGATCGATTGAATACAAATCCCCGATGATTAGATGGTTGCAATGTGTTGAAGTGATCTACACAACTTGCAGGAGTATAAATTTCTTTTGAAAATATACCGATAAATTTTGCTTCTGACTATCAGCAATTTTAAATTTTCAGCGTAGGTCTATTTGGAAACAACTGAGAAACATATACACTTAAAATGTTTATTCAATTGTAGAAATGATATCTAAGTATTTCTAATGATAAATTATATATTTGAGAAAATTATTTTATAATGATAGCTAGAGAAAAGTACATGATGCATATTCGAATGTAACAACTTTAATCGCTACTTTTTACAGACCGAAAAAGAAGTCTATAAATGAAAAAAAAATCTCTGAATTCAAGATTTTCCTAATGATTATTTATCACTAGTATAACCAGTAAAAAGCATGATAACTATAAACAAGACATAAAGAAATATAACTGTATTCTAATTTTTAAATCTGCTTCTGTTAAGACAATTCCGTTAAATAAAAACGACCATACTCACCCCCTCCCCCCAATATATATATCACAATAAATATAAATATAAATGAAATATAAATAAATAAAAATAAGAGAAAAAGTAAATTAAAACCATCAATTTGTCAACTGATGAAAAGAATAGATCTTATTTTTATATAATATAATCCACTAGTCTCTTTCATAACATTTGAGAACTGAAAATATAGCATACCTCTGCTGTTTCTTGGCCCTTCTGATCTCATGACAAACTTGCATTTTATAGCCACAGGATTGGTAGGATTTTGCAGGCCCTGAGCTGTGTCATTTGGTCTCTACCTATTATATTTTCTTTAAAAAAAACCTTATGGAAAACAGTTCTGTTAATAGAAAATTTGCTTATTCAGCTCATACCAGCGCGTAAAAAGTAAGGTTGCAAACAATCATGTTACTAAGTATATCAGTTACTGGTACACTTAGTGACGTGGTTCTTTGCAACCGTTTACTTGGAACTATATTACAATCTCAATAATTGTTCGTCCAATCATATTTGACAAATGCTTTGGGAAAACCCCTCTGAATACCAGGATCGATGCGTTATTGCATAATTTATACGTAGACCTAAGATACGCGTTCACTCCGAGTAGACGTGTTAAGTTACACCTCTGTGAGTAGGAATATCTGTTTCCAGTTAATCTGTGAAATATACCCTGTAATATGGTTATGCAAGTATAAGAAAAAAAAAACTTTCCAGCGATATAACGCCAGTTTAAAAGCCTAGGGGGCATATCCGGGCGGCCAGTCCATCTTACCAGTGTTTCTGGGTAGACCAACCAGTTTACTAACCAATTTCTCCGCAAGTGACTGACTTCTTTCACACTTGCGTCAGAAGTGAGGGACAATTGACGCATTCTTTGAGATCAATTATCACAGAGAAATTTTGCCGGCCATGAACCGGGATTGTCAAAATTGACAATCCGATGCTCTACCAATTGAGCTAGCAGGGCCGCTGATATGAAATAAACGTCATTCTGATAAATATAAGAAAGAATATATAAAAATATCAAAACATGTTACATTGTACTGCAAATCTAATATAGCCAGTAAGCAAAAAAAAATAATATAATTTGTTGTCGTTGAGAATTCGTGAACAGACAGGCAGGCAGGCAGACAGACAGACAGTACAAACTCGATGCTCCTCCAAAGTCTTATAAAGCACATGGGGTAACAAATTGAATAGCAGAGTACTATTCTGGAGAGTTTAAGTGCGTGTGCATAACCTTTATTGTCATACCTGGGGTTTTATCACTTGATCGGTATTATATTTCTGTGCCCAAAATACTTCATATACATACAATGGGAAATACTGCAGAATGTTAAAACTATTTATATTTCATTACAAAAACCAGTTTCGACTTTTCGGAATGTAATCGACTACTTGTTTCTATTAATAGGCTGTTATTTCACTCAATTAACAGATAAACAATGTGAAATACTGCAGAACGATAAAGCTGTGTCATTCAAAGTACAAGTTTCGACTGTATGATGACAATTGTCGGAAATTTTCTATTGATAGGCTGTTATTTCACTCAGTTTACCTTTGGAATAAAGGACTAGGTGCTTACAAGGAAGTCTTTACAATGTATGACAATTTTTCGGAAACTTACCGAATACGTGTTTCTATTGATAGGCTGTTATTTAACTCAGTTTACCTTTGGAATAAAGGATAGGTGCGTACATGGAAGCTTTTACATTAGAGAAACTAGGAAGAAATGAAGCGTTTTTATTGGACCCACGTTACAATAGGACAGATGCCAATATTATCAAAATTAGTGCCTCGCACTGGAAAACTGGCGGGTCTTCGGAGAAAAGAAATTTATACGCCAACGGACTATTTTATCTTCAATGAAATTATTAATGTGTTTGTTGTAAAGTGTAGTAACATCAGAATCGACGTTTTATAAACATGAAAGTTCTTGGCATGAATCAACGAGTCTGAGTTACACTAAGTAACCTTTTTTGTTTAATTAATGAATTATAAAATCTTTTCTTTTATAAATTTGTGAAAAGGAAAATAACGTTTTGGTGTTAATAGACTTCATTATCTAAAGATTCGACCGCTTTGTTTGAAAAATAGCCACCGGTCTCATGACTTATGAGTTGCATGCAGATAACCGAAACTAGCTTAATGCATGTACGGTGGCGTGATGATGACCTTATACATTAAGGACATACATAGCGTAAGAGACAGAAGCCACCAAGACACCATCAACAGAATAAAAGGTATCTAGTGCAAAAACATCACCGTTTAACAGCTTGTTCAGTTTGCAGTTTCCTTTTCATTAATGTGTTCATATCAACTTAATGCTTCTCCAAAATAAATGTCCGTGTTTACTAGATTACCGGAGGAAATAACTTGATGGTTGTACCAACAAATTGACAGAAAGGCAAATGTTCCAGTCTTAGTTCAAATCCCACCAACGGTGAGATTTTTTCGTTACTTTTTATTCTACCCTCATGAAACTGGTTCTGGCTTGAATCCGAAAAGCAATCATCAAACAATATCAAACTTACTGAAATAACTTGTTTTACAGTCCTTGTAAAATAATAATGTAAAAAGACGAATATTCAGTTAATCTGATAAATACATTTTGTCGAATACTAGTACGTTGCGATGGTTATTAACTGACTTAATTGGCGGCACGTAAAGCATTTGTAATATAGTTATGGGATCCCTGACCCCTCACATTTGCATGATTTAACAAAGTACAGTTATATTTTCACCACAAACTAGTATATAACAAAAGAAACTATTGTTAGAAGATTTAAGAGTCGTGCTGGATTCATGAATGGCCATGTGAATGTTGCGGCTATCGATTTTTACACGTCAAATTTAACTTTACTTGTAAGTGCATACGATACGTACCTGCGAACACTACAGTTTCGATTGCCAACTCATTTGCAAACCAATAAAATGTTTTACATCAGATTGCACTTGTAGCGACCCAAAACATCACAGTCATTGTGGTTAAATTTTATACAATGTCTTTGTGTGACAAACAAGTATAATTATTTTGTGAAGATAGCTGTCATCTGATCGGATAGTATTAAAAAGTGATCACTTCAACAATACAAGAAAAAAACAGACTCGGGGATATCTATTGTGGTATGTCTTTATTGACATGTACTCTGCTACCTTAATGTTTTGGGTGCAGCTCATTCTAAATAACAGTAAATTATACTGACCGTCCACATTTGCATGATTTAACAAAGAAGTGCAGAACAAAAGAGCATGTGGTAATGTTTGTGGGTAAAACCTATTGTTAGATTTAAGAGCCATACTGGGGATCCATGAAATACGCGGAACAAAGATTATTTGAGATAGGCATTTCATATGATATGAAATTAACTTAAATAACCATTCGGAATAGCTCACCGATTGACGGAAAGGGCTGAAAAGTTGAGATCGCCGATCTGTGAAAACAGAGATACGGGTGCGCTACTAGTATCTTATGTTACGTGTATGTAAATCTGCCGTATGCAAACGATTAACAGTTGTAAAACATATCTCGTGTACAGTACTGTTATGACATCATCGGTGATTACTCCATGAACAACTAAAGTTGTGACGTCGTTTATTTCACAATGAAACGTTTGGATACATTAACTATAATAAACAGTTGAGATGCTTAAAAATATATAGTTGTGACGTCACGCGTTACAAGATGAACAGTTTAGATTCATAGGTTTTGCATTTGAGACCCCGCGCGTTGAGACGTATTTTAGGTCACAAGAAACGAAGTTCACGGTTCTGGCGTCAACAATGGTTTTCTCCTCTGAAAGTACTGGTTAGATTTACTTCAAATTTGCTGTTTAGCATTCTTGTGACTTTCTTACTGTAAACTGCTCATAATATACCATTTGACTCCTTTTAGGGGTCCATCAGAGCTAAGAATAGAAAAAAATATAACATCATCTTATGGACCAGTGGTTAGATCTTCATCAAACTAGGTTTGTTGCATTCTTAAACTGTTCTCTATCAAATTTGCTCAAATAGATTTTTCGGATTCTTAAATTGAAATACCTTTAACATCTTCTTCTCATAAACTAATGAATAGATCATCAACAAACTTGATATATCCTTAGAATGTTCTCTCTCAAATTTGCTCAAATAAATTTGGTCGGCCCCTTTTAAGGGTCACAAGATCAAAAAAGGAAATACCTTAACACATCTTTTCATGAACCAATTGATAAATCATCACTAAGTTTGGTTTGTAGGATTCTTAGATGGTCTTTTATCAATTGTGCTCAAGTTAAGCGACGTTAGAGCTATAAATAGAAATACCTCAAAATGGCTTCTCCTCATGAACCAATTGATGGATCATTACTATATCCTACTTGATCTGTAGGATTCATAGGTGGTCGTTGACCTAACTTGCTAAAAATAAATTTGGATTGCCCTTATTTGAGGCTGCTAGAACTAGAAAAAGTAATAACGTCTTCACATGAACCAATGGATGGATCATCACCACACTTGCTTTCTAGCATCCTTTGATGGTTTGCTAAAAATAACTGTAGTTGGCCATTTTTAATTGAACTAGCGCATAGATCATCACCAGATTAGTCTGTAGCATTCTTATGTGGTCTTCTAACAATTTTTCTCCAATGAATTTGGTAAACCCTTTTAGGGTCCTCTAGTGCTAAAATTAGAAATCCTTTTGAATGACTTCTTCACATGAACCAATGGATGGGCTATTATTAGTTTTCTTTTGTAGTATTATTTGATGGTCTTTTATCAAGTTTACTTTATGCTTATATCTGCCTAGACGTGTACCTTTTTATACTACCTGTTTAGTTCAAGGTTACCTTATTGCTCTGTATTATAGTGGTGTGCCATTCTTACCACTTTAAATACTGGGTTATTGCATTGCTCTATATTATAGAGGTTTTAGACCTAAGGTTGAAGTTCTCATGATATATGATATCTACAGTATCACTTTATTCTTTCCTTTTTTTTCTCCCCTTTTTGTTTGACGCATATGCTGTCAATAGAGATAAGAGTGAAAAAAAAAACTTTGAAAAGTACTTCTCAAGAACTAATGCAACATTTCTTTAAGTAAGCGATGCAGGGCCATTATGGCACTCTTGTTTGTGAAACTTCTTGTAAAAGCATTCATAGGTACCATCAAGAAAATATTAACTCTTTGGAAATTTTGATTCAAAATCTGGATAAAATTTAAGCCATGCCAGGAAAAGTTTCGGTAAAAGCGCATCTTATAGATTTCTCGGTGTACTGGTAAAAAAGACTGCAAATTAAAGTAAAGACCAGTCTAGTTGTGAAGACACCATAATTACCCGTCTCTAGTTTAAACTTAAAAATCGTTTTCGAGAGAAAAAAAATAGCAAAAGGGAAATAATTATGAAACAAGAAGTATCTTTTGAAAAGACACGCTGCCGATGAAATTGCGAAGGTAAACACTGACAATTTGTATATAAGAACTGCAGCTCACATTAGGTTATTGGCATCAGACTAATTATGATACATAAGACCAATCGTATAAGGTAAGTCATGAACATTGTATTTAGAAGCTTCTAAGTTTATGCATCAAAATCCATCCGCAAACACGAGTTCTCAACACATTTTAGCTACGCCTGTTTCCAGTAACAGACATTAAGCGAAATATTGGACAGTCTTCTATGAATGTATGCTTTCATTTCAGGCATTTTATTTATATTTGAACTGTTAATATTTATTGTTCGTTTGCACAACTAAATTTAATTATCACTTAAAAAAACAACGAAGCATTTTTTTCAAAATGATAAGATGTGGAATCGTGTTTTGCCGGATGATTTCAAAAAAGAACAGAAACCGACACAGTCTAACAAACTGTCCTATATTTCTTTATGCAGGCAAAGAATAAAATATGGCCAGTTGTTTCAATACCTGTTACGAAGCTGTTGAGAACAAGATCGGTGCTGCGTTTGCAAGGTATGGGGGATTTGTGGCAAGACACCCCTGGAAGATTATAATGATCGGGGTGTTTGTAAATGGCCTACTTGGCATTGGCATGCTGCGACTGAATGTTATCAATGATGTAGAACGAGTTTATACACCAATCGGAAGTCAGGCAAGTAAAGACAGCGACAAAGTTGCAGACTTATTCCCAGATATGAGCGGGTCAAATTTCATCGGATACCAAATGCCGGATTTTGGTCGATATGGCGAAGTTATCGTAATTCCCCAAACTGGAAATATACTTGATAGTGGGTTTCTCACAAAACTAACTGAGTTTTACGACGTGATTCTCTCAATAAACACAACTGATGGAAACGGCAAAACAGTCACTCTAAATGACATCTGTGCAAGAAGTTTTGGTAACTGCGCCATCGACGGAGATGTATTTGTTGACGCCCAATTTCAAAGTGACGTAAGCTCTAGCACATCTATACCTTTTCCTTACTACAGCCATGTTACCCGTGGTCAGATATACTACGAGCAAAATGTAGGCGGTGCTACTGTGTCCACCAATACGCTTGCTTCTGCTACTATGTTGAGCATGCGTGTAAATTTGCGCACTGACTCCGACTACTACACCGAGATGGCCAAACGTTGGCAAGACTCATTTCTGGAAACAATTCAAGAATATTCCTCCAGCGATTTTGATATTGCCTATGCGCATACTGATTCTCTGAGCGAAGAACTGAATGAAAATGTGTCCGGTGATATTGCCATCTTCTCAGTAACTTTCACAATGATGATAACGTATGCTTGTGTGGCAACCATGTCAGCACGTTGTGATGTTGTAGGTCAGAGGTCAAATCTAGGGTTTGCAGGGGTCATTGCTGCTGGTCTTGCTATCGTTGCGGCCTTTGGACTTGGGAGCGCCTGTGAGGTTGAATTTGTCAGCATCGTTGGAGTTGTACCTTTTTTGATAATTGGTAAAGTAATATACAGTCTTTATCTGTAACCTTTAATGTGAATTTGTAATTTTTACTAGGTGCAGTTATGTACTACTTTTGTGTCCATAAATAACCACATTTGTGTTTTGATGTTCTATCAAAGATGTGTTCCTTACAGACAATGACGTATTGTTTTCATTCTGTTACAGGTATTGGAGTTGACGACATGTTCATGCTGATGTCTGGTATAACAAGCACAAACTACAGGGACAGTATTGAGACTCGTGTGGGGGAGACAATGAGAACAAGTGGTGTTTCCATCACTATCACGTCTCTCACTGACTTGCTAGCATTTGCCGCCGGGGCCTCTTCGGTATTTCTAAGCGTGAGAAACTTTTGCATCTATTGTGGTAAGTATTTTAACTTTCTGTTTTTGACAGAAAATGCTATTCTTTCCCTCATAAACGTATTTTCACTATCGAATTCCATAACTACAAAAAAGTTGTGTGTCATGAAAACATCTTATGAGCACCATTATGCGACACTAGTTTCACATTTTTACAGTATTGTACCTGTAATTCTAAGATGTCTGTATATATTTGCAGGTATAGCAGTTATATTTTGCTACATTAATCAAGCGACCATTTTCATCGCAAGTATTGCCATTAACGAAAAAAGAACTGAGGACAATCGCCACTTTGCTACATGTTTCAAGATAGCAGAACCGTACGAAGATAAAAAGGACAGATCAAAATGCAACATGCTTTGTTGTACAGGCCGCAAACCAGAGAGCCAGTCAGAATCTGAGAGTTACCTTGACAAGTTCCCACGATGGCTGATACCGAAGATAATATTGCCTATACCAGCAAAGATCATTATCCTGGTTCTCTTTGCGGTCTACTTGGGAGTCTCAATCTGGGGTGTTACTCGAATGGAACAGGGCTTAGTTCTGAAAAACCTCGTTGCCGAGTCCTCTTATTACTACAGCTATAGGGAATATCTTGATAACAACTTCCCTCTAGGAACACCAGTGTCTTTGGTATTTGACGCACCGTTGAAATATTCTGACTCATCCGTCCAGACTGAAATAGATAACCTCCTTGCATCCTTTAAGGCAGAAAGTACAATGCAGGACGATTTAGAAATCAACTGGCTGACAGAATATAAGAAAGATGCAAATTATCAAGACAGTTCCGAACAAGATTTCATTTCCGGTCTACAAGCCTTCTTAAATGTCATTAGTAACACACGTTTTCAGAACGATGTTATTATAAACAGTGACAATACCAGTATAACTTCAACAAGAATTCATTTGATGTCTGAAAGTATTAAAGACTCGCAGGAACAAGGGCGGTTTATGTTGCGCATGCGTGAACTTGCATCGAAAAGCTCGCTGTCTGTATTGCGTTCTCGCCTGCTTTCATTTTCTATGAGCAGTATGTCGCCATTTTGTCCCAAACACTCCAGACTCTTGGGATAGCTGTTGCTATGGTTTTCCTCGTGACCTGCATTTTCATGCCACATCCTCTCCTTCTTTTGTATATTACGTCAACCGTCGCTATGATTACAGTAGGGGTGTTTGGTTTCTTACCGTTCCTTGATTTAACGTTAAGTTCTATCACGATGATTCACATAATTATGAGCATTGGTTTTTCTGTTGACTTTGCGGCACACATTTGCCATGGATACATGATCTCGACTGGCCAAAACAGAAATGAGCGGATGAAAGCTGGTATAATTCGGTCAGGTGCTCCCATATTCCATGGAGCTATTTCATCCATTTTAGGTGTTATCATGTTGGCAGCGGCCAAATCTTACATCTTTTACTCATTTTTCCAAGTAATGAGTCTCGTAATAACATTCGGAATACTTCACGCTTTGTTCTTGCTTCCTGTTATTCTCTCTTTGATTGGACCTTCGTCATCTGGCATGGGGTTAAATGTTAAGGTCCATGCAGAAGAGCCTAGCAAAAATAATATAGAACTGAAATGTTCAGCGAAAACGCCAGAAAACGGCTGTAGCAACTTTCAAAACCCTCATCAATCAGTTGACATGGGTACGGTCTATGAAGTGAATCGAAGCACGTCGCAGACCAGTGTAAAAGCAGAACTCTCTACGCGGGAATCAAGTCGAAGCTTGGCAGATCTTTAACCAGACATTTGTCATAACTGATAGACGGGGGAGTTAATACAAGAACAATCCTTGATACTGTAGTACAAACGTTTTTCGAGTCAAGTTGCAGCCAGTTGGTATCGTTATGTTGGACTATGTTGGAAGTAATGTTTTGACAAATATTCGTTTTTTATTGTAATTTGAGCCTGCTGTTTTAAGCTTATATTATCCTGAAAACCTGGCGAAAAGCATCAAGACTTTTCCAGATTTTTATCATTCATGTGGATAAACATGTACAGCATTATAACTGTTACAGAAAAAAAAACTTTTAATTTCTTGTGGTACAGATACACAATAATAAATTTCTTTTCATCCATACATATTTAACATTCGATGGAGGAACAACAAACAAGCGAATTAAACATATTTTGCTCTGGAGTTAAGACTGCGTTGCCAGTTTTGTTGAATAAACTGTGATATAACTGATAACCAATTTATTTATTTAACCGTCGATACGGTGTAAAATGTATAAGAAATACTCATTTTCTGTTTGTGTCATGTCTTAGTGATTTTTTAATGTTATCTGTTGCTTTTGAATGAGAAACAAATGTAGAATATGTTTTGAATGAGCCTGTGTGTGTTTGTATTTATATTCAAAATGCGTTGAAATGCCATCTGCTTATTATTTAAACAAATTCACGCACGCCTTTTTTAAGCATTAAATATATTCAAATTGATAAATAAAATCTGTAAGAGTTATCGGAAATGCCTTTGTCAGTCCGTACTCAGTGGTTTTCAGTATGGGGATGAATGAGCTTTTTTTCGTAGAAGCATGTTTCACACTTCCAAAACCATTAGAATTGATTCTTTTTAAACTGAAACTTTATTTAGATAAATGCTTAGAACTTCAACAATTTATGACCGAGGCCCCCTGAAGAGGTTAGGTAATTTAGTTTCCATACTCAGTATATAGCACTGATAAGTATATAGCACTGATACATGTGACTCGCTTTGTCTCATCCAAAAGACAATTAGTAATGTTAGAGGAAGGGCCGGATGGGGGTCGAACCACTGGACCGCTGATCCGCTTCTGTTACTAGTGTATTCTGGCTTGAATAGACAACATGATGAAATGTTGGCAACAAACAAATTCAAAATAGAGTGGTTTCATTTCAAATGTGTAAGTGAATATGATGCACACTTGAATGTACGTCTTGAACAATATGAAATACGTATGCTTTTCCTCTTTGTATATATATTTCCCTTTCAGCTCTATTTACGGTACTGTAATTATTTTCAAAATTCAGTCGATCGTAATTGAGCTCTTAAAGATCATATATCTTGTGTTCATTATATTCTGGTCTTGTAAAGACTTATTATATTAATTTTACTTGCTTTCTTTAATATATTAATACAAAATTCGAATGACTTTTTAATGCTGCATCTTTGATATAGTATTTATACAATATTTAATACAATTATGTGATGTAACATATACTATGACAATTACCGAATAATAAATGTTAGAACTAGGGCTTCTGAGAATTTCTAAACTAGATTTTTTTTAGATGTTCAGTATTTGACATGGCATAAATTCAATTACTGCAAAATATAGCATGGAGATAAGGTAATAAATCAGACAGTTAATTCAACTTCATTATTATGCCCCCGAAGGGAGGCATATAGGTTTAACCGTGTGTCCGTCTGTCCTTCTGTCCGTCCGCATTTTTCTTGTCCGGTCAATAACTTTGTTATTATAAGGTGGATTTTAAAATAACTTGGCATGAATGTGTGGCACAATTAGTCGACGTGTCATGCGCAAGACCTGGGTCTCTAGCTCAAAGGTCAAGGTCGCATTCAGGCTTCAAAAGTCATTTTTGAGGTAATGCAGTGATGGTCGTGTCCGGTCTGTTTCTTTGTCATTCACGATTGGATTTTAAAATAACTTGGCATAAATGTGTGTCACATTATGTCAACGTGTTATGCGCAAGACCTTGGTCTCTAGCTCAAAGGCCAAGGTCCCACTTAGGCTTCAAATATCATTTTTTATGATAATGCAGTGATGGTCGTGTCCGGTCTGTTTCTTTGTCATTTATGGATAGATTTTAAAATTATTTGGCATAAATTTGTTGCACATTATGACGACGTGTCATGCACAAGACCCAGATCTGTATCTCAAAGGCCAAGGTCACAGTTGGGCTTCAAAACCTCATTCTCATTATAATGCAGTATGCAGTAATGTTTTTTTCTGGTCTGTATCTTTGTCATTCATAAATGAATTTTAAAGTAACTTGGCATAAATGTGTTGCACATTATGATGATGGGTCTGTAGGACACTTAGGCTTCAAATGTCATTTTTGAGATAATGCAGTGATGGTCGTGTCCAGTCTTTTTTTGCATAGATGAGCTGCATAGATTTTCAAATTAATAGGATAGGTCAAGTTAACACTTCAGACTTCTAATGCTGTGTGTCAAAAAATTGGGTTCGGGGCCACATGTCTGTTTTTCATAACGGCAATCGCAGTCATAATAGCTTCGCGCTTGACTAAGACATCTACATTTCAGAAAAGGTAAACCTTAATAGACATGGAGAATGCAGAACATATCGAACAAATATTATGTAATTAAAGACTTTGTGTCTACTAATATCTTATTTAAGTGCCAGTGCTTAAACCTAAAATCCTTGCATTTGCATAGGCCACTAGATGAGATGTACTGAGGTCAAGTTTACTCTTTCGACTTCAAATGCCTTCTATCTAAACATTGGGTGTCGGGGGCACATGTCTGTTTACAACGACAGCTCTTGTTAACACTTACTGAAGCTTTATGTTAAAGTGAAGGGTTAATAATAACAAAACGACATGTCTTTCTCACGAGCGCGAACTTTTTACATAAAGATAAACACAACAGACAGACAAACAAGCCGTACACCCCCCTTTGGAACAAGTCTCCAATTATCTCCGTGCGCATGCTCTGCTTGAAAATACGAATTCAGGAAAAAGAAAAATTATCATTATGTACATGTTGCCAAAAATGTTCTTTCGCCTGATTAACCTTTGCAATATATATACTAGAGTAGCTGCAAATGAATCAAACCATACCAAATATTTTGGAGGTATGGCAATACTACTTGAATTATTGACGTGTTTTCATACGTGAGAGACACAAAATGTCGATTTAAAAATAGCTGTTATACTCGGTAAGACATAATATTTCAGAACCTGTCACATAGCGTACTAGGGAAAGGTATAAATGAAAGGCAAGCAGCAATCTTCAGCTGCTCAGTTGTCCACTGGTATTGCGCTGGACTGTTAATCCAGAGGTCGCAAGATCGACCCCCTTTCCTCCACTAACATTACTAATTGTCTTTCGGATGAGACGTTAAACATCAGTGCTACACACTGAGCATGAAAAAGAACCAAAGGTGTCTATGGAATGGGATGCTTTTTTGTATCTTGCACTATCCCTCACAACCTAAACTAATTAACCTCTGCATGTGATGTCAGTCACTTAGGCAACCGGAACCGACGATAAATAAACTCAGATAGATTTAGCAGATCAATGTCGCTGATCAGTGTTCCAGTGGTAACACGTTTGACTGGTAATGTAGGGGTCATGAGATTGATACCCCGCTCCACCACTAAAATTAGTAATTGTCTTTCGGATAAGACGTTAAACCAAGGTCACATGGATCAGTGCTATACATTAAGCATAAAAAAGAACCAGGGGTGTCTCTTGAATCGGAAGCTTACTGTATGTTGCACTATTTACCACAACATAAAATAACTTATTTCTGCAAGGTGCATCGGTCATACGGGCAACTGATACTAACTATAAATAAAATCAGAGAGAAAAATAGAAAGAACTTCAGCATCTTCCAGAAACCCCTTTAATCAAAAATGAACTCGTCCAACTGACAGAGATAGCATAATCCATTCGGCATAAATGGGTTAAAATTCCACATAAACTTTCATTCAAATAGTTCAGGAAAATACTTTTAGTGTGCCTCTGACAATTTTATATAAAATGTTAACGTCAACCCGATTTGTTTTACCACATGACTTAAACAAGAAGGAGGGAACAAAATAGTTATACTGAAAGGAAAATAAGCTATAATTATTATAAAACATCTGCTTAGAAAACCGAGGTCGATTTGATTTTACAAATTATCATACAAAACTGTCAACGTCGCATGAATTTTGAACAGTACTACTAAATAATGTCAAATCTAGAAAAAAAAGAACATTAAAATATACAATTAATCTGAATCAAAACAAAGGGCGCCATTATGGCCTTAGGAAGCTGCTAAAACGATAAGTGCAATGTATGTAAGTATTTGACAATGCTGTATGCCAAATATAAAAGCTTAAGATTGTTTGGTTTATGAAAAAGTACATTAAAAGGTTTCCATATGTCTTTATTACTTCCTCTATTTTTGTAAGTAAAAGATATGACTTATTGGGACCAAAAATGATCCCAGAAACATAGTTTGAACTATCCCGAGTCAGGCCAACATGAAAAACTACATGCAAAACTCTTAGCTTTATAGTTTCTGACGAGAAGAAAAAAACAGACAGACCCCAGGGACATTATCTGAAAAATCTTGTACCACAATGCTACACGTCCCATTTCAGAAATCTCATATGGTTTCAGACAAGATTTTTCACAGATTTTGCCTACAAAACAAAGCGCTGAAGCACTGGAGCGGCGGGGTTCTCTAAAGATGAACGGTGATAATAGTGTGATTACTAAAGCGTTGAAGCACTGGAGCGGCGGGGTTCTCTCAAGATGAAGGGAGACAATAGAGTGATTACTAAAGCGCTGAAGCACTGGAGCGGCGGGATCCTCTCAAGATGAACGGAGACAATAGTGTGATTACTAAAGCGCTGACGCACTGGAGCGGCGGGGTCCTCTCAAGATGAACGGTGACAATAGTGTGATTACTAAAGCGCTGGAGCGGCGGGGTTCTCTCAAGATGAACGGAGACAATAATGTGATTACTAAAGCGCTGAAGCACTGGAGCGGCGGGGTTCTCTCAAGATGAACGGAGACAATAGTGTGATTACTAAAGCGCTGGAGCGGCGGGGTTCTCTCAAGATGAACGGAGACAATAGTGTGATTACTAAAGCGCTGAAGCACTGGAGCGGCGGGGTTCTCTCAAGATGAACGGAGACAATAGTGTGATTACTAAAGCGCTGGAGCGGCGGGGTTCTCTCAAGATGAACGGTAACAACAGTGTGATTACTAAAGCGCTGGAGCGGCGGGGTTCTCTCAAGATGAACGGAGACAATAGTGTGATTACTAAAGCGCTGGAGCGGCGGGGTTCTCTCAAGATGAACGGTGACAATAGTGTGATTACTAAAGCGCTGGAGCGGCGGGGTTCTCTCAAGATGAACGGTGACAGTGTGTAAGCTCTATGCAAGAAAAGTTGGTGCAAAGGGGTTAAGAAAGCTTTTGGCATCACATCTTGATGCATAGATTGCATGAAAGCTCTTAGTGCCGTGAGCTCTTTGCACTGTAAGCTCTGACACCGTAAGTCTTATGCGCTGTAATCTCTATTAACGGTTAGCTCTTTGCTCCATAAGCTCTAAGCGCTGTGAGCTCTTTGTGTTCTTACACAACTTGAGCACGTTGTGCTCAGGTGATCTAAAGATATGAGTGCAATGTTACGTTTAATGTTATATTTCTTATGTGTTAAGAAATACATAATGGTTTTATTACCTAAAAAACAACGTTTGCAGTGTGATAAAAAACAATTCCACTATTGAATTTGTATGTACATTTTTTTTTCTTACGATTTTTTACAGTATGTCATGATTTTACTCATTTATATACTGCAGCACCATTTATGTGAAATGTCTTTTAAAATTACTCTGTCAACAACTACTGGAACTATTCAAACATTTTTCAAACATTTATCTGTAACATCAACATAATATCAGAGTTAACTTGGAATGTATTGACCTTCATAAATCATTTACACCCTAACATTACTAGCCCTCAACCCAATAACTGATTATTACTTCCTGAAGATATCTCCAATTTTACACTATCGCCACCCCTCCCCCTCTTCCTCTGTTGCTTAGACCTAAAATACCAAAATGCTGTTTAGTTCTTTTATTTTCCTAATAATTAGTAATAACGCTGACATGCCATCACATTAATTACCCTTCAACATCTCATTACTTATAATCACATTTTAGCACTCAAGAAACTCATTTGAGTCTAAAATATATGCTAACTCTAGTAATAACCCTGACATGCCATCACATTAATTACCCCTCATAACGCAATATTAACCCTCAAAACTCAATATAACATCTCATTACTTATAATCACATTTTAGCACTCAAGAAACTCATTTGAGTCTAAAATATATGCTAACTCTTCGTTAAAAGTTTTATACAATTCATCGACAATCCTTTTTGTTTCCGGTAGCATCGCCCTTGCTTTGTTCTTTGTCACATACTTCCGGTCAGCATTTGCAATATTCTCTAACTCTGTGTGTGGAAGACGTCCTGAAATTGACATAAGAGAAGATTACACATTACCCTTGAAGTTGTTAAAGTGGTTGAATTTTATTTTGTCCAAAATTGTTGGCGGTCAGCATTCACCAATGGCTCTGTAAATCGATTGTTTTAAGTCAAAGAGGAGCAGCGGTCGAGACCCGGGGGTCACAGATTCGACTTTGCTGTGTTTTCAGCATTTACTTTGGCCATCATGTATCACAGTCTATGATAGAAATTCTGAGATTTTTAGATTAAAAAAATCATGATGCTAATTTTAAGTAGCACAGACTTCATACACATTTTAAGCTGAATGTGAACGGGAAAACAGACTCAGTGTAGTTTTGAATTTAATTTTTGATTCGGCCAGTGAATTTTCCTCGCTAGTTTTCGGTATTCGAGATTTGAAAAAAATCAATAAAACTTCTAATGACCTTTGCAAAATTTAAACAACAAAAGGAAAAAAAAACTTTAACAATTAAAACTTCTTACGTAATCCCAGAAAATCAAACGCTTGCTGCAGGGTGTGGCTTGCATTCTGGGCGTACTGTTTTGTTGTTATAATGTAAAACTGTTCACGTGGGAACACTTGCAGCCAGTCTTTCACAAAAATTGAATAAAATCCTAGATGTATTCGAGCCTGAAAACAAAGGGAGATAAACATTTCTGTAGTCGAACATTTCAAATTTGTCCAAGTGCTTCCGAATGAATATCCGGTGAAATTATTCAATCAAGAATCGCCAAATTCTACACGATTACATGGCAGCATTAAGTGTGGAAGACTAGAAAATGGATGGATCCACATCAGGCTGAAAAAAGGCCTTAAAAGTATGTGGTACAACAATGGGCTTTTTGTGTGTGCAAAGATTTATTTTTGAAGCATCTACTTAATACTAGTAAATGTGATCTGCAATGACATGTGTTCATTCCATATGAAATAAATTATTTGTTAAAAAAATACTTTTTTAAAAAAATCGAGAAAAGTATAAACATCAACGGTCTGTTTTAAGCAGAGCTCTTAAATAACTGGCCCCTATACTAACCCCTGCCAGCACAATTATGCGAACGGGATAGCCCTTATTTCAAACTTTTTTTCTTTTTTGTGCTTTTATGGTGTAAAAAAACACTTTCTTGGTTTATAAACTTCATAAAATACATGTACCATTTTGAAAGACATCTATCTTAATAAATATCTCAAATTTACACAATGAAAACTTATTTTTATATTTAAAATCAGTCTTGAAAAATACGCCGTTCTTCTTACATTTGAATGGACGTGGAAGTTTCTGTTATACAAACATGTACGTAACGAGGACTTCCTTGTGCACACATGCAGTCGTCGAATGGAATTAACCACCTCCCTGTGGAATTCTTTCACCGTCATGATACCTTGGCGCAGGAAAAAATAATCACTAAACAGTCTGAAATCAGAAAAGAAAATGACGTCAACCATGACATCATGTCACGTCACGTCAACTAAGCATGTTAAAATACCAGTGTCGCTGTTTCATTGCTGTCTTTGCTTTTTGTATTTTTTTCTTTGCTTTCTAAACGCTGACGGTGTCTTTACTGTGTATAAAGTATATCCAGTGACTCTCCTTGTTTGCTTTTCAAACTCCACGCAGCGGTTACTTCCCTTGCATTCAAGTAATCAATGCTACCGTGCATATCTCATGACGGTTATTCTTTTTCATTAGATTAACCTTCTGTCATTTTAAATCAATGAAATTTCTATGAAAATAAAACAACAACAACAAATACAAAAAATCTTCCATTCTAAAAAAAAAGGTTCAAACAAAGTACATAGCTTGCATGGCGCCAAAGTTTACCCTGGTGGCAAAGATATGTTCTGAAGAATGAAGGGGAGGTCACTGTGCAAGATATTGGTTACCTTTACCCAACCAGACGTAATGTAGAGTAAGTTTTATTAAATTTCATTGTAACACAATGCCTTTATACACAGCACACTGTAATCAGTCTATCAAAATAAAGCCATGAATACATCAATTAACGCACTTAGCAACCAAACCAACAACATATGTAAGGACAGAGTGAGTTACACGTATTTTTATTCTCATAACGAATGTAAGCTATAATTCGGCTATTTCATATATGAAAAATAAAATTAAGAGTGGTTTAAAGGATTGACAACATGACAGTTATAATAATTAAGACTTCTGTGACGGTTTCTTCTTTGCAATATCTTTACAACTACCGCCCTCGCGTTAACATTTTCAATCAAAATTAATGTCAAGTTATATGGATTTTTATATTTGGCTTTATTTATATATATATCGCTGTACTAATACTATAATTTTATATTACAGTTACTGCATTTTTTTTGGCACGGCACCAAACTTGCAAGCAGTAGATTGCGGGTTCGAGTTGGTCTTTTGACATTCACTGATATTAAATTGAAAGTACCTTTCCGTTGGGTTTCGTAATATAAGTATCAGCTTCACGTTTGGATTGACGTGCCGAATCAGATGCGGAGTAATTACTTCCGGTTCGTTGAGCCCAGCGTTTTGGGGTATATCAACCCAACCACTCATGTCCCAGACATCCATTGGTGTACCGTCACCTAAGAAATAAATACATATCTTAACAGTGTAAAATGGGACTAGAACTATCGCTGAATGCGATTCATACCCCCACCAATGTCCTTGACAGAAGACGACATGGAAAGGTGGTTAAGGGAATAACTTTAGTGGCACAAATACATATACATAAAAAGAAATTATCTCTGGTGAAAAAAACAAACAAATTGTACAGGTAATAGTATAAATATATATTGTCAAATCATGTTCGAAACAGTTACAAATAACCTTTCATTTTCCTAATGTACTAAAACAAACAAAAGCAGTGAAGTTAAAAAAATAGCATAATTATGTCAAAATGTAATTAAGAGTGGAAAAACTTTGCATACTGAGCTTACTTGTTCTAGTTTTAGAAATATTCAAGTACATGTAAAAATTTCAGAACATTTTCTAAGTCAATTTTTGACCTTCAAGTGTGGCCTTGACCTTAAGCTGGCACAAGGGTAAGATAGGTTCTGCATATTGCCCAGTTGGGGTGAACATTTGAGTCAAGTTTGAAGAAAATCCTTCCATTAGTATAGAATTTATAGAGCGGACACGACATATTGTCTAGTATTGATTGTAAGTAAATTAAAAGACTTAAAAGGGGCATAACTTTGTCAAAATGCAATTCAGAGTTATGAAACTTGACCTGCATATCTTACTTGTGATACCTCATATATCTTTTAACTTTTAAGCAAATATCTGTGCTAGTTGCAGAAATATTCAAGTACATGTTAAAATTTAAGAACATTTTCTAAGTCAATTTTGACCTTCAAGTGTGACCTTGACCTTAAGCCGGCACAAAGGTAACATGGGTTCTGCACATAACTTTGTTGAGTTGAACATTTGAGTAAAGTTCAAAGAAATTTCTTCCATTAGTATAGGATTTATAGAGCGGACATTACATATTGTCTGATATTTGATTGTATGTAAATTTGAAGACTTAAAAAGGGGCATAACTTTGTCAAAATGCAATACAGAGTTATGAAACTTGACCTGCATATCCTAATTGTGACACTTCATATATATTTTAAGTTTCAAGCAAATACGTTTTCTAGTTTCAGAAATATTCAAATACATGTTTAAATTTAAGAAAATTTTCTAAGTCAATTTTTGACCTTCAAGTGTGACCTTGACCTTAAGCTGGCAAAAGGGTAACATGGGTTCTGCACATCCCCTTGTTGAGGAGAACATTTGAGCCAAGATTAAAGAAAATCTTTCAATTAGTGTAGGACTTACAGAGCGGACACGACATAATGTCTAATATTTGATTGTTTGATATTTGACCTTCAATTGTGACCTTGACCTTGAGCTGACACATGGGCAACATGGGTTCTGCACATCCCCTTGTTGAGGTGAACATTTCAGCCAAGTTTGAAGAAAATCCTTCAATTGGTATAGGATTTATAGAGCGGACACGATAATGGAGACGGTCGGAGGGACGGACGGACCGACCGACGGACGCGACAAAGCTAATCCATTATAGCCCCCCACCCACACATTTTGTGGTTGGGGTATAATAAAAGTTGTTGAAGGGATTAAACACATGACTCAAGATCCGGAGGTCCTGGTTCGAATCCCATCAGGGTTAGGATTCTCACCTGACTTTCCTCATTCCAAACTTTCGGCGCTAGTACTACTCTGAACCCAAGTTGGGGTCACCGAGTGCGATTAACTTGAGTTGCAATAAATTGTTTCCCAATCGATGTAAAATAAATGGGTTTTATTACGCTACAGAAAAAAAATGTTTTGACAGTTCTGTTCTATTCTGTTCTACTAAAGAACAAACTTTGCATTCATAGTTTGCAACTTTATCGCGTTTTAAATAACTCACTGAGAAACAGTTAAGGGCAATGAAGATAACATCTTATATCATTGTCATTTCACACTGTCATTTCAATTTCAACGAGTCACGTTTCCAGGTGAATAAATTTTAGCAACCTTCAATGTCACTTTGCGCCAGAAATAGCTCTTCTTCTTGTTTTTAATCTTAATTTGTCATTCTTCCTAAAATTAAACATTTAAACAATGGTAAACTGCAAATAAAGAAACCAGAGCAGGTTTCATAAACCCTTACCTGTGATAAGGTTAGCTTTCGGATGTGTTTTGATTTTATCGGCAGCTGTATCAAAGTACTGAAGATATCTATCAAAAGACACGATTTTCTTTCCGGTTTTCAGCCAATGACCTAAAAATAACAGACATGAATTTTAAAACAATCGGTGATGAAAATATATTCATTTTTTCTAATTTTTTGACATAAACAAAAACTTTGTCTCCTGAAATATCTTAATATTAAGCGTCCTGATTAAAACGTATCTTTATAATTTAAGTCCTTTTTTTGTATAAATTTTTTATATTTCATGCCGATGTTTATTTTCGTTCGTTTCTACAATATTTTATAATAGTTTTATTACGTAGTTTACATTTGAGTAGACTGCACAGCATTTGATCCTGAAATTTATGTATGTCTACTACATTTCATGGGAAAATCACATATTTTTCCTGTACGAATAACTGAAGCATTTCAAATTACGTGTACTTTCTGTATAAGACCTAATTAGCATTTTTTTACCATATCGTAACCATGACCACCACGTAGTTTCTTTTTGAAGAACGCCGCCATTTTTCAATACATCCGGGTGTTTAGCAATTTTATCGAAAAGGTCCGTCGACCCGCTCTTATCCATTCCGATAACTTGAAAGTACGGCAGACACCGGAATTTACCTTCGGCTGAATACCAGCACGGGTTCTTGTAGTCAGGTAAGAACTTTGGCGCAGGCTTATGATAGAAAGGTAAACACAATTTTTAAGTGGAAAATGTAAATATATTTAGGGAAAAAATTATTTAGTGTATAAACAGATTAAAGAACTGACAATCAAAATTATCGCAAGAAAAATTCTATCAAAATTAAAAAAAGGAAAAAGTACTATGAAGACAAACATATATGATTATCGGAGCGAAGTTAATTCTAGAATGATCGTTAAGTATCGAAACTGAGACTAGTCTTAACTGAGTAATCTCCCTTTGCCACGTTGTAAGTTGTGAACAAATATTAATTGACGTATTACTTAGTATAAATGACTTTTTTCTTGATTACTGACAGTTTGACATTTATACAACGATCACAATAACTGTCTGTCTTGTTGACCCTGTGGGCATATCAAAGGTTTATGTTTACTAAACGGAAAACAACGCGTCTTCGTTACATGTTTTTCAGCAACATTCACATTGTCACACACGGGCATGGCTTTGAATCCGATTTCTAGTATGATTTTCTCCACCCGTTTTCTAGCCGTGAAATGGTATTTCGACTTAACTGAAATTCTAAAAAAAAAACAGTTCTATTTTTTTTCTTTCCTTTGTGTGTGTGGGGGCGGGGGACGGGTCAGAACATGAAGTATAATATCGAGGCCCTCTATACAATATGGAGATTTTTTCCCCAAATATCTTATATGTAAGAGAAAAGCACAGTCAAATTTTTAATAAAGGGAACCCGAATCGGAAATGTGTGATTATTTGTTACGCATTTTATTCAGGTTTTTCAAACATTTCAAGTATTACCTACCATGCACATCAAGTCTTCAACTCCGCGTATTTTTCTAAGAACGTTCGGGCAGACGACATTCTCCAGACGCTTGATTTCTACCCTGCCTTTCTTCGACGTATCACTCTGTATAATATCCCTGATCATGGCCAACACTTTTTTATCAATCTTTCTCGTGTCTGTAACTGTGATATTGGCCGGAAGAAAAGCTGGTTTTGAATCATTAGAATTACTACTGAGCTGAGTTACTTTGTAGACACTGTGTGTTAAGTTGTACGGAGGAAATTCTGGTCTGAATGTAACAGGGAGTCCGACTTTTTTGACGATTAAATTATTCAGTTGCAGTGCTATTGCTAGCATTACTCCAACCAATGTGAGAGTCACTAGACCGTGCCTAAAGCTGCTTCTGAAACGCAGACCCATGGTTTCGTTTCCCATCAGCGCATGCGTGAAGTATTTAGATCTAGCTTCATTTCCAGTATACCAGGTACAGGTAACTCTTCCAACAGGGTATCAGATGCTTCGGGCAGTGCACGCTTTTAACAGATTCTGAAAAAAACGTATGTATCATTTATGAACAACAAGCTTAAACTGAATCATTCAGAATCTTTTCACAACACAAAGGTTTGATAAATTGTCAAGTCTATTAAAGGAGATGAAGGCGAGGGGACGGGGAGAGGGGACGGGGGGAAGGGGGGGAGGTGAGCAGCGGGGGAAGGGGAGCGAGTAGTAGTGGTGGGCATAGATGTTTACAAAAACACTCGAGTAATGAAGAATAAAACGCTGGTTTGAGTCCCCACGAAAGGTACGAGTACATACCCCAAACCTTACCGAAGGTTACCTGCGTATATATATATATATTTTTCATTGATTTCATTGGTTCATTTGTAATAAAACGAAAAACAATATCAACATAAGGAAGAAAATAATTATGTTAAATAATTCCTTAGGTCATATAGACTCTAACAGTGTTCAATAAACGGCTATCCATCTAAAAACTGTAAAAGACCTATATAATTGAACTCGCTTTATAAATCTGCTGTACTTGAAATTTGTGGCTTACACCTTGACAATGGGAAATGATTCTGTGAGTACCGTAGATAGTTCTATTATGCCTCTTAAGAATAAAATCGAAAAATTGTTATGATTTGTAAGTTAAGTATGCTGTGATGTGTATGTTGTTCTGTGTTGTGTGTGTTATGTATGCTGTGTTGTGTATGCTGTGTTGTGTTGTTTGTTGTGTTGTGTTGAGTTATGTTGAGTTATGTTGAGTTGAGTTTTGTTGCGTTGTGTTATATTGAGTTGAGTTTTGTTGAGTTGTATTGTGTTGTGCTGTGTTGTGCTGTGTCTTCTTCTGTTCTGTTCTGTTCTGTTCTGTATATATCATCTCGATTACATTTATACAGTGAAATCTCAGTTTATACTGTACACTATTACACCTACATAATGCACTACGCATGCCTGTCAGCCAGTAAGTTAATAACTTGCTGGTGTATATTAATATGTTCATTGCAGGACCACCACTTTTGTTCCTAGCGCTTAAGTCTTCAGAAGGTTTTATTCACTTTATTTTCAAACAAATCGTGTCTACATTTCCGCCTTACATTCGATGTCCTTTTGAGTTTCATTTGGTTCATTCCGCCCCATCCCGGAAATACTTATATACTCTAGATTGAGCTGGTATCATTTCACAGCCGAATAGCTGTGAATTTCACACCTGAACAGTCCTGGTGAAGTGAAAAGGTAACTCCCTTGCGGAAAGTCCATACTTGCTCATAATCAGAAAACCCGGAGCCAGAGGGAAAGGGGATGTCCTTTGGATGAGAAATTAATTTAAATGTTGAAAATGTCGTTCTTATGTTAAATTCAATATACCAAGATATCCCTTTCCACCCATTGTTTACCAAAGATTCTTTATCCTAGCCTGTAGTAAGTTTAAAGACTTTCTTACCGCGAGTAGAATATTTTCAACTATATAAATAAAACAACTCACAATTGACAGGATAATCCGACCTTTTCCTCGCATAATACAGAACATGTTAATAAATTCAGAGAAGTAGTTTGTGTAGTGTATGAATTATGTACTGTAAACTCAACGGACCGTAGCAATGACGAGTGTATAAACAAGTCTGACAATGTATGGAAAGCCATGACTGTCGATAGACAAAATATAAATGATAGTGCATGGAAAGCCATGACTGTCCGATATAGGCAAAATATAGTGACAATGTATGGAAAGTCATGACTGACTGATATGGACGACATATAAATGTTGCAGTGATAATGTATGACATGAACAATAGATATGTAAACCGTCAACGTGTTTATATAATGTCCATCATTCATATAAACACCTTTTTTAACTTGATACTATACGAAAAAAATATTAGCAAAAGTGGTAACATATTTATAATTAATTATAAGCAAAAGTGGTAACATATTTATAATTAAATAAAAGCAAAAGTGGTAACATATTCATAATTAAATATAAGCAAAACTGGTATCATATTCATAATTAAATATAAGCAAAACTAGTAACATATTCATAATTAAATATAAGCAAAACTGGTAACATATTCATAATTAAATATAAGCAAAACTGGTAACATATTTATAATTAAATATAAGCAAAACTGGTAACATATTCATAATTAAATATAAGCAAAACTAGTAACATATTCATAATTAAATATAAGCAAAACTGGTAACATATTCATAATTGAATATAAGCAAAACTGGTAACATATTCATAATTAAATATAAGCAAAACTGGTAACATATTTATTATAAGCAAAACTGGTAACATATTTATAATTAAATATAAGCAAAACTGGTAACATATTCATAATTAAATATAAGCAAAACTGGTAACATATTATAATTAAATATAAGCAAAACTGGTAACATATTTATAATTAAATATAAGCAAAACTAGTAACATATTTATAATTACTCAGTATGACTGTTCATACGAAAACATAAATATATAAACTGATTTATACAGAGTCAACAATTTATATTTGTAATGGTTTCGACGTAATCTGATATATCTAATATTTAAATTGGTAATCTATTTTTATAGATGTAGGATTTTTTTACTTAATATATTATACCAACATGATACGTTATGAATTTATATACATTGTATATATACAGCTGTCACAATATCAATAAGGTATTAAATGACCCAACACGGAGGTCGAAAAAAATCATTGCAATATGTTTCAATTTAAGAGACTGCAGTGACTGTGTTTCCTTAAAGGCATAGAACCAGAGTGACATTTTTAAAAAATAAGATTTTTTAAAACAACAGAGAAAAATACATACTTCAGATATATTTATATGATTATTCAGTTAAACTTGCATTTATCAACCTCGTGTTTATGTGTGAGTCGTTGCTTAAAATTTCTAGAATTAATTTTTCCCGCTGTTTTTAAAAAAACTTCTTTACACAATCAGCTATATTTGATATATGGCATCATCAAATGATAATCAGTTGTATCACTTCTCAATGAAATATATTCCATACCCACAAAAACTGTAGGCCTACTCATTACATTCATGTCCCATCATTTTTTTTATAAGATATAGTCAGAGCCACTATGTGTATATGGAAAAATGACTCTGTATGAACATATAATTATTAATATTATATGTATATAATACTCATGCAAATATATGTGTTTATATTTTGTTCTCGTTTCATGTACTGTAAACTTGACGTATGGCTCAGCGATTTATATATTTCCATTTAAAACCAGACATGAAAAAATAGTAAACTGCTACTCTGTCAGTAGGAAACTAAAGTGCCACGGCTAACTGGACTTTTCCGTGTTTCAGGACAACGTTTTTGATATTCCGTGCAATAACTAACATTTACATTTATATCCAGTCGTATGATAGCGGTGCGCAACTGTTCTACTTTACGCCTGATAAACTCTCATATATGCTCAGAGCATGAAATGGTTTTATTATAGCATAAGATATTTGCCATGAAATATACTACTTAAAATTTGATAGGGATCACTTTTTATTTCTTAAATATCTTTTTAATGATAACCTCAAGATAACTGATTTTTTCTCTTATATGTAGTTTATTCATATGGCAAAGCAGACCTGTCCAGCAGATTTTGATTGTTTACCTGTACATGGCTCGAGATGCACGGGAAAAGCGATACCCCTGGAAAAGTGGTGCACCGCGGGCATGTACCTGCATGTACACATCCGTTTTATTCAGACTTCGCTTGTGCATGGTAATGTTTATATCGAACCTAGCACAGGTCATTGCAAATCTACGGCAAAGACGGCGTATTGACGATGAGGAGATGAATAGTGTGGTAGGGATGCTTGAGGCTGGGCGTTCCCAACGGCACGTGGCAGGTGTCCTTGGGGTGTCCCAGAGCACCGTTGCCAGGATATGACCGTTATGACGACGGTTTCAAACTTACGGGCATGTCACGCATAGGCATGGCGGAGGGCGTCAGTGGTCCACAACTCAGCGTGAGGGCCGGTTTATTGTCGTTCAAGCGCGACGTCAGCGCTTTGTTACCGCTACTGCCCTTCAAGATGACTTCTAGAATGCCACTGGTGTAAGACTTTCCACTCAAAGCATCAAAAACCGTCTTCATACAGCTGGCATGAGGGCTAGAAGGCCAGCAATCCGAATCCAATTGACGCGAAACCACATCCAGGCACGTCTTCAATGGGCCCGCGATCACGCCAGGTGGACGCTGCATGACTGGACCCCAGTGCTGTTCACTGACGAGCCTAGATTTTATGTGGACTTCACTGATAAGCGAGTGCGGGTATGGAGATCCACCAATGATCATTTAGCACCCGTATGTGTTGCTACCCATGACCGTCATGACAGGGGCTCGGTCATGGTGTGGGCGGACATTAGCATGCGGGGAAGAACGGACCTGCACATTGTTCAAAACGGCACATTGACGGCTGTACGATACGTCAATGAGATCTAGATGTGTACGTTCGTCCAGTACGCTGGTGCTATAGGCCCTGAGTTCATTTTAATTGGCGACAACGCCCGGCCTCACAGGGCAAGGGTCACCGACGAGTACCTGGAGGCAGCAGCCATAGAGAATGGACTGGCCAGCAAGGTCTCCAGACCTCAATCCAATAGAGCACGCCTGGGACATGCTGCAGACTGCAATATCTGCTCGCCCAGTCCAGCCAACCACGGTCCCTGGGCTACAGCAGGCCGTTCTGGACGAGTGGGGTCGACTCCCACAACAAAGTATCCGGATACTCATTAGCAGCATGAGAAGGCGGTGCAGAGCAGTAATCCAAGCAAACGGACACCACACTGCGATATTTAAGCAAAATTCAGGCCATCTAGATAGATTTTTCCAAAAAGTTCCATTTCATCTCCTGTCTGTGTTATCCCAAATCCGTGCCCTCCCACGGCTCAGCCTCTGTCACGCTGCAACGGTTTACAGACTTACTCATTTTTGGTACCAAACTGTTGTCCTATGAAAATATTTTCAGAATCACAACAAAAAATGTAACCTTTCAACTTATGTAGTAAATATACACATTTCTATCCATATTAAATTTTGAGTAGTATACAACATACAAATATCGATCCGTGATCGATGCAGTTTGACTGTTCGGCTTCAATCCAATGATAAGCAAAATGTATAATATAAATATCAAATCTAATTATTTTATACAGTTGTCACGGCTGAAAACATTGCATATCCTAAAGATGTGTTCTCCATATTTGTCGCTATATTATGATCCTCGCCTGTTTTCCTGTTTTATTTATCCCCCGCCAAAGGCGAAGGGGATATAAGAAATGGTCTCTGTCCGTGCGTCCGTCCGTCCCAATATTGTCCGGAGAATAACTCTTAAGTACTAGAACGATTTTCTTCAAACTTTATACACTAAAAGAGCACTTTGGAAGGAAGTGCAGTTTGCAAGAACAATAACCTCTACCTTGCCTACTTTAAGAGTTATTCCCCTTTATCTGAGTTACTCGAAAAACATTGTCCGAAGCATAACTCCAAAAGTACTTGAGGGATTTCCTTCAAACTTAATACACTGACATAGCACGTTTGTATAAAGTGCACTGTGCAAGAACAATAACTCTACCTTGCCTACTTTTAGAGTTATTTCTCTTTATCAGATTTACTTGAAAAAAATTCAGAGCATAACTCCAAAAGTATTGGAGGGATTTTCTTCAAAGTTAATACATTGACATAGCACATTGGTAGGAAGTGCAGTGTGCAAGAACAATAACTTTACCTTGCATTCTTTAAGAGTTATTCCCCTTTATCAGATTTGCATGGAAAATTTGACCGAAGCACAACTACAAAAGTACTTGAGCGATTTTCTTCAAACTTAATACACTGACAGAGCTGATTGGTAGAAAATGCAGTGTTTAAGAAAATTAACTCTATCTTTCATACTTTAAGAGTTATTTCTCTTTATCAGATTTACTTGAAAAGAATTTCCAGAGCATAACTCCAAAAGCACTTGAGGAATTCTTTTAAAACATAATATATAGACATATCACATTGGTAGGAAGAGCAGTGTCAAGAACAATAACTCTACCTTGCCCACTTTTAGAGTTGTTCCACAAACTTAAACTGAATAGCAGATTATCCCTTTATCAGATTACTTGAAAAAAAATTCTAAACATTACTCCAAGCAATAGTAGAAAGGCATGTGCAAGAACAATACTCTTTGCTACTTTAGAGTATCCCCTTTATAGATTTACTGAAAAGTTCTAGAACATTACTCCAAGAGGGGAATTTTTCAAACTTATATACACAGCACATTATAGACGTGCAGTGTCAAGAACAATAACGCTACCTTGCTTATTTTTTAGGGATTTTCTTCAAACTGCATACGCGCATTATTTAGTTTTTGAAAGTACAACCTTCAGGTAACTTCTTCCTGGCGGGAGGATTAACCATCTGTAACACGGCTCTTGTTATTCAAGAAGAACCTCTTGTTTCTAGAACCTCTGTATTATTCTGCCCGTATAAGGAACATAGGTTATAGAATGTTTCTATATTTGCTTTCTTGTAATTGTATCGACACATGACAAGTTTTCTATATATGTTACTTTTTCTGTTCTGCTTTTTGCATGGAATTTCTTAAATCAGCTCCCTTAATGAAAACAAGATGTTATAATACTCGTAAGCATAAAAAGCGGTTGTTGTTGAGCTAAGTGGCGAGGCTCCTTCACAACCTCCGATAAACGATTCTTTCTAAAAGAATCAGGCCGGAAATATAATGTAGGATCTTTTATTTCATAATGAGATAAAGGCTCAAAATATTTAATAAAAATTCACCAGCCTGCCGACTGCAGGTGAGGGCACAGGCCCTGTGTTCCCCTCCTCCCTGCTCCCTCGGTAAATCCGCAACTGCACCATTTTGAGAGTAAATATGTGTTGTTTTGTGTTTTTTATGAACGTGACATCAAATAACCATATCAGGAATTGACGGGGAACAAAAAAATACTGAACTGCCTGGACACATTTTAGATAAGGTAGTAACACAACATGCGACGAGCGGGGGCGTAGGTGTTTCATTTTCCAGCCAGATGTCGCACGCTAACATCTGCGGGGTAAAAAGTAACATGACGAATTCAATCAATTCAACTGGTACAGAACAGAGCCCATGTCCCTTTTGTTACTATGACTGTAGATTTTCTACGTGTTGTAAATGTTCAGCTCTGACCTTGACAGTTGCGACTGCTAACCAGACAATAAACAACATATCAAAGCAGAAAATTGCATGTCAGCTTTTCAGACTATCTGCAGGAAAACAATAAATTTATATTTAATTACTAAAGCTCCTCATTTATTGACATTTATAATCATCTATGTTTTTTTTCTTTTTTTTTTCTTTAAAACATCACTATCAAGGGTGTTAAGCTGTGTGTTAAGCAACTACATCCTTTGCTCACATTGCAATGCAAAGTGTTGCAGCTTTCGCTCTATTTACGATAGCGGAAGTGACGCAACAGCAACGGAAGTGACGAAAATCATTTAATGTATTATTTAGATGCAATACTCCGACACTGCTGAGTACAGAAATACTATTTAATCGCAGTTCATCTGAAACACTTATTTTACATCTAACTGGCGACAACAAGTTACGTCTAATGGCATTTTACCGTCACAGTGGCGTAAAGGTTTAGGCGTTTGCCTCCCGATTGGGAGGTCGTAGGTTCAAAGCCATACTAGACGTGATCGATGTGTTATCTATAAACCAGTTCAAAATAGTTACCAATTACCTGTTCGCCGGTCGCCAACACGACAGAACGACATTTTAAGGCGCCAACGACAAGTTGTCTAGTTGGCGGGGATGGAAATGTCGAGTTGGTGCCCTAAAACATGATCTGCATCAGATTTTAGACAAACGCCAGTCAGCCGTAAAAGATTACTAACAAGTCCCTACAGGAGGAAGCAAAAATATGGTATGGTGGAGGAGCAGGGTATCGATCCCTAGATTACATGTCCTGTGTTTACCACTGGACTATTGATCTTGTAATGTAATAAACAATTAAATACTACTAAGGGAAGAAACTGAACTTTACTGAAAACTAAACAGCTTTCTAAAGAACGACATTTAAATGTCTGGCCATGACATCCTGTCTAAAATGAAGTGGTTGTACTATCTGAAGAGAAACGAACGATGCAACACCGACTTTAACTTTTTTATTTAAAATGCACAAAACTTCTCGTTGAATATTACATTAAATATGCGTTTTGTGAAATAAAAACAAATGATCCGTGTTGTGTTATCTCCCTTGATCAGTAATTTGTCTGAAAACAATAAACAAAATACTTAATGTAATATATCGTTAGTCAACTAAAAGATAAATATTTTCAATGTATATGTATTTTAAACTTTAGTCATGGTAAACTAAATAAATGTTTGCTAGTATTACTTCCCTTGCTTCAATAAATATGTGTTTGCTAGTATTATCTCACTTGCCTAAATATATTTAATTTTTCTCAAATTCTAGGAAGTGTTCCAGTTATTCTAAAATTTGATTTTGATTGACCTGAAGTCAATACATTTTGACTGGTGCGTTAAAGTAACATCTTTAAATGACGTCATTTATTCACGTACCTGTCTCCATAGAAACGGATCTCTACCATGTCGACTTCCGTGTACCCCAGGTCGCGAGCTAAATTGGATTAATAGACAGTCCTTTTATATCACATATCCTTCACATTTGAATATTTATTTAGTTTAACTCAGTCAAAACCCTTTATAATAAAACAAACAAACAAATCGTTTTCGAAATTCATCAGAAATACTAGTAAATAATGATTCAGTGTTTTCATAAAGAAAAGGGAAACGTTCAATACAGTTGCCCTTTCACATCTGACTTGCATTTAAAGTACATGAAAATATATAAGCAAAAGTGTGTCTTTAGACATCTCTTTTACAAAATTGATATATTACAAAGGAGCCTTCAATCAGGGTCTAAGTGTAAACATGTAGTTCATGCGTTACCAACTTCTTACAAAAACACTAAACCACAGTAAAGGGGGACTAAAGCCGGAAATGAAATGACAAGTTTCGGTCGAAGAAATGTTTCATTTTCCGATATTTATTCTTTCAGCATAAATGTGTTTTGTAATGCAATAAGTGTTACAATGTATGTACGGCCACTTACTCTCTGTATTCGTCTGATCCAATCATGGAACTTCGTGTAACCCAGTCTCGAACATATCTGAAATATCGAGAGTATGATTTTTTATTCCCTAGTATTTCGATTTGAAATCCTCTGCTCTTGTATTCAATACGGTAAAAAAATAATTCTAACGAAGACAGTCTAAATTTATTTTCAACAGTTTTTTTTCTGAGACTGTTATTTCTGGACTGGTTTGGCTCTAAGGGAAAGAAAATCATGTGTTTCTGGACTTCGCTATGTGAAAAAAAAAATCTGATGTTTCTGCACAGGTTTCTTCTAGTCAAATACAAATCTGGTAAAAACAAATCTGGTATGGCTGAAGGTCTTTGGCTCTGGTAAAAGAAAATCGCAAATAAAGATTCCAGAAGTTCTTAAATACAGACTATCGGTTATAATTATCAACTGTTTTTAGGTATCAAGAGTTGTCAGGAACCAGTCGATTTTGTCTGAACTATGATGACAAGCTGTCTGATTGGTTAAAAATGGAAACGTTGTTCTGAAAATATTTTTTTTAAATTGAAAACAATACAAATTATAAAGAATAAATTTTAAAAAAGCACAATTGTGCTGGAAATTTCTCTAGGTAATTTTGTTGTGGAAAAATGAACAGGAAACGTTGACATATTACAATGAATGATCGATATCAAGGGTGATCTCCTTGAAGAAGGTATATCGGAAAAGTTGAATGGTCATTCTATGACAAAAGTAAATGAAATAGATTCACTGGATTTCTTTCCGGATCGGCAATGGTAACATCTCCAGCAGCTAATAAAATGAGGCAGAGCTTGATGCTACAATGAAATACTGTGGAATATGTTTTAGTTGTGTTTAACCTAAATGAATCGTATATCTGTGCTTACGGTTTCTTGCCAGTTTCAGACAAATCATCATAGCTTTTACTTCTACGAGCTTTCTTCTTATAGCCATGGCGTTCTCTGTGTTCGGGTCTACCGTATCCTGGGAGATATACGGGATTACTGAGCCGGGAACCTCGCTCGACGTCACGGTCACGTGATGATCTGACCGAGAAAGTAAATCAAAAGTAAAACAAATCGTATGACTTAAAAATGATTTCATTTGCATTTTTTCTGTTTTACGTGAGCATTTAAGGATTGAAGCTGAAGTGTTTTCCCTCTCCAAAAATAAAAACAAACGGCAGAAGTGTGTAAAAACCCGCCTTTGGATTAATGATCTAATGTAAAACAGACAGACCAAAGTTAGTGCTTTCTGAATTTTTTAAATTTCATTTGCATATATAAACGTGTACACCATCCAGTTCATATAAAGGTAATTAAAAAAATTTCTTTTCACCTACCTGCCGTATTCATAAGGGGGTGGAGGTAAAGCGGGTGGATAGCGTCTGTACATCTCCATGTCTATAGTGGAGGGGCCATCTACACCTCTACAAATAAAGGATTAAAGCCTTATATATCAAGTGCAGCGATATACGACCTCACGTAGAGCTGACTTACAGTCATCTAGTCAAAGGCTATGTTTAAGAAACTTTCTAGATATATTTGTTGTTGTTATGCTTGTTTTTGTTTGTTTGTTTGTTATTTGTTGTTTTTTCCACAATTCAATCTAGCTAGCTTTTTCTCCTATCAAACTTACAAACTAAGCTAACTATGATCCAGAAAAAATATAGATTTTTACAGCATATTTATAGCATTGCGTGCATTCGGGACTAAGAAGTTTCATGTAAAGGCATCAAGCCTTAACTGAAAATTATTGCTGACAAATACTAGTAGATCTACTTTTTTCAAACGCAGTGTCCGTGTAAAATCCATTCAAAACACAACGTTTATTTCTGTTTAAGATTACAATAGCTTCTGCATAACCTGTCAGCCTTGATTGTATGCTTCTCAGTTTACCTTGTGTATTCTGCATTTCGTCTGTCTTTCTCCCACATTTCTACTAGACGTTCACGTCTGAAAAGAACGCAAAATAGCTATGACGTCATCAAAAAATATTAAAAATCGCGTACCTGTAATCTGGGCTCTGGCGTTCGTTTCGTATACTTTCCCAAAATTCGCGTCGTCTGAAAATCATACAGAAAAGATTTTATCAGTTCTTACCTATTTAACGTCATAAGTTCTACGGTAAATGACGTCTAAATGTTATTTTACGGAATAAAAATGCGGCTGTAATATGTTTTACCATAGTGTAAAGTAGTGATTCAATTTTAAACTGGTAAGAAGCAGGAAGCGCGTGCTACGTGTAATAACTGACAACTGATGCAGTTATTTCACGGCTTGATGTACCTGTAAGATATATCTTACACAGAAACAACCGATGAACAAAGAAAACTTTTAAACAATGAGGTTCCTCATGGCATGAAGTTAAAGAGACGCCGGTACTCACTCCCGTCGTCTGCGGCGGTCCTTGTGCACAATGATGATAATCATTACGATCAATGCTATCACAATAAGAGCGGCTATTCCACAAACAACTCCTATAATAATCTTTGAGGTCTCGTCTAATGTTTCGTCTGTAGCCGTCTTTTCCGGTTCGTCTGAAGAAAAATGGTGGCATTTTAATTCAAGGGTCAAGTAACCGAGGGAAAAAATCCGTTTCTATTGATAAAACCAATTATCGTCTGCTGACATTTTTTGTATATTACAGTAGAAAATATGCTCCTTAAATATATAAAATTTCAATCAATTTCTCATCAATAAATAGTAAAACCATATCATCATCATCATCATCACCATCATCATCAGTAGCAGTAGGAGCTTTGTTATTGAAGCCACTTGTTCTTTTATCATTATACTATTGTAGTGTGTCAATAACAAAAGACAAGTCTTTCATTATATCTTGTTGTAGCACTGCAAGTCTTTATTCAGTGTACACTGAAAAAAAATATGACAAAACTGCAAAGAGGCTCTTCATGTATATTCACTAGGCTATATTGCTAGTTTAAGTTTTTGTTCTGGATTTGAATCTGCTATATACGCATTTACACTCAGATACAGAAATCTTTACCAGAAACCTCACCTGTACAGTATGGTTTGGTCGTGTAACTCCATTGACCATTATTCTGACAGACAAATGATGACGTGCCTACCAGGTTGAGTCCGGTCACACAGGACACTGTCACTTGGGTACCAGGTGATAGGGAAAAAGTATCCGGTATCAACTCATAAAGGTTATCTTTGGTTATCAATACTGTGTTTTGTGTATGGGAACTGAGTGCTTGGCAGTCTGCAATAAATCAAAATCAGAATGATTTTACGTGCTACCATGACGCATGTTTTGACGTCAGCAATATACTAGACTAAGAGTCGTTCAGCAGTAAAGTCCATGCAGCGGTTACTTCCCCTCTAATACTGTAATGAATAATAAAGAGGAGATCACTGTGAGAGAAAATTTATTGCAAACCAATTTGTCGTAATCTAAAAAAAGTGAAAATGGCAGCGTTTGAAACTTTTTAACAAAATAATATTTTGCTTATAACTCAGTAATGAATTTGATTACTTTATGTGTAAAAACATGATTTATTCACAAACGATGCTGGGTGAAATTTAATGTTTGCCCAAGAATGTTGCACGATACTCCCTAATCAGTAAATCTCTTGATGTTCAAAGACGTAGAAACCACCAAATTAGACATTCATTGAATAGGAAAATTGTGTCAAAGTTGATATATTTTCTGTAATTGCTTTGTGAAGATTATTTGATTAGATTCAAGGGTGTAACGTCTTTTTTATGACACGCCAGACTGCTGAACAGGTTGAAGGTTCATTTTAATATGAGTAAAAAGATATGGTTCACGAACCTTTACGCGTAAATTCCAAAAACATATATATAGACATGTACCAGGGGCGGTTCAGTACTCGTGACAGCGTACGGTCACATGTTCGATTCCCCGCTCTTCCACTTTTCTCGGGTTAAAATGTTTAACTGAGTTCTGATGTATCTTTGCAAAACAGAAATAACAGTTATACTCGAAGCTTATCGCATGGAACGTAGGTAAATGTCAATCCCTTGTGTATTTTTTTCTTTCCTTATTTATTATTTTCCAGTTTGAATGAAACAAGAGAACTTACCCGTCATGTTAAGAGGTAGACCCAAATAGTCCTTTACAAGGTGAAGAATATCCGGAATCTACCCTTTGGATTTTCTGAGAGCTTTTTAAGCTTAACTGCACGGCAAAAACGAAAAAGGCTGAATAATCTATTCGTACAAATGTAGTCAGGCTCAGCAAGTCTTATAATGACCTTTCGAGAAAAGTCAATTTCCTGAAATTATGTAAAAATGGTTGAAAAAAATAATGCGTTAAATACAGAGTTCTGTTATGCACTCTGTTCATTTTTAACACCAATTCATATAAAACATATTTAATACATGTATAGCTTTTGTATCTGATGTATTCTATTTACAATCACGCTTAAAAATTTTGATAAAGAAAGTGTAAATATTACTAAATAACATCAAGATAAACTGACTTACCAAAAATTCGAAATAAATGTAAACAGAAAATTTTACGGCCCAGTTCAAAATTAACACAGATATGAAAATATGTCCTGAGTAGCAAACGAACCTTTACAATCAACAAAATGATCCTGTCAGTCGTAAATATTTATCAAGATTATCCAAAGGTCCCTGTATTTTCAACTAAAGTTATCAAAATATTATTGTAAAATGGTGGACAATATTTCTCTAGGGTGTATTGCCTACAAAATTTTATTGTTTTGTCCACGGTATTTTCGTGTAGGTATATAATGGAGATTTTAGATTTTATGTGAGATTTCTTAATAAAACCGAAATTTTACATTTATACTGCTTTTCAAAGGATTTAATAAGAAACATATTTATTAAGAACGAAATTTGACGCGTGTTTTGCTTCTTTGCTAGGGATGCATCAATGATTTTCACTGTTTATGGCTCATAACACACCGTCACCATTAAAAAAAGCCTTTTTTATCAGATTTGCACTTAAGCGAGTGCAAATATCAACTGTTAAGGTAAAGACATCAAATTTTAGGCGGTACACCAATTTAATACATTTCTTTTTGCATAAATATCCATTACATAGTGCATAAAATTCCATCAAGCATGATCTATTCTGGTCAGGGAAGGAAGGAAAAATGATTTATTCAAAAGAATATTTTAAGTGGTTTTTTTCTGAATGAATAGTGTAGTGGGAAATAAATGACAAGTCCTAATTACACCATTACATGGCAGAATACCTCATTTATCTTTACCCATCTTTCCACTAAGTGACTAAGGATAATAGAACTCGTCTGCCTGAATTTAATTACCTTAACTGACAATAACAGTGACTCATTTTAGCTCACCGAGTTTGAACTGAATATCACCATTGTACTAAAACTGTGGTCCAAGTTTCTCACAGCGACCTCAGACTGCATCATTTATTTTTTTAGTTTATTCTTTTTTCTGCTTATTTCTGGGAATATTTTTTGTATTTCTTTCTTTTATATTTTTTTGTTTTATTTTTGTTACATTTTTACGAGTTTCCTTCTCTGAGGTTAAAAGGAATATTATCTGAAGTTTAAGTCGGACTATGTCTCTCATTTTCAATAACTGTTATGCTAAAACCGCGGATCCAAGTTTCTCACAGCTATTTCCGACCTCGTCATTTTATTTATTTTTTTCTGTTTTTTTATTTTTTTATTTTATTTTTATTATTATTATTATTATTATTGTTGTTGTTGTAACGTTTAACGACTCTGCTACTGTTACGTTAAAGTGATTCATTAACTGAAGATATAGACGCACAATGAATGTTTTGAACAGAAACATTATACGTTAATGTCGTTCTATATCTTGTAGTTCGTGAACCTTGTTTCTATAAATCCGTTTTGATTGTATATTCTATCAGAATATTTGAAGATATTTACACGTAAACTTAAATTTTGAGCTGAACTAAAATGTGAAGAATGTAGCTTTTAGTACTCATTCACCCGACGGATCAGAAATGACTAATTTCTGTTATCTCAAGAAACAATGTTCTTTTTTTCCGAAGGAAAAGGATAAAACAATAAAATTTCGTATTCGTCATCAGACATTCATTGTTGCAACTGTTACAATATACATTAATAATATACGACAAACACTAATCATGTTTACAAGTTGCAGTTTAAATATTTATCTAGATTTATCAAACTTTGTATTGTTATAATTGATACAACAGATTTAATCTCTAAAAATCTTGTAAATGAAAATAAACAAGTATTTAGCCTTAAATAATTTTATATAATAAAAAAATATAAAAAAATATAAAAAAGATAATCAAGAACGTGATTTACCCATTTAAATCTATCAGTCAAAGTTCCTTTCTCCTTTTGTCCCCTCATATGTTTCACGGACATTTACTCCTTTGTCAGAGGGTATATGAAAAAAGCAATCTATTTTTAGTAACAAGACTTTGTACGGTATGGAGGTTTTGATGTAACGTACAACTTTGTAATGCAAATCAAATGTCTACCTGCTTCAGTTTGGAGACGTTGGTCTCACTATTTTTATGATGTCGACAAAATATAATTTAGTTTTAAAAAGATATGTTTGGATGTATAAGGTAAATGTGAAAATTTACCTTGTTATATTGTAAATAAATGTTAATTTAAATGTTAATTTAAATGAAATTTTACGTTTTTTCCGCTGAAGGAATAAACTGCATATTTTAATATCTTCATCGGTGAATGAAATAAGTGGATAAATTGCCTCAATTTATTTTTTACACCAAAAAAAATGCAGTTCTGTAAATATTATGAATAGGTTAGTGTTTCATTTCTTACTTATAAAGCCTTGAAAATTATACTTTATGGGGTCGGAAATATAAATTTACTGAGCTTATGTTTTATGACAACTAAATGACAAAATTAATATTTCACAATTTCGCAGCATATCTACCTTGAAGCTATGCGAAAGTTAAAAGTCTTAATTTCAAAACGGTAATTACATAAGAAATATAACGTGTGAAAAAACAGTGTTTGTCTTTTACAGAGTTACCTCCTCTGACTATAGACAGCACGTTATACAACTTTCTATCTTTACACGAAAGTCATTTTATTGATATTTTCTTACCTTTTTCGCATATCCAGTCGGTGAATCACCTGTCGGCGAGACCAGATGATGAGGCACGGATGAGAGTCGAACTCTTACTTACTGCTTCGTGGATTCCTTTATAGCATGACCCCGGGGACAAAACTGTTCATGTACTACTTTCCAAAGAGCAGCATTACCTTTACTGAGAAAATTTTCATTATTTCCTTAAAATTGCAATAAATATAAGAAATAATAATGATAATACCCTTTAAGAAAATGCATCATATGGTTTCCGGAACAACTGTGTAAATATTATTTGACCAGTAACAATATAAAGTCTGGTTACAGGTAGGGATTAACTTGGAAAGGTCCTGTAATAAGAACACAGAATCGACATCTTTTTTACTCGTATATACAACAGGGCCATTATGACACAATGTTGCCTACCTGAGTACCATTCTTCAACCTCAACTTCTTACTGTAAACAGACAAAACTGACTATACAAGGCAGGCAAGTTCTTGTAATTTATACAATTTCAATGATGTAGCTACAAAATAAGTAAGTGGGTCATTAGGCCAAGGTAAAGGTCACATAAACGTCAAAAGCAAAGTAAGTACGTGAACATGAAGGTTCATCCTGAAAAAAAAATAGCCGATCATTTTGTTTTTCATATAAGTCAAATCAAACTAGAGATTTGAACAAATCTGGTAAGGGACAACCAGACAATGCTACACACCAAATACCCAAGCTCTGGGCCTTATGATCTGAGACAGGGTTAAACAAATGTCAGTGACCTGCAGCCATGACTTGAACAACTTTGGTATAGAACTACCAGTCAAGGCTAATGCTTTGACCTTGAATTAGACTGTACTTAAGTACCAGTAATATAATGATCGACTATTTTATAAAGTTAAAAGAAGACAGACTGAATTAAGTTATTGATACATGTTCTTTTTACTTATTATTATATACATTCTAGAATATCAATGTTATAACCATGGCAACGGTAAGAAAAATCTGAAACTAGGCCACTTTTGACCTTTCGTGAACTTAGCTCTTTCAGAGCTTGAGGCTCGTGGTTGTAGTAAAGAAGATTTTTTTTTAATATTTCATTTAAGCTGCCATAGTAACCAGGGTTCTGCATGGAATAAAATTATCTTTAAAAAATTGAAGAACTTTATGCAAGCGACATCCCTGCAAAGTTTCGTCCATTTGGTCCAGTGGTTTCACAGATGATGTTTTAAGCACGTGGTGGTCGACGAATGGAATGGAATTACGATAACTCGGACTAAGAATCTGTTAAAGTAAGCAAAAAGCCACAGCTCTGCTGAAACATATGAAATCCTACATTGTATTTTAAACTTAGTTTCATATTAGTCAAACCCTGTTGTATTAAGTGGAGACCACTACAATGTGTCAATGCAATGCGCACTTTCTACAAACAAGAAGTTAAACTACACATGGGTTACTTCCCTTGCACTTCAATTGCTGATACAATACGGTAGAGTTTGGTAGATTTTGGCAACGGAATTATCAAATCTCTAAATCAACTCTCGTTTAGTATGACGAAACAGCAAATTCAATTATATTTCTGTTCTTTGCTTATCACGTGGTGTTTTGATGTTTCTTCCACAAACTCAACGCAGAAATACTTCCCCTACCATCTAAATAATTTCTTCCTTGGTCAGTACATGTATACACTATTTTATCCAGATTTACTAAGACTAACCACTGGCAATGGAGGAGCAGTGGTCGAGGGGTTAGAGCGCCGGACTCCCGATCCGGAGGTTGCTGGTTCGAATCCCACCAGAGGTGAGAGTCTCCAGTGACATTCCACATCCCTCACTTTCGGCGCGAACCCAGGAAGCAGCAAGATGCAAGAACTTGCCTGCCTAGTGTAGTCAGAATTGACTGTTGGCAGTAATAAGTTGAACTTGACCAATAAAACGAACAAATTTAGTGGTCTTACACCTTTGAACTCCGTAGCCTTGTTTAGAGCGTAGGTGTAACGCTACTAAATTTATGCCGTTTGTGAGACTAACTTTTCATCAAAAACAAACGACTACATTCTCTATAAATATTTTAGTTTTAATTACAAAATATAGATATTCATTATATAAAGTATAAGTATTTTGAAAGTATTTCTTTATAAAAACCAATAATTAACAATGCGAAAAAGTGCGTTTTTCCATGTACATATGCTAGGTACCTTTTCCGAAATATAACAATGGATTACTAAGAAACAAGAAGTATTATTATCCTGAGCAAGTTTCAAAACAAAGTTGCAAATAATAAGAAATTCTTAAGTCACAACCAATACAGTCTTACACAAAAACATCTTCATTATTCTCTATGAACGAAATTCAGTAGAATTACATAGACTAGAATTTTATATTGTCTGTAATGCAAAAATGTTGGTATAAAATCACAAATGTTTCAATGAACAGTTATGCGATCTGAAAAGTCCGTGGATTTCATGCACATTGCACGTTTTTCGCGTACAGTAAGGTATACATAGGAGTGCAGACAAACACAACCATTACATTTGTGTGTGATATATACAATTTATAAAATAATACAGAAACACGTATTTCTCGGATAATATTACAGCACAACAAATGAGTATTTTACAATTCTAGAAAAATCAATAACTGCAGCTACACTCAACTTTACACACTTGAAAGATATAGGGCGAAGTATTAATATTCAACATAGTTTTTTTATATCAGAGTATCAGAATAAAAAAATAAATCAAAGATCATGTTTCTGAATGATACATTTTACAAGATTATAATGAATGAAGTTGTAAAGTTCGGAAGGTCAATAAACGACGTACAGAATGTATCTTAAAATATCTACTTATCTCAAACATGAACTTACATGGCCTTTTTCTTTTCCTTAAATTACTGGTAATAGCAAAAACCTTCGAGCATAATCGTTCGCATCAATCATTTATATTTAATACGCTTGAAAGCATTTATAAACCAATCATTTCTATATGAATATCATTTGTAAACATTGTGCGATACAGTATATAACATGTTTATTTATTTCATAAATATATTGTTCAGCACAGTTTATGAACTGATCATTTCAAAATATTTCCCTAGTATTTGACTCTTACTGGAGAAGTGGTATGTATGGTTTTTCCCTTTTAAAGAACTTAATATATTTATAATAACCAAACTCGGATAACCAGACTGTACCTTTTTCTATTCGTCTTTAGCAATGGCTTTTTTTCTATTCATCTTTAGCAAGGGAACATACTCGCCCTATTTCTTTTATATTTGACAGTGAAAATAATAAATGACAGGGAATGTAGTAGGAGAAATATACTTAATGTACACAAAATATGAAGAAAAGAAAGCCTCGTTTTGAAGTCTTGTTTTTTTTTTCTTGCTGCTTTCCTTGAATAAAAATGTTGGAACCAGACACTGGATCCCAGTCTCTTTTTTCTCTTTTACGTCACCTAAAATATACATGAAACGCGCATGAAAAGAATAAAATATTTTACAAATCAAAACTGCCAGCTTTTCTTTAATGGCTCTAAACATATGAAGGGAAATGAGACGCTTGAGCAAGTCCGTCAAAAGCGGCATATAGGAAAACTGCTTGCATAAAAAAATGTTATATTTACTGTTATATCAGTTTAAGCTTTTTATATCAACTGAAACGTGTATGCATAACCCATAAATACAAAAAAGGGTCATGTATATTGCAGAATCTTAAGGAACTGGCTGTCACGATCATCAAGAGCAGGAAAAAAAACGTGAAATATTTACCAATTTCGTAGGTTTTCATTACCTGGTACTACTTCCAAAGAAATGGGTCACGACCATAACGATATGCTCGTCTGAAAGTAGATGACAATGTTATGAACGCGTTTCAAAAGAAGAAGTCAATCGCAGTTGAAATAAACATAGTCGTTGTAAAACTTTGCAACAACTGACATGACTGGGGTCTGCTTTTGCTGGCTGTGTAAGGGAGAGAACTGGTTTTAATTATTACAATTTATTCCATCAGTTACTCCCCTTGAAGATAAATCTACTTTTCCATAAATTGACTACTTTTTTGAAATACTCACAAAGCTTTTCGTTGAGAAAAACAGATGTTCACATTTAATTTGATTTTTTTCATCGTATTTTTCTGTATGAATTTCGACAAAACTATAAAGTAAATCACGATGTATAATCATTGCTAATCCATGCAGTTAGATTCCCTTAGCTCGATAATAAAGGCCAGATGTTTCTTCTGCATGGGTCTTTCACAGAAGTCGCTCATTAAAAAACTTGAACAATTACATTGAAAAATAGAAAAGCGTTGCAGTATGAATTTCGTTGACTGTCCATTTATTTGCGTTTATCTATCGTCGGTACTGGTTGCCCACATTCCCCAGGCCCACCCAAAGAGATCCTAGTATTTTATTCTTTGTGGGTATAGGGCAAGATACATACAGTAACCCCTTTCTGGGACAATCCTTGTTCATTTACATGCCCAGTGTATATCACTGACACATGGGACCTCAGTTTAAAGTCTCGCCCGAAAGACAATCGGCTTTGTTAATTGTTTTACGGGAGATTGAACACGCGAATCCTGGAATACAAGTGTTGCCACTAGACCACTGATCTGCCCATTCTTAATGACAAAGAGCAATGTAGCTCTTTATTTCTATACCTACTCATTAAACTGTGATGGATTTTCGGGTCTTGTGGCCCATTCTCCCATGTATCTGCAAAGAAAAACAAAACGGAAAACTACAATTACTATTAAATGAACAGACGAAAAGTGTTTAAAGTACTTTGCATGATCGCAATCATAGGCAAATATCTTTTTTCGGAGTGATATATGCTGTAATTAACAATAACACTATATTAGCTAAAATTATAAAAATATTCACGACTTACGCGCCTCCTCCACGATTGCGTCTGAGATCTTGGAAACTTCTTGACCTTCTCAGGCCACCTCCGTAATAGTCCCCATAGTCTGATCTCCTGGCTCGATTGGTGCGGGCCAACAGTGCCTGATCGTCAACGTACCTGTAAGTGTGGCAAACGAAATAAAAATGTTTTAGTTTGACTCTAAGGCTTGCTCAAAATATAAAACCTACAATTTCCTTAGATTCAATATTTATATAGAGACGACAGTAAGTCTCGGTTTATGCTTCAAAAGACTTATATAAAAATATGTAATATCCAAAGTCAGGTTTGTATCGTTAATTTGCTTATGAGTTAGAGTGTCTCATACTTCAATATGCAGACTTTGTTTGCAGTGTATAAATTTTATACATTAATACTGATTTAGCCTAATACCTAAAATGCTACTAAGGTTCACGTGCTTTGAATCTTATGAAAGTAACTGGAAAATATGTATTCAGCAAAATCTAGTGATTTTCTGTGTTAGTTTAGTGTAACTAGTACCCTTCCGAACAAGCACACCATACCAGTGAAGCATTGAAAATATTTGAATATCTTCTTAGCTTCTAAACATAAAAAATATGGGCAAATTTACTATTTTGGGCAAAAATATTTGACCAGAGGATGACCTATTGTGCAATACAAACTGGCACAAAAAGCCATGTCACACAGATATGAAACCTTTGAGATGCACACATGAAGTCCCTTCACCACCTGTTGCTATGGTAACGATAATCAAAATCAAATCGTCTGATAACATATCTTTTAAGATCGTGCATAAGGCATGCATAACGAAAGATACATTTATAGGTAAGCAATATTTATGGCATTTATACTTCTATGCGTAAAGTTTTCTTTCCTTAACGCCACGGTCGAATATAATTACACGGTTTTCCATCTCGTAAAATGTAATAAAATGAGAGTTTTTCGTCGTCAAAGATATCGAAATAAACTTGAAAGGTGTTATAAATAATTTACGACACATCTTTTTACATATATTAGATGCAGGGGTAAACTATTTCGACCTAACATATATTTTGTATCAGCTCTCGAAACATACATGTACACACACGTCTCATTGCATTATAGACGTTTATAACTTATCTGCCCTTGACATTCTCGGAGGACCGTGTGTCTACTGGATACAAGATACAAACCATGCATCTACTGTATTACACTGCAAATAATTTTAAGCTCCTACACTGACTATTTCTTAAAGCTAGAAATACCTTTGCCTATACACGAACATTTCATGCATACTCGTTACATACAACGATAAAAAAGAAGCATCCCTATTCACTATTCACACCAACCCCGTGAGTGGCACAAATGATGGCTTAATCTTGATCCTAATCTGAAGCTATTGTTTTCGTGTAAATTAATGTTTGGTGCATTTTAATAGTACATTAATAACACCTTTCGATGAAGGATATTGCATTACTTTCAAATGAAATACTAATAAGCGAAAAACATCTAAAAGACCTAAGATAAACACAGCTAAACTAAGATTTACTGTATCAACCTAACTACTAAATGTAAAAACTTAACTTTTTAAAGTTGCTGTTGTAAGAACAATTTTTAAATAATAAATATTCTTCTGGCCACAATTAATGGATGAAGATGATTGATCGTGTGAAAACATACGAAATACATATATATATAAACCACTGAGCCTGTCGGCGCAGACACACAGACACCCTAGTAACCTTGAACCATGCTTTAGCAAATGCTACAAGCAATATATCTTACCATGGTTTCTCGTCGAGGACATATCTAAAAAATATACAGTACGAACTTACTGCTTGATAAATTGTACAATATCAGTTATGAGAACTTGCTCACTGTTCAGAAACTTGTACAGTATCAACTTGCGCGAATATGCGCACTGCACAGAACGTATCTTGTACAATATCAACAGGTGTGAGATTGTACCTTATATACAGTGATAAGTTTAAATGTGCATTTTATGGTGTACACCGCGCTAGATTTACGCGGTTCGTACTGTATTAATTATTATGTCAGGCGATGATTTCGTGACATGCGATAACTTATTGCAAACTGTTATCAGGAGTGTCCATAAAATGATAATAAGAATTTACGCAATAATCCTTAATTTGTTTTAAAACATCATGTGTGCAAATCGTATGTAACATGTTTTGCTATATCTATATGTTTGCTTTAAGGCAAATTATTTAGACTGTTTATTAATTGTATGTACAAAATGTTTGTCCTTGTGCTGAAAACCTATAATATCATTTTCTCTGACAAAAACTTGACAAAATTCACTGTGGCACTGAAAATATTAATAAAATACAGACAGAAAAAAATGAATACGACTTTTTTTTTATTATCTGACAAGATTTTGGTATCTTTTGACGCAATGGTTGGCATTTTCAAACCAGTTAGCATTTTTTTATGAAAAATTGCTTGACCTCTTTTAAAACTATAAATCTGCAAACGTACAACTGACCTATATGCACTCTTTTAACACGCAGTAGACAGCAGCATTATTTCAAGATTTTTCTTCCATAGTACTGTTTTAACTACATGTTTTTGTAAAACTAAAAATTATAAACAAGAGTAAAGCATAAATAAAATCAAGAAGTAAACATAAATGTATCCTCTGGTTATATCTATCTTAGTCACACAGAGAGAAGAAGAGTTTTGCTACAAGATACAGGATATTATTCTAGAAATAAAGAATTCTAAAGTTTCATTCTACAGAATCGTAAAGCAGGAAGTGACGTTGCCATAAAGTAGGAAGTGACGTTGACATAACGCAGAAAGATTGGATACGTTGTGAAAAAAACAGAATGTTACACAAACTCAAATAATAAATTGCCTATTTCTTTTCTGTTTTAAGATACGATCTAGGTTTGACGAGATATCGAAATGCTAGTTAGAAACATAACGAAATATATGGATAACCAACGTTTGTCTGTCACGTGACTTTAGTAGTGCTGTTAAAGGGGACATAACTCTGTACCGCATTCGGCTAGACAGGTAATAAGCGTCTCTTTAAAGGAGATCTGGTTTCTTTCTGGTAGCCTAAGAATATGAAAACTTTAAGTCTTGAAATGATTTATAAATGAACAACTGGTACCTGAATATACAATTTTCGCTTGCAGGGGTTGTAAGACTTTAGTGTGATGTTTACAACATTGTGAACAGAATAGATATATGATCTGTGATTTTTTAGATCTGTGTTGAAATAAAAATGTTTGTCTAAGTACGTTTAATCGAGAATTCATGAAACCATTTTAGTCATAGACAAACATTTATTTATCGAATTAGTTTCATCAAAGAGAATGAAATAAAAAGATCTACTTTACTGGGCAGGACTTTCTTAATATTTAAAATTCAGATGTAATATCTGTTATAGAGCGTTAGAACTTAGGTTCTTTTTCATTTCGGATCCAGTTTCACTAGCAAACACAGAATGCTTTTAATAAACCTGATTTACATATACGTTACAGCTAATCTTTTAACGAGCATCTTATTTTATAACAGACATCGGGCACTTATTCCTTAATATGTTTATATCTGCATAATATCTGTTATATCTGTAGTCTCGTGACTTATCTGTAGTCTCGTGACTACCCACGTGATCGTAGCTAATTTGCATATAGCTGATGTATCAACAAGTTAGTGAAAACGTTGGTGTTTTCTGCAGATTGGTCAATATGGAATTGTATTAAGTCGTCTGAATCATGGAAATATTCGTTAAAAGCCTAGTTATAAACAATATGTAAATCCATTTTATCGTAGTTTATTTTATCTTTGTGATGCTAGGTCTTTAATAAAAATCATATTTCTGAGAATGCTGGTAGAGTAACTATGGTAATAGAAAATTTAACATTGAGACAGCTACAACGAAATGAAAAGTAAGAGAAAGTCCAACCCATTACAAAATAACAACCTTGATTGTCTCATTCTCCTGTAAAAAAAGAATAACAACCATGATAATTATAACATAGTCCAAATGAGGTTCAGTCGTCACTTGCCATCTTCACCGATATAAGAATAAAAGACAAATGACAAGACTGTTTTAAGACAAGACTTTTTCGTGTTTTTTTTGGTTTTTTTTTGTTTTTTTTTTGGGGGGGGGGGGGGGGAAGGGGGTTAACGCCAGTTTCAGCCTTATTTTGGTCATATCAGTCAGTCCATCTAACAAGTGTTCCTGAGTATCCAACCAGTAATCAATCTCACTGCTTCCTCGCTTGATTCAGACGTAAGAGACAAAATGAACTTTAGACACTTTATCTGATATCAATTATCACGGAAAACTTTTGGTGGCCCTTGTGGGTTTTGAACCAAGAACCCTGAATTGACAATCCAAACCTCTACCAGCTGAGCTAGCCGGATCGGCATAACAAAACCTAGTCGCATTCAAGAGTAAGGACTGACGGTAAAACTAAGAAAAGTAAAGGCATTCTCATTGACAATGGCTCCAAAACATATTTTCAATCAAAGTGCTGTAACAGGTGTATCATTTCAAAAAATCGAATTTATGAACATAAACCGTTCTGCTTTGACAAACTTATTACAGTATTTATGAAAGTCATGGTTAGTTTTTGACCTTTAAGTCACTTTTATCAAACTAACCTTTGTCTCAGTGAAAGCACAAAGAAATTCAAGATATATTGAGTTTACTTTTTTACAATAAAATACATTGTAAATATTCAAAATGGGATATTGTTTTCAGTGTCTTTGATCCTGAAAGGTCTGCAGTTTTTATGGCTTACATTGAAAATACAAAAACACATTATGAATGTAACGTGGGATAAGATAAGGGTGTTATATCCTAAAATCCTTTAGGTAACACCACCAATATGTATTTGTTTCTCGAGTCATTGTGAAGTTAACATTGCGGTAATTTTACATAACACTCTGACGTCATCGCCTCTGAAATAATACACTATTTCTTCTACATTCAAGCAATTCTGTTAAACGAGCGCAAATCACATTTGCTAGATTTTTTTCTTGAGCCTTTTTTTAAAGAAGAGTTAACTATCACGGCGAATTCCGGAGATGACCGGGATCGCACGAACTGTCTACTTACTTGAGATATATGGTTTCTGGTTCCCTGCGGGCCACACCGGAAGACACATACTCTGGTTCCGCCATGGATACGACGATAGGATCGTTCCTGTAATTACTGTCCCAACGGCTCTCCCTGCAACCGAAATAGCCATTGTGGTGATTCTGATTTGGTCTGAATTTCATCTACTATCAAAAAACACTTGCACGTGCATAATGCAAAGAAACAGCTGAATATTACCGTACTGACATCGTACATTATTTACATCAAATTCAACAACAAAAATCTGTGTCAGACGCTAAATTCACAAAACATCCAATTTTCTCTAAAATTGACATAGATTTTTTAGAGAAAAAAAATCTTCTACTGATACCCTGTATAACTACAGAATGTCAAACACGAGAGTTGAAAGCAACATTTTCACATCAGTCATAAAGCATTGCGCTGTTTCGACACTGAACTTGAGACTTTATGCAAAATTACAGTATACAGTAAGAATTGTACAATGATAATTTTAATGAAGATAAGGCAAATTGAAAACAAAAACAAAACAAAAAAACCAAAGCAAACAAGTTAAAACTGTTTCATTTTATTTGTCTTTGGAAACACTAGTGTAAACATTATGATTAATGATCCAAACCTGTATCTCCGTGGTGGCTCGCTATACCTGTCCCATGAATCAAATTTATATGGGGGCTCAATTGATCTTGGTCTTTTATAATACATTGGTTCCCTCCAAATCGTCCGGACAGGGGCAGGGGGCGGAGGTGGAGGGGGAGGCGGGGCTGGAGGGTCATACATCACAGGGGGTACCTCTTTCTCGTAAACGCTGTAAGACAACCATCAAGTTAAAACTTTCAATGATTAGAAATAAGAAAACAATTGGTTAAGAACATGAATAAAGATCAAAATCACATACATTCGTGTCAAAGGCAGGAGTAAAACTATTAACATCCGTTGAAGCTATAGATTATTGATCATCACGGGGTTACTTCCCCTTACCGATAATGGCGATTGTTTGAAATATTCCTGGTGAAAAAAAGAATTATATTAAAAGTGTAATAATATAAGAAATTTGTACTCTTATTTTTGGAATGTCAGAATGTATTTGATTTTCTGACAGCTTATGAAAGATAAAAAAATAACAAACTTAGGATATCTGTCAAATCTGTCAAATCTGTCAACGATAAGGTTGTCTTTGTAACCATTCCTTCTCCTGTAGGAAATAAGAAAAAAAACAATAAATATATAGTGCCATTCATACGACCACGTGACTTAAAATTCTTCTTCAACACTTCACTTTAATATCAGTATAGCATCAGGAACAAACAGTGTGCCAACAATACTGTCAGCTCTGTCAAGCTTGTGAATTATTCACAACAATCTGGTACAGTCTGCTCATCCAAACAAATTGTAAATTCATGGCTATACAACATAGACCCCTGACCTTTAAAACATAGTTCCGAAGTAACAAGGAAGCTTCGTTTGTTTTAATGTTCAGGAGACTGGACGGTAGGTAAAAACGCTAGACTCTTGCTCCGAAGGTAGGTAGTTCAAATTCCACCAGTGACTTTCCACATTCCACCGTCGCAGTGCAAGTATTGGTTTGAATTTATGAAACGGTCGTCAGGAAGGGTTGACATAAGTTACAAGAACTTGTTTCTCAATCTATTTCAAATACATGTTTTGTAAGCTAGAACAGACTCGCAGTGAACGGTATCATATACTTATTTGAATTGGGGGAAAAAAACCGACTCTGAATATGTTCCGATGACGTCACCGTCAAGTAATTCTTCGATTCTTGCTGTCTATCACTGGGAATATACTAAGAGCAAAAGAAAACGCAAACGTGTATTATCTTTGAACATCATGTAGGAACACTGGAGGTTTGTTTATTATGCGTCATTTAAATAAGAAAATAATTTCTGTTTAGGCCATTACAGATAACGTTGACTTAAAAAAAAAGAATTAGAAAGGGGAAAACACTCTTATAAGAAAGATAACATTAAGAATGTCAACGCGGTGGGTTAATTCATAGTACGATTTAAAAATCGTAAGTTGCGTTTCTTTTTTCCCCAGTATACATTAACAAGAGCACGTGCCTACCTTCGTTGTTCTTTGACGTAGAAGATACAGCAGATGAACACAATAATGGCGATCATTATCAGCCCTGCCACGCCCACACTTACACCGATAATAATCTTCTGTTCTTCCGTTAACTCTGCAATTGTAATTAACATAAAATTGTGTAATTGTACTTATCCAGAAACTTGTTATGACAATAATTTTTAACTTGTTATAATGAATATAATTCAGAATATAATATAACTGAAAGTGCACAGGCGTAAAAAAGCGGTTCTTGAATTATTCTTAAAATGTAATTATAATTTACGTGGATATCAGAAAATTTCTCTGTATTCATATAATTAAAATACTACATAATGAAATCAACAAAAAATTTCATCAATGACATGCATTTAAACCCATCCTAGCTAAAAGTCTACAATGGTCAATTGTTCGTATATGGGTGGTCTAATTCATCATTTCTAGAGGTTGTAATTTGAGACTTAATCACTGAACAGAGTACAGTGTAGACCATGACCAGACACCTGTGCAGTTTGGCCACGGTCTGCGTTGGTCGCCAAGATGAAAACAGTTGTCGAAATCAGGGTAAATAGTAAAACGTATATTCACAAATACTTTCTGATACATATACCTTAAAAAGAAATTTATTATCTACTTGCTTTTGTAGTCTTTTTACATGAATTTAACAACAAATGTTAAGAATATGATAAGAGAATATCTATTGAGTCACTTGGATGCCTCAACACTCGAAATAAGCCTAAGTCTTACCGGCCATTCTTAAATCTGGTAGTGTGCCGTTCTCGAAATCACTTCATCACAGTACCGTCAAAATGTTTGGTCTACATCCACAAGTGGTCGAAACTGGAACGAAAGGTGGATTTAACAGAATGAAAGATTCTCAAAAAAAAGTTGTCACACACAAACACAAAATGTTTGCATTCTTACATCCAACAAAATCTTGAATATCAAAGAGTTTCAATTTTGAATAATTTTCACGTTAATAGTTAGGTATGTGGTTGTAACACAAGCTATAAAACGGCAAGATGATTTGAATTAGGATAACATAGTAAGATAGTTTAATTCACTTCGCATTCAATAGGTTTTCTACACCCCTTTTGCCAGTAGAGTAAGTCATAGATATTTCATGATCGACAATGAATGGAAATTTAGGTTTCTTTTATTTCGACATAGGCTATATTATATGTCTGTATTCGGAGGTCATGGATAAAGCGGTCTCCGGAGGTCATGGATAAAACGGTCTCCGATTACAAAAATCTTGATAGAGGTTATCACGTGATTTTCTGGAGCAACATAAAAATGTGGACACTAGGTTTAATAAGTTATTCTAAATCAACGTAAAAATATTGATAGGAGTTCTCATGAATTACTCTTGGGTAACATTATTGAGTTACTCTGAGGCAACATTCATTTGTTACTTAGGGCAACATGAAAATCTTGATAGGAATTCTCAAGATTTTTTGTAGAGTAAAATGTACATACTTGCATATCATTAGATTTTTATCATTAACAGCTCTTTTTGATACCTTCGGCATGCACAAATAGCTATTATTGGAACTTGTCACACCTAAATATATCACAGACCAGCTTGTGAATTCATACCAGTCACGATTTGATATTCATCGACCCAAAGTTATCTATGATTTTCAACTAATGAATAGAATTAAAGTATAAAAATACATTTGTTGATAATGTCTCAAAAAGGAAAACTACGTTATAAAAGGCACAATTATGAATATTTTTATGTCAAAAACCAGTTATATCTCTGATATACTAAATGGAAGTTAGTAATAACCTGTTAATTATAAAACTTTTTTTTTTCAAAACTTACCTTATTTTGATTATATAACTTCACAAAACACATTCAAAATAACTTTACATTTACACATGATTAGTCCTGCATTATTCAGTTTTTGACGGAAAAAAAATAATCGTTTACATGCAATATTTTCATTTACAATCGCCTGTGCTGAAAAAGATCAAGATTGTTTTCCTGATATATGCAGCCATGACTAAAACCGTAGTCCAGATTTTAAATTATACGCTTTACTGTTTGTTTTACCGTTAAATCAACAGGACTTTTTTTCGGGACCACGTAATAATTTCTGAGTAGCCTTAGGTAGCACAAAAACGAACGCATGCTGTGTATTCTTTTGTGTCGATATAATGACATAGTTTGTCCTATGAATTGAAAACGTTTTTGTTATACATTCTCGAGATTTTATCACAAGGTATACATGCGTACAAACGTTTGTATTTTCACATTTTGGGTTAAATTCATACAGGTTTAAATGCGATTTTAATATCCCTCAATATCATTTTGACGAAAGTTTATAGAGGTTCAGACGTCACAGATTTTGACCTGAAGTCTCAGGGCTCTTTTTCTCAGTGGTATGATGCGATAAAATTGACACTGCTCATAACCAAACGGGTATAATTTCCACTCTCAACGAAGGGTGGTCTTCTCCTGTTGCATTGCATCTTTATGATAAGACCGGAAGTTCGTGGGATTGTTACTGCTGAATGACCTTGAATGACCTTAAATGACCTTGAACTGCACCAGTCAGAAAAATAACCAATTTGATGTTGATCCACAGATATCATACTTCATGACACAAAGGACTATCAGTCGACTGCAACAGTAAATAGCATTCTAGTTCACAGACACAACATATCAACCCGTTCTTCTGCCAGTCTTATGGTCAAAACATTTGATGGGTTTACTCTACTGACCACCATTTGGCATTATATGCCAGTTAGTTGATGTTGGAAGAAAGCTATATAACAAATTTTAAGAGTCATACAAACATCTTTTCGGTAGATTCACAGGTACTAAAGGGATGTAATTTAGATCCTTAATATACGTGCGAATGAAAATCACAATTTTCAACTAACTGAAATGCGTTACGTCTATTGTATTTTTACAAAAGGATACTTAACTTATCAAAATTGGACAAAAAAAGGTTTTTTTTTTGCAAAGAAGAAATGCCCCAGTGTTCTATGGAGTGTTTAAAATTTGTCAGTATACCTGCATACTGACCTATTTGAAGTCAGATTTTCAACAACACATTCAAAATTTTCACATTTACACTTTTTATCTGAACATCGATCTATTATCGATATACCTGTACCGGACGTTATCGATCTATTACCGATACACCTGTAGATATACCTGTACCGGGGTACATCGATCTATTGCCGATATATCTGTACCGGGCTACATCGATCTATTGCCGATATACCTGTACCGGGCTACATCGATCTATTACCCATATAACTGCACCGGGCTACGTTTACAAGTTAGCTAGTCAAAGATTTACCCTACTTCGGCAGTGACAATTGACGATACATTTTTACATGAATATATGTGTTTCCTCTAAGGGGCATACAGTGGGGGTATAAAATATGTTTCGCCTGAGATAATCACCGATCCGATGACGTTTGTAGGCATTATCGACATATTTTGACAAAGGAATGTAAAAACCTCAGTGAAAAAAAGAACATAATATCTGTGTGTACTTCATCCTGAAATAACAAATTCATTGTGTTTTCTCAAAACGAATAAAGCAATTATTTGCATTAATAAAAAAAACTGTAAGTCGATAGAAAGATTCCTTTTTTCGGTTACTTCTTATGTGTTTAAAAATGGGTTATTACACAAAGCAATCCAAGTATGGTCTTACAACCGATACAGCCCTGTGGTTGATACGAAGAAAAATGTTAAATGGCTGAGAACAAAAATGTAAACACGACCCAGTCTCATTCAAATTGTAAACTGTAATTGAAAACTAACGTCAGTGGCTATAAGTTTAAATATTTAAAGTTTTTTTACGGTGCGTGTAATATCAGAAATTCAAATTCTATTTAGATAAAATGATAACTTTGATATCAGTTCATTTTATTTTAAATATGATATCTAAAAAGAAAGAAGTTTCAATAAGAGCTTTTGCAGTAAAGTTAAGGACCTTTTTCAACAGATGTTGTTAGCCCTGTCGACTTGAACTTCGACTTAACTAATCCAATATAAAACCTAATTTTATGGCATAAAACTCTGTCTTGGTGAACCATTGTGTATCCTATGTTATGTATAATTTCAATTTGATGCTTTTCAGGGCCTGTTCAGAATTCATACTAAGCTTTCCTTTTAAGCTAATCTTGAGTTATACGTCCCGTGTTGAGATCTACGTGTGCACAACTTATTTCATCTCATGATCAAAACCTCTGTCATTTGTAAAAATGATTTTATCTCATGATCAAAACCTCTGTCATTTGTAAAAATAATTTTATCTCATCTTCCTTATCTCTAATATGAGTAAAACTAATTTGATCTCATCTCCAAAACCTCTACGTTGTGAACAGCTGGCTGTTATTTCATCACAAAAATCTTTACAATGTGTATCATAAACCCGTCGTCAACAACTGATTTTATGTCATGACCAGAACCTCTTCGTTGTGAACTACTGATTTTGATCTCATAGCCAAAACCTCTACGTATATACAACCTTTTTATCTCATCACATAACTCTCAACGTGTGCACAACTTATTTTTATCTGTCCGTGAGTGTTCAATCTAGCGTTTGGTTTAACCTTATCCTTAGGACAGATGCGAGCTAACGTTTACGGGTCTCTACGTAATCAGCAGGAGAAAGCTTTTACAACATTACATAAAATTCTGAGACAATCACTATCATTTCATCATATTTTCGTCACGCAGAAAGTGGCCCACAAATTCTTGTATAAAAATACATTTGCATTACGTGGATTGTAGTCAAGACCACATGTCCTTGTAATTCATTACTTTTGTATTACATGGTTTGTAGTGACGGCCACATGTTCTTGTATTTAATAACTTTTACATAACGTGGGAAATGCATGGTCACGGCCATATGTCCTTGTATAAAAATACATTTGCATTACATGGATTGTAGTCACGGCCATATGTTCTTGTATTTTATTACTTTTACATTACATCGATTGTAGACACGGCCACATGTTCTTGTATTTAATAACTTTTACATAACGTGGGAAATGCATGGTCACGGCCATATGCCAGTGTAAATTTACATTTGCATTATATGGATTGTAGTCACGGCCACATGCTCTTGTATTTTATTACTTTATCAATACATGGATTGTAGTGACGGCCACATGTATTTAATACGGCTATATGTCCTTGTTGTAAAAATGCTTTTTCATTACATGGATTGTAGTCACGGCCACATGCTCTTGTATTTTATTACTTTTACATAACATGGATTGTATTCTCGGCCACATGTATTTAATTACTTTTACATAACATGGGAAATGCTTGGACATGGCCATAAGTCCTTGTATAAAAGTATTTTTTCTTTACATGGATTGTAGTCACGGCCAAATTTTCTTGTATTTTATTACTTTTGTATTACATGGATTGTATTCTCGGCCACATGTATTTAATTACTTTTACATAACATTGGAAATGCATGGACATGGCCATATGTCCTTGTATAAAAGTACTTTTTCATTACATGGATTGTAGTCACGGCCACATGTTCTTTTATTTAGTTACAGTAACTTGTACATAACATAGGAAATGCATGGTCAGGGCCATATGTCCTTGTACAAAAATACTTTTGCATTAAATGGATGTTGACGGTCACAAGTTTTTGTACTGAATTAATTATAAATGACATGGAAATGCATGGTCATGGCCATAAGTTCTTGTATTATTAAATACTTTTATATTGCGTGGAAACTGGTCACGGTCAGCGTGTGTTGTTGATGTTAACTAAAATAAAACATTAACACGTTTCAAAGGTGTCCCAATGATTAATGAGGTTTTCATGAAGTCATTGATTGTTCGAGCATAATTTGACCCAGATCTGTTTCACGATCTTTTTCTATTGTATTAAAGCAACAAGTAATCTACGCGATTGTCTTATCTTACCTAGTATCATGACAATGTGTATACCATTTCAATGTAAACAATTCTATATACCCAGTATAACGTTACAACCTTTCTACTATGATTAACTTTTAGAGACACAATGTATAAATACCATAAAACAAACACATGTGTACAATTGTGGCATTTAAAACAATTTCAAACAATCAAAAACAATTTTAATTCAAATCTCAAAAGATCCTTTAAAAAAATTGGTTTACAACATTTTTTTAGGTTGTGATATGTACGTGATTATGCATAATGCATGTTTAATGGTTCATAAAACATATTTTATATCCTTGATAACAAATTGACGAATACTCGAGTTATTGGTTTTGCCTATTTAGCTCAGCTTAAGATTTTGTTTCGTGTTTTTACCCTGCCTTCACACACCCAGTTAATAATAAAACGGCCATATGTAGGCGAGAAGCCCTTTCAAAGTCTTAACCATAACCGCTTATTTTGTAGTCTAAATTTGAAATTACCAACACCCAATATTTCGTCACTGTGACGAAAAAAAAAGTACAAAAAAAAGTTTGAAGCTCAAATATACAGTAAACGTACAAGATTATTCTATACATAAGTAAAATTTAGGCTATTCTTGTCATAAAATTTCTATGCAAAGCAATGATACATGAACCAAGCCCTTCTAGAATGAATGTTAAAACATGGGCTGGGTTTTTAAGGTTTTCTTGGGGTAGCATTAAACGTAGACTTTTTGTATTTTCAGATTTCAAACCCGATAAGAAATGAGTTGAAAATTCGGTTAATGAGTTACATTATTCATTGGTTGAATAACATGCTGAGAAAACTCGGCATTTAGGAATATCTTTGATGTTATAAATGCCGTTTATGTCGGCTACTGATATTTATTACATGTACAAAAAGTGTACATAAGTCATTGATTAATTTCTTCAATGGGGCGACATTAAAATCAAGCATGCGTTTCCGAATGGAAAGTCAATATCAGTAGCCTTAAATAATCAATTTACGTATTTACCAGCCTGAAGATATTCTACGTTTTTAACGCTTAACAATAAAACTTACAGATAAATTTATGCGTATAATAGAGTGTAGTTTTATGTGAAATGACCTACCTTAAGTGAATTAAAGTCCTACAATATCCACCCTTATTATATGAATGTGAAAACACATTAAACGTTCGTGATCGGCAGTTTCCGTGAATAAAACCGAAATTAATACCCGAAGCAATTTTAGACTTCACTGGGTACGACACGGACTGGTGACGATCAAAAGTATTTAAGGCCATACAAATATTTTTGTTAATAGCTTGCCCTATCAGGTAAATGGCAAATGACAGGGGTAATACTAATCCAATACGATCTACCTGTATTTTATACGCATCCCATTTTTCAAGAGCTACTTCTGCATGGTTGAAAAGAAATAATTCTAAAGCTTGCACAGTATACTGACTAAGCTTTACAATTTAATCCCGAGGTGAAGGGTTTGAATCCAGTCAGATGAATTCAACCGTAACTTCTATGGCTACTTGTGTTGACGCGAGAACTGTCCGAAGTCCATAGAAGCAAGCATCGAGAGGTTGAAACATTCTCCTATCTTACCGTCAAGTTGTTACGTAAGAAAACATTTTAACCCTCACCTGCTTTGGCCTTTGCAACCAGTGTAGACAAAGATCAATGTATTCTGATCGTAGTCTGCACTACTCTCTGTTCCCTCGGTGTTAGCTTATTACTGGTACCCCATAAAATGATAAATGGGTCGTTCTAGACTGAATGATGGACTAGTCCATTTACTTAAACAGGGTGGTTTCCATTCATAGTAAAACAAATCATTCCAAAGTACACGTGCTATAAAGAGATAAGTGCACGGGAGTAAAGAAATAGACTTTGTAGAATCGAGCTAGAATTTGTGTTTTCTACTCCGATTTCTCCACCTTCTGGAATCGTATGTGCAGACAGTAAAATAAGCCTTTTAGTAGACAGTTATTTATGAAATTTTAGTTTACACACAAACGAAACCAATTCAGAACGTTGATACGAAATGGAGACTTGGTGTGGCCTTAATTACATTGTATGAACCATTAATAAAAGTTAAAACCAGTTTCTCGTGGATCAGATGAAAAGATATTATGCTCATTATGTATTTTTCAACAGCCACGCCTGGCCGTGATACTTTTCTATTCTTGTAATAATTTGTCATCAAAAGCATAGTATCAAATCATAACATGTGCGTCAAGGAATTTGAAAAAAAAATCGGCTAAAATTTTAGGGTTGTCAAAATTGAACGTAAGAAAATGTCATTCGTCCGGCATATATTTACCAAGAATCAATGTGATCAAATATCTGAAATACCATTTGTCAGCTGGTCTTATTAAAAGTGTGAAACCGTAAAATAACTGGTCATACCACACTGCGAGTACAATATGGTTTGATTATTTCTGTATAACTGTAACCTAATTTACAATTTACACAGACTGCCAGTGTAACAAACACCTCCTGAAGATTTTAGTCTTGTTGGGTATTTCCAGATGGCGCATGACAAAGGTATCGACCAAATGTCAGAAACACGCTAAATACTCATGTTCAGTGTGTAGTACGTCTCAAGCAGTATACGTGAAAGAGTACATGACGGGTACAACTTTGCCAGCAATTATTTCTACACAGTGGATCCACCCCAACTCTCTCTCTCTCTCTCTCAATTTATTTATCGTTGGTACCGGTTGCCAATATGACCGACGCCCCCCTGGAGAGTTTAGTTATTTTAGATTTTGGGAGGTATTGCAAGACAGAGTAAGCATCCCATTCCTGAGACACCCCTGGCTCTTTTACATATTAAGAATATAGCAGATACATGGGACCTCGGTTTCATGTCACATATGGGAGACGCTTAGTTCTGTTAGTGGAGAAGCGTGGGATCAAACTTGCGACCCCTGTCATAACATTTGCAGGATGGAAATTATACACAAAAAAACATCACATAAACATTTTTTATCATTATATAACAAGTTCTCAAAACACTTGGATACATAATTCCAAACAAGAAAACGGCATTTTCAAATGTGTAAACATATTTCTATAATAAACAACAAATGTATGTTATAAATTCAGTGAAGTGAGCAACTATCTGTGCATATGGTAAAATATAAAACTCTCCATCACAAACAAACGATGGACAGAATTCCATCTGAATATGTATAGAAGTGATAACACTTTGTCCCAGGAAAGTTGATAAAGCAACACAGCTGGAATATATGAATGTAGGGAAGTTTTACAAGTACACAGATTTCAAACACATAAGGACAAAACTTCAGAAGGAATACCTTAAAATTTTGAGTGTTCCATTTCCATAAAAAAAACAAAGTGTGAATGATCTTGAATGAATTATTACCAAATGTCAAGGTCAGTTGAAAATTCTAAGTACTAAATGGCAAAATGAATGCATTAATACATGTCTTTATATAGAGACTCGTTGTTGTACAATTTCTGCTGGATAGCCATTTACACTGACTTCGTTGCTAAACACATTAAGATACATGTTTGTATCTTTCATTTTAAAGAAAAGATGCCAATTACATATTCAATATATAATTGGTAAATTTTAGGGAATGTCCCTTTAAAAATGATATGATACCATTAGTGAGAAGTCAAAAATCAGAAATATATTTAGACAAAAAGTTGAAAATCAAAAAATGAGTGTAAAATCTCTATGCGATATGCCATAAGTAAACCATTGTCCAGGTAAATTCTTACTCATGAACAATGTTTAAATAATACTGGTAAATGTCAACTGTTACAAAAAAAGAGACTTTATGGATGATTACACAGGAAGTTGACTTTTAAAAATGTTTTTACAGAATCAGGCTAATGAATCTTTTCTTTTTCAAGAAAATAATATACTTTGTATATGGAATTACATACCGTATTAATTTGGCGTTCAAGTTAACATGGCTGCCCTGTGGTAACAGTGTCAACGTCATTTAGATGACGTCAAACATTATAGTTGCAGGTACCTTTTTAAACGTTATTTTTATATTACGTTATGCAAAATCGAAAGTCCCTTTTTCTTCCATACCCTGACACAAATATATAATTTACAATTATGTTACCCTTAGCCTGCTAAATATCTTAAATGGACTTGTCCATTTTTCAATTTGGACTGATCCATTAATTGTTTACAGGGGTGCTTATTGAAAATTTATTCACTGCATGGCAAATAGTGCAGACCATGCTCAGACTCAGGCTGATCTTGGTCTGCACTGGTCGCAAAGGCAGACACAATTGCCGCCAGCTTGAGAAGTGTTTAATGTATTTATATAGAGTGGCAAAGTAAACTCTGTGATAAAAAAAAACATAATCACAGCAATAATCATTATACAGTGAAGAAAAAAGGTTTGTGGCTAACATACATGTGTTAATTTAAGATGCTTTCAGAGTAACCTTATATTCCACTTTCAAATTCACTAAAACATGCATTTATCAATGAATTATGCTGGAAACACTTGGAAGTATTTACTGAGTATTAAACTTTTCCAAGCCATTTAACATACCAACGATATCTTACTGTATATCAAAACAACTTCTCAACAATACTAACCCCACTTATGTTGCAATAAAGGTATTGAGCAACTGAAAAAAACGTTTCCCATTTAAAAGCCTGATAACCCAAAATAGAAAAGTATCATAATATTCCATTAAAATGTTCAATAGTCTGCAAAGTGTTGATCTGCTTAAAAAATTACAAAACTTGATAAAATCTGCACATTAATATTTCATAGTAATATGGTGATTATAAATCAACTTTAGTAGCAAAACTTCTATCTTTAGAACAGCTACATATTTGGACTTTTTTTGCAAGAGGTGTCACATCATTTTTGCAACATATTATTAGGTAAATTTTCATCACTTTCAGTCTGAATTATTTCCATGATATCATTTTGTAAAAACTGGTCATATTGCTGTATCTTCTCTAACACCCAAACCCCAAGTCAAATGAAACAAGATCTATAAAACACAAAAACAGACTTTCAAGTTAACCATGAAAACAGTTAATCATCTCAACCATTCAACCAGATATGCAACTTCACCATAAAACAAGATTTTGTGCTTTACAATGGGACAATATATTCATTTTCACCATGAAACCAGATTTTCAGCTTTACAATGGGACAATATATTCATCTTCACAATGAAACCACATTTTCAGCTTTACAATGGGACAATATATTCATCTTCACAATGAAACCACATTTTCAGCTTTACAATGGGACAATATATTCATCTTCACAATGAAACCAGATTTTCAGCTTTACAATGGGACAATATATTCATCTTCACCATTCAACCAGATATGCATCTTCACCATGAAACCAGATTTTCAGCTTTACAATGGGACAATATATTCATCTTCACCATGAAACCACATTTTGAGCTGAACAATGGGACAATATATTCATCTTCACCATGAAACCACATTTTGTGCTTTACAATGGGACAATATATTCATCTTCACCATGAAACCACATTTTCAGCTTTACAATGGGACAATATATTCATCTTCACCATGAAACCACATTTTCAGCTTTACAATGGGACAATATATTTAACTTCACCATGAAACCACATTTTGAGCTTTACAATGGGACAATATATTCATCTTCACCATGAAACCAGATTTTCACCTTTACAATGGGACAATATATTCATCTTCACAATGAAACCAGATTTTCAGCTTTACAATGGGACAAAATATTTAACTTCACCATGAAACCACATTTTGAGCTTTACAATGGGACAATATATTCATCTTCACCATGAAACCACATTTTGAGCTGAACAATGGGACAATATATTCGTCTTCACCATGAAACCAGATTTTCACCTTTACAATGGGACAATATATTCATCTTCACCATTAAACCAGATTTTCAGCTTTACAATGGGACAATATATTCATCTTCACCATTAAACCAGATTTTCACCTTTACAATGGGACAATATATTCATCTTCACCATTAAACCAGATTTTCACCTTTACAATGGGACAATATATTCATCTTCACCATTAAACCAGATTTTCAGCTTTACAATGGGACAATATATTCATCTTCACCATTAAACCAGATTTTCAGCTTTACAATGGGACAATATATTCATCTTCACCATTAAACCACATTTTGAGCTGAACAATGGGACAATATATTCATCTTCACCATAAAACCAGATTTTCAGCTTTACAATGGGACAATATATTCATCTTCACCATTAAACCACATTTTGAGCTTTACAGTTGGACAAAATATTTAACTTCACCATGAAGCCAGATTTTCAACTTTACAATGGGACAATATATTCATCTTCACCATGAAACCAGATTTTCAGCTTTACAAAGGGGACAAAATATTCATCTTCACCATAAAACCAGATTTTCAGCTTTACAATGGGACATGTCAGTTTTGTCATTAGTCTTGTTTTGGCCGATAATATACATCACATCCAACCATAAACAACAAAGTTATGGCAAATTGTAGCAAAATTCAATAATTTGACCTTGAAGGTGAAGGTCATTTATGAGTCAAGGTCAAGTTCAGTCTAGTCCACTTGAAGATCTTGTCCAAAGGGTTGTTGTGTCAACGTATGAAGACAATCCACCTATTGATAATTAAGTTATGGCCAATTTTAGCAAAATTCAATAATTTGACCTTGAAGGTGAAGGTCATTTATGTGTCAAGGTCAAGTTTATTCTGGTCTACTTGAAGGTCTTGTCCAAATGGTTGTTGTGTCCAAGCATGAAGACAATCCACCTATTTATAATAAAGTTATGGCCAATTTTAGCAAAATTCAATATTTTCACCTTGAAGCTGAAGGTCATTTAGAAGTCAAGGTCAAGTTTAGTCTGGTCTGCTTGAAGGTCTTGTCTAAAGGGTTGTTGTGACCAAGTATGAAGACAATCCTTAAAGGAATAAAAAAAATTATGACCAATGTTAAAGTTTTCGAAAAGTTGAGCTAAAAGGCATCGAAGGGGCATAACTTTGTGAAAAATCACTGAACTGTAACATGCCTGTAATATGCACACCTCCTCTTGGAAGTGAAGCTTCCTATGAAGTTTTGATGAATTCCAGTCAGTGGTTGCTGAGAATTAGTCTGGACAAAAATGTCAGTTGAAAGAACATTAAAGGGGCATAACTTTGTGAAAAATCAATGGACCAGAACAGGCTGATAATATGCACAGCTCCTCTTGGCAGTGAAGCTTCCTATAAAGTTTAAGTAAATTCAAGCCAGTGGTTGTTGAGAAATTGTCCGAACAAAATTTCGGGATGGATGGACAGAAGGACAGACAGACGGACGGACAAGGCGGCAACTAAATGCATCACCGTTGGGGACCATAATTAAACATTTGTATCAACCTGGTTCTACCATTTCTCACACAGCTAATGAGAAACTCTTAAATACAGATTTCAAACTTCAACATTGTGTCACCCTAGTTCTACCATTTCTCACACAGCTAATGAGAAACTCTTAAATACAAATTTCAAAGTTCAACATTTGTGTCACCCTAGTTCTACCATTTCTCACACAGCTAATGAGAAACTATTAAATACAAATTTCAAAATTCAACATTTGTGTCACCCTAGTTCTACCATTTCTCACACAGTTAATGAGAAACTCTTAAATACAGATTTCAAAATTCAACATTTGTGTCACCCTAGTTCTACCATTTCTCACACAGTTAATGAGAAACTCTTAAATACAGATTTCAAAATTCAACATTTGTGTCACCCTAGTTCTACCATTTCTCACACAGCTAATGAGAAACTCTTAAATACAGATTTCAAAATTCAACATTTGTGTCACCCTAGTTCTACCATTTCTCACACAGTTAATGAGAAACTCTTATATACAGATTTCAAAATTCAACATTTGTGTCACCCTAGTTCTACCATTTCTCACACAGCTAATGAGAAACTCTTAAATACAGATTTCAAAATTCAACATTGTACATATTTCTACTTTAAGGACAAAGCTTTAGCCTTAATAAATAAAATTATTAAATTTCAAGCTGAAAAAATGACACTTAGTCAGATTATTCAACCTAAAGCAGAAAAATCAACACAAACCTACAATTTATACCAAAAACTTACAGTTTAAACAAAAGAAAAAAAAATGGATTATTAAACTGAAGCAAATACATATATATCTAACTTAAGCAGATAACAGAACATTTAAGCATAAGTTTTGTAAAAAAAAAGAATTAGATCACTCTTTTACAGAATACTGAAATTTACAAATTCAAATCCTATAAAAAGTCTACAATTCAACCAAACAATTTATTTTCAAGGTAAGAGAACTATGTGAAAAAGTGTGAAAAAGTTGCTAATTTCACACAAAGTTTGGAGAAAAAACAAAACAATATTCAATTCTTCTCTTTATCCTTCACATTTCAACACACACAAAAAAACCCGAGAGAATCAACAACGACAACAAGCCACTTAAATGTCGACATCTGTTAGCCTACAGGTGAAACAAGTTGCAACAAAGATTTCATTCATATCTTTATGTAATCTTTATGTTTTTGCAATACATTAGGAGTAATGTTCAGTACTTTAAGACAAATATGATTATATTCAATTTTTTTTTGTCTAGCATGTAAATGAAGGAGGTAAAATAGTCATACAAGAGGGCCATGATGGCCCTGTATCGCTCACCTGAGTATGACTGCTTTTAACAAAGTTGCTATGGAACTGGTTAATTGACCCCAGATGACCCATATTTGAACTTGACCTAGAAATTATTGAAACAATCTCTTTGACAAATTTCAAGGTTATTTGTACTGAAAATGTTACCACTAGAGTGTTAACAAGGTTTTTCCATATTTGGGCTCTATGACCTAGTTTTTTAACCTAGATGTCCCATATTCAAATTTGAGCTAGAAATTATCGAAACAATCTTTCTGACAAATTCCCAGGATATTTGGACTGAAAAAGTAGCATCTAGAGTGTTAACAAGGTTTTTCGATATTTAGGCTCTGTGACCTAGTTTTTGACCCCAGATAACCCATATCCAAACTTGAGCTACAAATCATCAAAACAACCTTTCTGACAAATTTCCAGGACATTTGGACTTAAAATGTAGCCTCTAGAGTGTTTACACAGTTTTTCGATATTTGTGCTCTGTGACCTAGATGTTTCGATTTCAGATGACCCATATTCGAACTTGAGCTAGAAACCGTAGAATTAAGCTTTCTGACAAATTTCCAGGTTATTTGGAATTAAAATGTTACCTCTAGAGTGTTAACAAGGTTTTTCCATATTTGGGCTCTGTGACTTAGTTTTTGATCCCAGATGACCCATATCCAAATCTGAGTTAGAATTCCTTGAAGCAACCTTTCTGACAAATTTCAAGGACATTTGGACTAAAAATGTAACCTCTAGAGCATTAACAAGGTTTTTCTACTTTCGGGCTCTGTGACTTAGATTTTGACCCCAGAAAACATATAGTCACTAGAAATCATCGATCGAACCTTTCTGACAAATTTACAGGTTTTTGGACTGAAAATGCTACCTTTAGAATGTTAACAAGGTTTTTCCATATTTGGACTCTGTGACCTAGTTTGTGACCCCAGATGATCCATATTCGAAACTGATCTAGAAATCTTCAAGGCAACCTTTCTGACAAATTTCCAGATTATTTGGGCTGAAAATGTAACCTCTAGAGTGTTAACAAAATTTTTCTATTTTTGGGCACTGTGACCTAGTTTTGGAACCAAGATGACCCATATTTGAACTTGTGCTAGAAATCGTCAAAGCAACCTTTCTGACAAATTTCCAGATTATTTGGGCTGAAAATGTAACCTCTAGAGTGTTAACAAGATTTTTCTATTTTTGGGCACTGTGACCTAGTTTTTGAACCAAGATGACCCATATTTGAACTTGTGCTAGAAATCTTTAAAGCAACCTTTCTGACAAATTTCCAGATTATTTGGGCTGAAAATGTAACCTCTTAAGTGTTAACAGGAGGTTTCTATTTTTGGGCTCTGTGACCTAGTTTTCGAAACCAGATGACCCATATTCAAACTTGAGCTAGAAATCATAGAAGCAACCTTCCTGACAAATTCCCAGATTATTTGGTGTAAAAATGTTACCTTTAGAGTGTTAACAAGGTTTTTCAATATTTGGGCTCTGTGACCTAGTTTTTGACCCCAGATGACCCATATTTAAACTTGACCTAGAAATCGTCAAAGCAACCTTTCTGACAAATTTCCAGATTATTTGGACTGAAAATGTTACCTCTAGAGTGTTAACAAGATTTTTCTATTTTTGGGCTCCGTGACCTAGTTTTTGAACCCAGATGACCCATATTTGAACTTGAGCTAGAAATGATCGATAGAACCTTTCTGACAAATTTCCAGGATATTTGGACTGAAAAAGTAGCCTCTAGAGTGTTAACAAGGTTTTTCTATATTTGGGCTCAGTGACCTAGTTTTCCAACCCTGATAACCCATGTTCAAACTCCTCCGAGATATTAATGAGACAAACATCCTGACCAAGTTTCATGACAATTGAGGCAAAAATGTGACCACTAGAGTGTTAACAAACTAATTGTGGACGGACGGACGGACTGACGGACGACGGACAAAAGGTGATCATAAAAGCTCACTCTGTCACTATGTGACAGGTGAGCTAATAAAGTTGGAAAATAAGTCAGTTTGGATAAGTAGAGAACTCTCCTCCACTACCCCAGGACAGATTATGTTTATTTAACTAACATATTTCACACCTGCTAATCTTTCACCTAATAGGTCATTCTTCATTTTGATACTTAAGTAATCATCAAAAATAAAATAAAAAATACTTTTAAAAAGTATTAATAACTTATAAAACATTTAAATTTTCTTCAAAGAAGGGACTTCAAGGGAATTGGAAAGAGAGTACTTTTTAATGTTCACCAATGAATTCATATCATGTATCACAGTATAGCAGTTACCTCCCTTACATTTTTCACTGCAGAATGAATTAACAATAATTTCCCTTCTACTGTAACCAACATCTGTTGTTACCTCCCTTTGCAATAGTCACAGTAAAATTAATCAATACATTCACTTCCCTTACAAGGTTCACCAAAGAATAGTGTAGTCTTGTCACTTCCTTTACAATAAGTTATCACAGACATCTTCAGCAAAATAATAACATTGTTACCTCCCCTACACAGATCACTGAAAGAAAAAAAACCAACAAGGTTATTTCCCTTGCACTCTCGCCCTTCTTACAGCTGTTAAGCTCAGAATTACAAGTTTACTTCCAGGTTAACAAGTGGCAACTTTTGCTGGATAAAATGTTTAAGTGTAACCCCCAAAAAAGTGACAAAGAAGGGTGTGACATTTTAGTAAAGGGGTTATCACAGAAAATACACTAAATTTACATTCTTAGATTAAAATCTAGCTGTAAAAAGTGTATATGCAACTAATCTGAAAAAAAAAGTATTAATGGATACTGAGAAAAGGAACATGCAGACAGAGTACAAATAACATGTAATATACAGAATGCAATATTTTTTTTCTCAACATAATTTTATACCTGAACTGATTATGACAGGATTCAAATTCAAACTATGTTATCATGCCATCATATCAGTCAGGTAGAAAAAAAAAAACATTCTACACTGAAATGATTCTCTAAAATATAAACTTAAATAACAGGTTTCATATTTACAACTTCCCTTCTAATGAAGAATCCCATTGTTCAAACAGCTAAATACAATCTCATATCTACAAAATCTGTAGGAAAGCCAACAGTTTCACTAACATGATGATACATCAACTAAGTACTAATAAGCTACAATCATGTGAGTGATTGTGAGATCCTAGACAGATCTAAATTTATTACACCAGTGTGTTATACTTCATTTAGATGTTAGTTAGAAAAGTTGTAATATATCGTAGTTGATGTTTATCTTATCTTTGCAAGCAAATCTGGATCTTTAGGAAGAAAATTAAAGATGTAACAAAATTTATACAAGTATCAACTGACTTACTGTGATTTTAAATTTTCAAAACCTCATAATTACATGCAATAAAATATAAAAAAAGTAACGTTGCAAAACAAATAAAAGACCTAGGTAATACGAATCTAGATAATTTTGGAACAGTGTAAAATCATAAAATATTCACCAGGCATTCCTTCATTTTTACAAATTGTCCAGACAGGGGACTGAACCACAAAATTAAACTTGTAAAGCTGTCTAAATATTTCTACTGTTTTAACACAATTCTCACTTAACCACAAACATTTATGCCTACTTGCATAGTTGTTTTCACAACAAAGGTATTTTGTATTTAAATCTTATACACCTTAGTGGCTGCAGATTGATAGTTAAGTGCAAAACTAATGCATCTTGTTATATTTATATTTATATACACATATATAATTTGCTCTAAATACCAGAATTCCTTAAATTCTGATTATACAAACAGTTATACAACAACCTTTGGCACACTAGATTTGCATAGAAATTACTTTCTTTACAAACTGACGGATCCCAAAGTATGTTTGAATCTGCTTACACTGACAAAAGGAGTTAAACAGTTTTATAACAACAATATACATTGTAGCTGACAACAAGGGGAAAGGTCACTCAAGACTAAAATTTTGGAAATTGGCTTTTGACAAATGATATCTCAGGATTAATGGATTTATGTCTGTAAATTGTTGTTTCCTGCCATGATATCTCAGGATTAATGGATTTATGTCTGTAAATTGTTGTTTCCTGCCATGATATCTCAGGATTAATGGATTTGAGTCTGTAAATTGTTGTTTCCTGCCATGATATCTCAGGATTAATGGATTTATGTCTGTAAATTGTTGTTTCCTGCCATGATATCTCAGGATTAATGGATTTGTGTCTGTAAATTGTTGTTTCCGGCCATGATATCTCAGGATTAATGGATTTGAGTCTGTAAATTGTTGTTTCCTGCCATGATATCTCAGGATTAATGGATTTGAGTCTGTAAATTGTTGTTTCCTGCCATGATATCTCAGGATTAATGGATTTGAGTCTGTAAATTGTTGTTTCCTGCCATGATATCTCAGTTGTTTCCTGCCATGATATCTCAGGATTAATGGATTTGTGTCTGTAAATTGCTGTTTCCTGCCATGATATCTCAGAATTAATGGATTTATGTCTGTAAATTGTTGTTTCCTGCCTGGAACTAATAAACTGTCATGTTGAAAAGAAACATTGTGTGCAAAACTGATATTTGTACATATATCTGTAAATAAAACTTTCTTTAATATGATGTCTCTTACCCTACTCCGACGTCAAATTCAATCGACCTTCTTGGCGGCAGTAAATAAAATGATAAATTTTACATACAAATGTGTACTTCACTGTAAAATCTAATATCTTTTCAATATATCCCACCTGTTTTACAAACTATAACTGTTATCAATCACTGCATATTATTTAAGTAACATCAGTTTTACATAAGAAAAAAAAGAGTCTCCAAAATCTGTTACCATGGTAATAGTTATCGTAAAATTTAAGGCATTTTCATGAAGGATAATATTTAGGCTATCAAAACATTACTCTAAATGTAGTTGTGGATGAGAAATTTGCTGTTGTTTGCTTATTTTTAAAGCAGTTTATTTCAACAGAAAAACAAATGTCCAAGAGTCCTTTTTGACAGCCATCAGTTTTATGATAACATGAAAAATTTTCGTAGCATTCAACAAACTACAAGGAAAAATTCTCATAACTTAAGACAAACTTAAAAAATTTTCAACAACATGGGTTGAATGTAAAATATATATGTTAAACATTGTTAACCATTTAACACAGATTCAGTTAAGGAACAGAAACAAACTTGTTTCTTTCAATAAATACATCAATTTTTGTTAGAAAAAAATATGCAAAAATGAAGCATTTAAATTTTATGATGATAAAAGAATACTATAACCTGCAGGAAAAAATAACATTTCTATAACCGAAAAGAATATATTTTTGAACAAAAGCTACAGCAGCCAAATCAAAGGAGAGGATATATGTGACAGTGACATGTGCTTAAAACAATGTTATTTGGATATACAATACATTGAGCCTGCAATGTGATGATCAAAATCTTTAATATAACAAAGTCAAAATACAATACTTGAAAAAAGAAATGGAGAAGGAAAGGTTTTTTTTTCACTGAATTGCATTTTTTTATCTTTTCCAAGCAAAAATGTATCGACTGCACTGTCGTTTCTTTCTTCTATGAGGTTTTGCCAGCATTTCACTTGTACACCTCTGTCATTCTCATTAGGGACATTAGCTGTTCTTTTTCACATCTTGTCTACAAATGGGGCAGGATGCATTTCTCTGAAAGTAGACAAATAAAAGTATAAATAAATCTTATTCTCTTACATTAATTTGTTTAACTATCAGTTGGGGAACAAGTTCTTGCAAATCTACATCCTGGATTCAAAACCGCACATGTGCCAAGAGGGGAGTACAAAAGTCAGTAGACTCTTATGCCCTGAAGTATGAGTGTCCAAAATTCTTCCCCTTGATCACAGTCCTCAAAAAAAATGACATTGAGAACAGTGGTCAAGCAATTCGGGAGCTGGACTCTGGATCCGGAAATTACTTGATCAAGTTCCACCAATGGCAAGATTCTGAACTGACTTTCTGCAACAATCTAAACACGAGTACTGGTTTGAATCCAGGGATCAGTCAACAAGCTTGATTAATGTAACTTTCAAAAACTTCATTTCCCAATCGAAATGAACGTAAAAAAGAAGGTTTAAACATGAACTGTTGGTGAATATTATCCATTCATATCTGAAACTATTACAGTTTTCATGAATGCCTCAGTAGTTGTGCTTGTAATGTTTCCATCTTGGAACTGAAACTAAGAAAGACAAACCTAACTCTTGATAATGCAGTATTAAGTATTATGAATTACGGGTATCTTGACCATGATTATCATTGTATGGAAAAGGTTACAGTGATAAACTTCTAGCTGAGTCTAGAATTTAAAAACTTATGAAACTTATGTAAGATGGATTGATAAACAGATAGACCGACAGGTAGGTGGTTCCATGAAACAAAACTTCTGAGAAATGTTTAGAAATGATAAATAATTAAAACTTGTAGAACAATTATCTGTATCTGATGCTTTCAAACCAGCAGGACATTGAAATTTTCACTATCATACATAGGACAATGAAATTACATGACTTACTTTTAACCATTCCAGTAAACACTCTTTGTGGTACTCATGTTGACACGGTAGTATTTGAACATTATCTGCAGTTTTATATTCCGACATGCATATACTACACGAGTCGTCAATCTTTCCGGCTTTCCGTCGATATGTCCGGTACGGTAATTTATTTATTTCCTCCTCTTTCATTCCTCTACTTCGCACCTCACCGAGTCTCTCGGCTAAATCCAACAAAGCCTCATAATCACCGAGATCAACATCATCGGGAACCATGAAACCTGGATTCCGGCCCATAAGTAACAACATGAGCAGAAAAGGATCTCTCTAAAAATGAAGAAAGAATTATTAAAAACATGCCATGGATTGATCTTGAGAGCCTGATTTTTTGGAAACTGTCAGGGGAAAGACGTTATGATTAAAGAATTTCTGCAGTAGAATTTTTAGATATTTTACAATACAATTTAACACTGCTTATCCAAGGTCTCAGGATTGAAAAAAAAAGAAAAAATTCAGGTTAACGATGGTTGACAACAGTTTCTGGTATGATGAAAATGTTAAACTGTGAATGTCATAAGAGAAAGACATTTTAATTCAAGACATTCTGCAGGAGAGTTGTTAGACATTTTACAATATTTGTTTATATGATTGCTTATGTTTGGTAGAGAGGAATGATATGTAACTGTAACAATACTGTAACAATAAATGGTACAAAGGCTTTATAGATCAAATATTATCGGATGTATCATAAACTAACCACAACTTTTTGATTTTAGTTTTAATGTCCTTTTCAAGGTTGTTACAAAACATACTTAGAAACAACACAGATACATGTATTTATATTTTAACTTCATTAAGGTTCTTCTGCAACCTCTTATTCACAATCGACCACAATCCACTACAATCAACCACAATCCACTACTCTATGCAGTGGTTACTTCCCTTTCAGAACAGTTATCACTGCCACTAGGATTGTCACACGCTGATAGTTAAGAGCAAATACACAAAAAGTTAAAACTGATTTTGTTTACCTTTACAACCTCCATGCATCTTAAGATTTAGTAACTTTTTTTATATTTAAAACAACACGAAGACAAAAACTATATGCCTCCCTTCGGGGGCATGAAAAGGAAAAAATATTTTTTTAAAACAGGTTCATATACTTGTATGTACAAATACCTGGCAGTGAAATAAAATTTTACCTGTGTGTTGGGATCAAACTCCATTATGTGGTTACTTTCCCTAGCAGTACATGTGATAATACATGTAGTTGTAAGTTAATAAACAAAATATCAACTTCTTTCAAGTTCTCTCTAGTTTATAACATAATACATCTCTGAATTACTGGTAAAAGATCCCATAACAGCAATAAATGAAAAAGAGAAAACATTTCTCAAAACAGTTTAAACTTGTTCTTCGGCTCATTACCAGTCCAATTAAATTTTTGTGACGGCATGGTTAGTGAAAGGAGAGGTAACTCTGTATGGAGTTCTGAGATGGAAAATGGAAGGGATATCACTGCAGAGACTGTCACAGTCCAATGAGCAGGTTTAGGTAATGTCCCTTTTACCCTTCAGACTTCTTTAAACTCTGTTCTATGGAATTCTTGTAATGACATGTACTAAACAGTACCTTACAACTGAACAATACATACTGTAATGTTGATGAAGTTAGCCTCTCGCTGACTTTCCTGAGCCCCAAGATCCAGTACCATAAAGTCGGGGTCATACTCATTGTCTGGTAAATTCATCGTTGCTAAAGCATCAAAGTAAAAGTAAATTCATGTGATTTATAATGAAATATGAACAAGTGAACATATCTGATAACAAAGAGGGTACTGTTTTGCTAAACCATTTAATGAATGAAACTCAAGTCGTTATTTATTTATAAGTAAAGTAAATTGCTTGTTTATTTTAGTGTCACCTGAACCGGTCAGCCTCCCCTGCTTATGAAACACCTCTACTGTTTGCACAGTAACTCCTAGATTTCTTTTCTTATGCCAGTCACCAGACCAACATGCAAACTGTAACCATTCTTAAATGAGCTGGCAGACCACAAGCCAGCCTCAGCAGGAAAGCAAGACATTAACTACATGTAAAAGCAAAGACTGTAAAACATTCAAAGTCACTTCATCTTTCAGTTTAGCACAAACTTATTCAATTCTTTTAACTTTTAAACAAAATTTTAAACAGCTGAAGTGACGATTTCAGCACAATTATTTATTTATCTTATTTATCATCATTATTTTTCAAGAAATCAAATACTAATTTAGGTTATCAGGTTAGTCCATAACATTCCTATTTAATTTCAAATCTTCTAAACTTTAAATTCTGGTCAACACCACTTCCCAAACAGAGGTTTGTGTGTAAACAAATCTTTAAAAATTTCAAAATATGACAAAAGTTTTGTTTCAGAATTCTTATCTTTTCACACTTGCCTTTTTTCCTGTTTTACTGTAAAATATCTCCCCAAACAAAGTAATTTAACTGTCACCTGAAGAATAGCTTAATAGATGCTACATGAAGTGTTCATTGTTACCTTCTCTCTCCCCTAAAACAGGCCTAAGATTTTGCCCTATAGGTCTAACATTTGGATGAGGGTTCTCAGTCCGTTCTCCTGATGGATTAGAGTTATGGAGTACAATCATCCCAGATGGCCTGTGCCTGAATGCTGGATTGGCTCTAACACCTGGCAACTGGTCTATAACTTGACTCTGAGGCTCTGATGGGGTGTCATTATTGCTGTTTGGGTTGTTATTGTTCCCAGAATCAGATGAGGCCCTTCTGATTCCCCTGTTTCTAGTAGGTCGCTCAGGTGACCTTAGAAAATGTGAAGAGAATGAAATACGTTTTTACAAAAAATGATACCCTTAAAATAATTCTTTTAATTTTTTTATAAATACCAGAAAATTCAAGTCAATCAAAACTATGTCATTTAATCATATTGAATAATTAACTTCAAAAGGTGCAACCACTTTCACAAAATTTGACACTTAGCAACATTTTTGTCACATATTTTAATGAGTATACTTGAATTAAACAGAAATTGTATTTTTGGAAGAAGGTTACCATTACCTTGCAAAGCCTCTTCCTCTGGCTCGCTCCGGCGACCTGCCTGCAAACCTCCTGCCAACTTGCCCCCTCCCTTCTCCCCTACTGGTCCCCCTCCCCTCTCCTCTTCCAGCAACAATACCTGTAGCCCCTGTGGCCCCTCTAGGGGTGGAAGCCCCTACTGCTGCAGCTGCACTGGCTGCGTCTGGAGAGTTGGGATCCATGGCCGGGGTGTCAGTTTCATTATCTTCATCTTCAACCTTAAAAAAAAAATATTGGTACAATCAAATAACAGACCAGAGAGTGCCGATCTGACAAAAACGTAACAACAGAACCATGCTAAAGCCATGGAAACAGCATTTTTAACAAATACAGTAAATCTGCTATGACTGTGCAGGTGTTCATATCTATTCTGACTATGCTGGTGTTCATATCATCTTTGACTACAAAGGTGTTCATATTTACTCTGACTGTTCAGTTGTTCACATATATTTTTGCTGCCAAAAACGTGGGTGTGTGTGGGTGGGGGGAGGAGTTGATGTTGATACGCAAACACCAACTGTATGCCACTGTTACTGATCACTCAGAACAAAGCTTCTGCCTATTTTTACAGTTTTATCTACACTTATGATTGAAATGCTTCACAAATATTTGCAAGAGTTTAATTATATAAAATCAGTGTATTTCCATTCTCCCTGCATTTGTTAATCTTTTGAACTTGTGCTACCTAATTTCAGTCATAAGCTAAGATGCCAACCCAATAAACCCTTAGCACTTGCGGGTGCTGCATTTATGGAAAACTTCTGTCTCTCCAGATATCTACTCTGACTGTTTAGGTGTTTATGTCTACTTTAACTGTTCAGGTGCTTATGGCTAATCTGACTGTTTAGGTGTTTATGTCACTCTGACTGTTCAGGTGTTTATGTCTATTCTGACTGTACAGGTGTTTATGTCTACTCTCACTGTTCAGGTGTTTATGTCTACTTTGACTGTTCTGGTGTTTATGTGTACTTATGGAAAACTCTTGTCTCTCCAGATATCTACTCTGACTGTTCAGGATTTTATATTTACTCTGATTGTATAGGTGTTTATGTCTACTCTGACTGTTCAGGTGTTTATGTCTACTTTGACTGTTCTAGTGTTTATGTCTACTCTGACTGTACATGTGTTTATGTCTACTCTGACTGTTCAGGTGTTTATGTCTACTCTAACTGTACATGTGTTTATGTCCACTCTGACTGTTCAGGTGTTTATGTCTACTTTGACTGTTCTGGTGTTTATGTCTACTCTGACTGTACATGTGTTTATGTCTACTCTGACTTTTCAGATGTTTATGTCTATGCTGACTGTACATGTGTTTATGTCTACTCTGACTGCACAAGTATTTATGTCTACTCTGACTGTACAGGTGTTTATGTCTACTCTGACTGTACAGGTGTTTATGTCTACCCTGACTGTTCAGGTGTTTATGTCTACTCTTGACTGTTCAGGTGTTTATGTCTACTCTGACTGTACAGGTGTTTATGTCTACCCTGACTGTTCAGGTGTTTATGTCTACTCTTGACTGTTCAGGTGTTTATGTCTACTCTGACTGTTCATGTGTTTATGTCTACTCTGACTGTACCGATGTTTATGTCTACTCTGACAGTACAGGTGTTTATGTCTACTCTGACTGTTCAGTTGTTTATGTCTACTCTGACTTTACAAGTGTTGTTCAGGTGTTTATGTCTACTCTTGACTGTTCAGGTGTTTATTTCTACTCTGACAGTACAGGTGTTTATGTCTACTCTGACTGTACAGATGTTTATGTCTACTCTGACTTTACAAGTGTTTATGTTTACTCTGACTGTACAGGTGTTTATGTCTACTCTGACTGTATAGGCGTTTATGTCTACTCTGACTGTTCTGGTGTTTATGCCTACTCTGACTGTACAGGTGTTTATGTCTGTTCTGACTGTTCAGGTGATTATGTCTACTCTGACTGTTGACAGCTTTATGTCTACTCTGACTGTTCATGTGTTTACGTCTAATTTGACTGTTCAGGTGTTTATGCCTACTCTTACTGTTAGGTGTTTGTGTCTGCTCTGACTGTACAGGTGTTTATGTTTACTCTGACTGTACAGGTGTTTATGTCTACTCTCACTGTTCATGAGTTTACATCTACTTTGACTGTTCAACTGTACAGGTGTTTATGTCACTCTGACTGTTCAGGTGTTTATGTCTACTCAGACTGTTTAGGTGTTTATATCTACCTTGACTGTACAGACTGTATTTGTCTGACTGTTCATGTGTTTATGTCTACTCTGACAGTTCAGGTGTTAAATCACTCAGACTGTTTAGGTGTTTATGTCTACTCTGACTGTTCATGTGTTTATGTCTACTCAGACTGTTTAGGTGTTTATGTCACTCTGACTGTTCAGGTGTTAATGGTTACTCTGTTGAAGTGCTAATGTCTACTCTGCTTAGGTGCTAATGTCCACTCAGACTGTTTAGGTGCTAATGTTTACTCTGACTGTTTAGATGCTAATGTCTACTCTGACTGTTAAGGTGCTAAAGCCTACTCTGACTGTTAAGGTGCTAATGTCTACTCTGACTGTTAAGGTGCTAATGTCTACTCTGACTGTTTAGGTGCTTATGTCTACTCTGATTGTTTAGGTGCTAATGTCTACTCTGTTTAGGTGCTAATGTCTATTCTGACTGTTTAAGTGCTAATGTCTACTCTGACTGTTTAGGTGCTGTTTACTCTGACAGTTTAAGTGCTAATGTCTACTCTGACTGTTTAGGTGCTAATGTCTACTCTGTTTAGGTGCTAATGTCTACTCTGACTGTTTAAGTACTAATGTCTATTCTGACTGTTTAAGTGCTAATGTCTACTCTGACTGTTTAGGTGCTTATGTCTTCTCTGACTGTTTAGGTGCTAATGTTTACTCTGACAGTTTAAGTGCTAATGTCTACTCTGACTGGTTAGGTGTCTATGTCTACTCTGTTTAGGTGCTAATGTCTACTCTGACTGTTTAAGTGCTAATGTCTATTCTGACTGTTTAAGTGCTAATGTCTACTCTGACTGTTTAGTTGCTTATGTCTTCTCTGACTGTTTAGGTGCTAATGTCTACTCTGTTTAGGCGCTAATGTCAACTCTGACTGTTAAGTGCTAATGTCTTCTCTGACTGTTTAGGTGCTTATGTCTACTCTGACTGGTTAGGTGTTTATGTCTACTCTGTTTAGGTGCTAATGTGTACTCTGACTGTTTAAGTGCTAATGTCTATTCTGACTGTTTAAGTGCTAATGTCTACTCTGACTGATTAAGTGCTAATGTCTACTCTGACTGTTAAGTGCTAATGTCTTCTCTGACTGTTTAGGTGCTAATATCTACTCTGTTAAGTTGCTAATGTCTTCTCTGACTGTTTAAGTGCTAATGTCTACTCTGACTGTTTAAGTGCTAATGTCTACTCTGACAGTTTAAGTGCTAATGTCTACTTTGACTGTTTATGTGCTAATGTATAGTCTGACAGTTGTTCATATTGACATTGACTGCACATAATATTACAATCCTTGAAGTAATACAAATTCTTAACAAGGTTGCCATTGTCACAAAATACGCCTGTCTATGTTTGACCCTTACCTTAGCCACAGGGACCTGAATTTTGCGTGCCACACTCCGCCTCACAATTGTCAACACCTGTGCCAAGTTATATTAAAATTTCTCAATACCTGTAGAAGTTTTGCTCTGGACAAGAGTTTTCCACTGACCTCTAGGTGTGAGCTTGCCCTTTGACCCAGAGACCTGGTTCATGCGTGCAACACTACACTTCATGATGGTGAACTTTTGCATCAAGTAATACTAAAATACCTCCATGCATGTAGAAGATATGCTCCAGACAAACTCTGGACATTTCATGATCTCTACTAGAGATTCTCTAGTGACCTTAACCTTGACCTTGCATATATGGACCAGGATTATGCGTGTATAGCTCAGTCTCACGATGGCGAACATTTGTGATAGAATCCCTCAATTCATGATGACTAAATGGTCTATACTCACATTTTCATATTTTTATCTGACTTTTGACCTCTGTGTAAGACCTTGACCTTGACCACAGGGACCTGAATTTTGCACGCAACAATCAGCCTCACAATGGTGAACATTTATGCCAAGTTATATTAAAATCCCTTAATACATGAAGAAATTTCTGGACAAGCATTTTTCACTGACTTCTAAGTGTGACCTTGACCTTTTACTTAGAGATCTGGTTTATGTGCGCGACACTACCCCCCATGACGGTGAACAATGGTACTAAGTATCATTAAAATCCATCGATGGACGTTTAAGATATGTTCTGGACAAAACTGGACGCCGCCAACCTGCCCGTCCGCCTGGCCACCTTGGGCATTCCCATTATATGTCCTGTTTTACAAACGAGCATATAAAAAGCTTGCAATATTCACATAGTATTAAATCCATTAACTTAACACTATCAAAACCTTACTTTTGACACCACTGTAAAATCTATCATTTCAATGAGACAGATTGATGAAGTGTAAATACCTCCAGAGCTTGTGGTCGTAGACCAAAAACTGATTGGAAAATTTGTCTTAAGGGCGTGGCACTCATTGGTCTTCCCCCTCCCACTGGATGAAAAAATGCAGGCTGAAATAAATAATCGAATAAGACATGAGTGTTCCTGTATGATATACATTGTTAATGTGAATTTAATCACAAAACAGTTGTTCTCCGATGGCTCAAAGTTGTCGGAACTACAACAAATATTTCGAGCCTTGAAAAATTCAAGCCAGAATGTTGGCTTGTTATTATAACCTATATAGCTTCTTAATTATTTACCTTTTCTTATCTGTTGTTCCAAAATTCTTGAATCTATGATTCTTATTTTCTTTGTAAAGGATACATCTATTTAAAAGTATTTTCTTTATTGCCAAACAGAACATGAAAGATGGCATAATGAGGATATACTCGTACAGGAAATAATTGTTTATGAAATAAATATCCACCACTGGCAAATACACCATATTCCAACAGTTTATCGTCATGGTGAAACATACCTTTTCTTCGAATTTGGACTGATAAACATTTTGTAAATGATTTTTTGTTTGAGTTTTTTTTTACTGGTGAAGGTATACTATACTGTCATAAATTGCTTTTGAATTATTAAACCTTTTCAAAGACAAGATCTGCCCACTTTATGTATTTTGAAATTGTTTTGAAATTAATGTATATTGCTGACTGCAACAGATTTGAAGTTACAAACTTCTAAAGCTGTGCAATTTTGCTGAAAATCAATTAACGGATCAATCATGCCATTTCACAGTAATGACAACCTGTGAGACAATTCACACCTCAAGTAAGAGTAACAGCCTTGAGAACAAACACCTCAAGTCATCGAATAATACGAATGTTGCAACTTTGAGCCATGTTTATTTATTTTAATATAGAAATTTAAGGAGAGAAAATTGGGACCAAGCATAAACTTCAAGCCATTGAAGAAATGAGTAAAGCAAGTTGGAGCCATCGAGCAATAACTTTACATTACAGTATTAATCAATCAATCATCAAACATGATCGCACAAAGATAATAACAGATAATTCACAAATTTACAAACTGGATAACACTGCAAAATTTCTGAAATTCAACTGAGCTTACTATAGAAGTTATGGTGGGGAATCAATGAAATAAAAATTTTTTTGCAAAGTCTAAGAACGCTTCACCAGTATTATTTTAATATACACTATGGTTTCTATAAACAAAAGAGTCAGTTTTGGGTTGAATATGTTGTGCTTACACGCCGTTTACTTTGTTCCTCTTCGTGAAGGCGTCGAGCCAAGTCTGCATCCAACTCTTCCTGTTCGCGAAACATCTCCTCTTGTAACTGACGTGCATACTCCTCGTCTTTGTCTATACTGTCATTCTTAAAAATAGAATGAACCTGACTCAACATCACTCGTAATGAGAGTAAACAATCTATAAAACCCATGACAGCTTTATTTGTAACCAAATTAGTCATGGCTAATAGAATTCTGTAATTATCAGAAAATGAAACCTTTTTTTTAATTTTTGGGGAAAATATAAACAGGGATACTAAATTTGTTTAGCACAAATATAGATGATACAAAATATGGTATTTGAACAAAATTACCATAAATATGCTAGTTGTGTCTTCTTTAAAAAATCTCTTCTTCTACAGAAAAAAAAACTAAAGCAATTTCATTCACTGATTATGAGAATTTAAAGGAAAAGAGTTTTAATAAAACAACAATATGACAGCCATCTCTAAGATCCTCATGACCATACATAAAACAAGAGAGCCATGATGGCCCTTTACTGTTCACAGTGAGAACCACTGTCCTAACTGAAAACATATAGGTCAAACATTATCTGTCATTCAACAGATCTAAGCTTATGACCTAATAAAAAATCACATGAGCCTGCTAAACCCTCATCTTGGAGATCATTAAACAACATTCTTACTAAGATTCATGAAGTATGGAGCAAAAAACATGACCTCAAGAATAAGGTTGGATTAAAACTGTCTCAATGGTGTTCACAAGTTAAATGGATGACAAGCAAGGAACCAAATCTCATCACAATAGCACACCCTGAGCAACCTGTGCCATGAAGTATATGTTGTGACCTCATCAGCATGAAACAGAGACTTACCTGTGAACAACTAGCACCAGCCTCGTCATTGGAGTCACTGTTTGGACGGGCATTAATTGTTGTCTTTGGTTTCACTGCAGGTTTGTTTGACATCTTGTTACAACACTCCAGACAGTTGTACAGCCAAGATAGCTCAGTCTGTCTAAGCAAGTCCTGCCCTGTGCTGACACATCTGGAAGCACCATTAAAATTTATTTTAACAGAATTTGGATTTTTTTTTAGCTGTAAAACACCTTTGAAAAGAGAGCTCAGTTAAACATTAGTCATTTACAGTAGGTCTGCACATTTCCCTAACCTGTGACGTAGGGTACAAGATTTAAAAATTGGGTCCCAAGTTGGATTCACTTTTCCAGAGTCCCCCCTGGTTTACAATATTGGATTTTCAGGAATTTTTCTGCTTACACCAATAGGGACAAATAAATGTACTATTATCAAGTCTAAAATAGGAGTTAAATGAACCATTCTGTTGATCCAATATCCTCACAAGAGTTTTTTTTTCCTTGGTAAATGTAAACATTGCTGTTGACAGTAGTAAAAGTACTTGGTTCACCCATTTGGGTAAAGGGGAAGGAGTATAGTGGCAATACTGGGATGAAACAGAACAAGCACCAAGCTAGTTTAGGTTATAAAGCTTTGCATTAGTGTCCGAAGGGTTGTGGGTTTGAGTCCTTTGTCAAGTGCATTTTTTTTCACAATGGTTCAACTTACTGGTGTCAGAAGTAAAAGCAGGAGTGCCTGTTATGGCCTTTAGTAATAACTAGAACTCTGCGAGTCAGACTTATCGCCTGATGATAGCATACCAGTTGTTTAACTTTTTTCTGTGGAATGGGGAATTTATAGGCACCGGACAAGAATTAAGTAAGAAAAATTACAAAAGGCAATAACTCAAAAATTATGCGAAAGAGATATGGTTCTTGGGCACTGCACCTCTCCACAGAGAGATCTACTCACCTATGAAGTATCAAGCTAATATCTTTAATCCCTTTCAAGTTATGAATTTTCAAGTTGATATCTTCAATACCTTTTAAGTTATGCCCAGGACTGGAATTAGGTATGAAAAATTGCAAAGGGCAATAACTCAAAAATTATGCCAAAGAAAGTTATGGTTCTTTGGCACTGCACCTCTCCACAACGAGAATTATTCGCCTATGAAGTTTCAAGTTCATATCTCTAGTACTTTAGAGTTATGCCCTGGACAAGCAAAATGGGACGCCATTGACAACAACAGTAACACCCATGTGGCCCCCGACTAAAGTGTAGTGGCAATGCTTGGCAGAGCCATGGCAGGTTTAGTTAGTTTAGTTTAGACTGATTTATTTTACATCAATTGCGATACAAGTTCTTACAACTTAGATTCACCATGCTCAATGACTGCTTCCTGGGTTCAATACCAGTATTCGAACAGCGTTGAGGATTGTGAAGATCATGAGAGAATCTCACCTCTGACAAGTGCAATTAACTCAGGGGAAAGAGCTATGGAGTAGTGTCTGGTAGTCCCAGGTCAGTTTCACAGCTGAGATGATTTGCGACAGAATGTTTCATAACTTATGTTTATATATAGTGTAGGACAGCAGGTGTAGGCACTTTTTTTAAAATGGCCATAATTGTATTGGACAGCGATAGAAACAGTTGTATGAAGATTTATCATGATTTTATGCTTTTTTACTCTTGTGCAGGGGCAGTGGAGTGGCTTGGTCCAAACTTCATGTGACTGTCATTTGGACGAGGTAGTAATTATAGCTCGAGAAGTTGAATGCATGTTCATTTAAAATGACAATTTAGTGAAAATCAAACTTGCATGTGAACACAATATTTTATTGACTTTTTCTGGTTTATCTTTCTACAAATTTAACGTAAAATCACTTTTTCTAGGACATTACCTAGTTTACCATGGATTTGTTTACCCTTGAAACCGGAAGTAGTTTTCCGTGAGTGAAGCAAAGAGTGATATTATAATGTGGTTAGAAACTGCCAAATTTTCTACTTTATCTATCTTCCTACCCATCTCCCAATAACGTCAAACCCCTCGCTGGGACGTAGGCATGTTTGCGCGTCAAAGAACGTAAAAAGGTTAAAAAGGATTGTTTTAAAGAATATAAAAGAAGAAAATATTAGAATGTTAAAATCAGGGGGCTGGACAAATAGGGTGAGGTGAGACATGATCAATGCTTGATATGGCTGCACTGAGCTGCTCTGGGGTATGGGTAAGTGGTTCTAATGGTTTACAGAATTTATAGAAGTCTGAAATTGCTGTAAATGACCTATAGCTCAGGGGATGGCCGTGGCTGGATGTTCGGGAGAAGGGGTCAGATAGGGAATAGCAACCAGAACATGGTAAATTTTATAGAACAGGGATAACCTAGCATCTATACGCGTGAGTTCAAGTCGACGGAGATTAAGGAGATGAGCATGCCAGTAGTTCTTGAAGTCTGACTATAATGTAACTTGATCCTACGGGCTGCTGTTATGCATATATCTTGGATGATATTAGCAGTATCTGGCCATTTCTATACATGTCTCCACCTTAAATATTATATATACACTGAAAATTTCAGTCTATATTATTGCATATGAGGTGAGGTATTTTCAGAAACGACAAGGTAGGTACTCCTAATATTATCACAGGTATGTATCAAACACCTGTGCAGAGAGGTGTACAGGGCAGCATTGTTAAAGTGTCATGTTGTTCTGTGCTGCGCAGCGTAGATTAGTAGAGCCATAGTATTGTTAACACAGCAAACTGTTCTAAACTTCAGTACAGTGCAGTGCAGTATAAGGACAGGACAGTTCAGTACATCGTCGGTGACCCCCGGTACATATTCGGTACAACTACATTATGTACAGTGGGATAATTGACTGCTGATTATTCGTTTTCATGAATATTTATTAGCAAAGGGATGTAACTCTTCGTCGAATGAGATGCCGCATTACAAATAGACACTCTTCAGTGTGGAGAGTAGGCATAATGACAAGTTACTTAAAATATACGTATTTCCCAGGATTTAAACATAGGCGCGGAAAGCAAATTGTAACAAGTAATTTCATTGGCTGAGATTCCGCAAGGGAAATCTTACGGAAACCAATGAAACTAGGTAATGAATTATTCATGAGTACGAAATTTTACCAGCCAATTGTCCCACGGTAGATAAATAGAGTGAAACGGAATGGATCGAACGTGGGTTTCCGACGATGAGTTCAGTATAAATTTGTGTAGTACTGCAGCTCACAGAGATGTTTTAAAACAGAAAACACTTTATGAATTTAATATATGAAACAGTTGTAAATAAAAGCATTCATTTATTCATTGCATTCAATGGCCATTTTGGCGTTTCTTTGCCGTGTCACGAAAAGTCCTTGCCACAGACGCTTTGATGTAGTAGAGCGGTTCTTGCCCCTTTCACCTTTTGTCACAGACTGTGACCTCTACAGTTCATAACAAACATGTTTTGCCCATCAAACGCCACTTCAGAAAAATGCTCATTTTTCACTTTATTGTTATGCTTGTAAACATAAGACAGTCGTGGCGTTCCATATCTATCTAATAGCATATATATTCAACTCGTGTTGTTGAAATATTATTTTTACGTTATCTTAAATTACAAGAATTTGTGCTACTGGTTTGTTGAATGCTATGAAAATTTGTCATGCTATCGTATGACCGAAGCCACTAAAAAGTGCCCATAGACACATATATTAGTTATTCTAGTATTGAAATAAACTTTATGAAAATTAGCAAAAAAAAAAAAAAACAGCAAATTGCGCATTCTCTTAAATTGCAAAGTCATAGTATTATTTTGATAGCCTGAATATTGTCTTTTTCTATATCAAATTTCTTGATGACCTTTACCATGGCAACAGGTTTTTGGAGATTGTCGATTGGCAACACAGGCGTTTTCGCTACCCAAATTCTTTAGATAATTGATACTTAGCTATAAATTAAATACATTCAATCAAGTTATTAAACATATCAGTATCAAATAACACATCACTTGAGATAAAAGCTTTTAGTTATTTATCTGGTATGTTATATTTCTCCGTCAAGTCCGACTATACGAGGGTTGTTTGATAAGTTCGTGGACAAGGTGTATTATGAAGGAAAATGACAAAATACAGATATAAAATTCATGTGTGCTGGTTTCCCTCCGAGGGCTAAAATGTGCGGCTCTCAAGTCTTAAGAAAGTAGCTCCCTATTCGCTTTTAATGCTATAAATCATGGTTCATGATGGACAGACAGACAATCACGTTTATTTCAATCATTTGGGCTTAAACGCCCATCATGACATAACATATTCATATGATATACAAGGAACAGTGATTTTCATGGTTAATACAGTAATTTGACGATAATGTTATCATATTTAGAAGCAAATATTAGACGCCAATGACAAATGGAAAGTAAGTAAGCTTAAACATCATGACGATATTCTGCTTATGTCGTTCTTGATCTGGCTTCCGTTCATTGTCAAATTTGAACAATTTTGAAAAAAAAAAGATAAATATTTGTTCTGATCATTAAGAAAACAAGTTGATAAATAGTGTCCAAGCAGACACACCCATTAAGCTTCTAAAACTTTTTCAGCCATAACAAATTTTATAGAGATACTGAATTAAAGTCGCAGACGTCGTATTGTGCGTTCACAACTGTGATCGATATATAACGTCACTACCTTGTATAGTACGTGCTGAATTAACGACTAATCCGAGATGAAGACAGGGGTAAGTAATTAAGATATTTAGAAAAGAATTTGGATTTAGTACAGTTTAACCGCCTTTAAAAAGCATTCGTCCGACGCTTTTTGTGTTCGTGAGTTAGCATCTTACAGTATTTCAAACTAAAAAAAATAGAAATATATTTCTGTTTTCATAAGAATTTCATAAGAATGTCTAAATATAATAAATCTAATATATTTCCAATGCTTCACAGTGTGGACTAAGAGGAAACTAAGGTAAACATTTTCAAATTGTAATTTTATCACAGGAAACAGATATTCAAAAAAAAAAAAAAGTTTCATGAAGAAAAAATTCATACCTTCTATATAGAAGGTATATAATATCAGTTACCTGTGATTTTATGCACCGAAGCCTAGTCTCACTATTTCCCCTCCGAAGGTGAACCCATTTTATAGGCTGATATTTTATTGTTGTTCACCTTAAAGGTTGAACAACTAAAAAATATCAGATCAATATATGGGTTCAACGCTTTAAGCCTGATTAATTAGGCTAACCGAAGCCCTACCGCGACTTCCACAGAATGAAGTCGCTCTTTGGCAAAGGAACTGGTGTTAAATTTGGAGAGTGTGTGTTGAAATGATTTCGAAACGGAAAAGTCTGATTACTTACACTAAACCTTGCACATTTATGATAAATTGTTCGCATACTAGGTTAAGTTATACAAATATTTCAATGCGACGGATATTTCAGTTATGTTTTTCAGTTACAAAATTAACCATGAGATATTAAGAGAAAATGTCTGTTCCACAATTCTGAGAACAGATACGGCCCCACTTTCGTGCGAACATCGGTTTTTAGATCACCTAGCACAGAGCGCAGGCGAGCTGTTAGGAGGGCCCTTCGTCCGGCATCCGGCATCAGTCGTAGGTTTGTTCACATTTTTCTTCAAACCACAGCTCCTCTGATGCCACGGGACCAATGTTCATGAAACTTGGCAGGAATGTTCCCTGCATAAAGCTTTATCAAAGTTTTTTTTCAAGTAATTCCATTCTATGAAGAACTCTGGTTACCATGGCAACCAAAACAAAAATCTTTAAAAACCTTCTTGTCTGAAACCACAAGACCTAGAGCTTAGATATTTTGCATGGTGAAATATCTAGAAGTTCTCGACAAAGATTATTCAATTGATACATTTGTGGTCGAAAATGACCCCTTTCCAGGGTTCGCTTGTTTTTTGTAAAGACTTGCAGAGAAAATTCATCTCGTCAGTACCCAAAATGCCTAGTGTTAAGATATGATATGTATAACCTGGCCTAGTAGACCTTTACCAAGTTTGTTCAAACCTTGGCCCTGAGTCAAAATTGGACCTGCCCCAGTTCATCCTGGCTTAAAATAGACTTTTCAAATTTTCGTCATAGAGCCCTGATTTATTGACAGATATCATAGATATTTGATAAACAGGCACATTGCATGGATTTCTGTCATTCACATGGATCAAGGTCAAGGTCACCAAGGTTGAAAACAGATTTTTGTCCTTATTCTCTTAGAACCTTGAGGTCATACAATCAAGGTCAAAAATAAGGCTAAAAATAGATTTTTCTACTTTTTGTCATAGAGCCCTTATCTATTGATTGATATGTTAAATATTTGATATAAAGACACGTTGAATGAACCTCTTCCATTAAACTGGGGTTAAAGAGGCTGTACTCCAGATTTGACATAAAAAAAAATTCATAAATTATATATTTAGATGCCGTGAGATTATAACAACATATTATTTTACTTCAAAACTGATTATAAAAGTCAAAATAGAATAAAAAAATATTTTCGCTCCAGCCTGATTTGAACTCTGGACCCCCATGTTAACAAAATATTACCAACGCTTTTACTGTCACCACCATCGCCGCATGTGATATTACAGATATTTACTTTAAATGTTATACGATATAGTTATACCGTCGCGTTACGGTATAGCACTTTGAAAGGGAAAAATCAATTTATAAAGTAATTATTTGACTTATTTTTTGTCAGTAAGTTTTTTTTAAGCATTAAATTAGTCATAAATATTACAAGAACTTTATAATACAAGAAAACTTTCTTTTTTTTGTCATCTGGAGCACAGCCTCTTTAAGGTTACTGAAGCTTATAGCGACTGACTCACAGACGATGATAAAAAGAAAATGTTTATACATCTTGAAATTCTTGCTGTAATCGTGAAGAACATATTTAAACTAAGTTACTGACTCAGTTTTGTGACAGGAAAACATCAAAATATAAAGTTTTACACACTTTTATCGGTAAAAAATTACCCCGTTAGTCACGGGGTAGATACTTTATTTATAAAATTAATTTTGAGGCAATCTAATAACTAGATGCTGTGGCTCAGTTGTCTAAGTCGTCGCTCCATAGTTTTACTGACCGAAAGGTCGTGGTTTCGAATCCTGGTTAAGTAAACCTTTTTTCCAGTTTTCATGGTGTATAGAAGCATAATATTATATTTTTCCATAGTATATTAAATCCTCTTAAATTTGAAAGAATAAAAAAATTCAACAAAATTTTTTGAGTCAGTCGCTTTAAAATAGATTTGTCAACGTTACCTGATAGAGCCTTCTATTATAGACCGATATCTTTGATATTTGGTATGGATGATTCTTGCAAAACCCTTTAGCCCAAGGTGGGGTCTGAGGTCACTGGGTCAAGGTCAAGGTCACCAGAACTAATAATATATTTTCTATTATCTGTCATAGAGGCTTTATTCACTGACTGATATTTTAGATATTTGGTTTGCAGGCACCTACAAATCTTCAAGTAGAACATGTTATACAGCTTTTGACGTTTGCATAGTACCCAGGTGAGCGATCCATGGCCACCGGTACCATGGCCCTCTTGTTATTATATGTACGCGTTATCGAAGACAGAACTTTGTTTTGTGCAGTACAAAAATACTATTTTTTATATATTTCAACATTATTCATTTTATTCCTTTTACTTTCTATTACAAAAAGGCGAATATGCTGTCAGCAGTGTGCTTGCTGGCTTTACTTGAAATGGCAGGCACAGTAACCACAACAACTACTACCACTACTACTACAGCGACGACGACAACAACAACTGCAGTAACTACAACAGCCGACTCGTCTGCAGGTAAAAGAGAATAAATCCTCTCCTTTTTATACAACTAATGATTTTAATTTAACGACATCGCAGTTCAGCGAATAAGTAAAAAGTAGAAAAAAACGGAAAAGGCAAAAATGCTTTTAAATTAGCTTTCAAAAGAAGAAGAAAGATTATGAGTTTACACATGTTTGCTAAACTTTTCAACAAGACATTTATATCTTTTCCAGGCCAGCTGTACTTAAATTCGGTATTGTTCGCTCTAGCCATTACAATGACGAAGATCCTTCAAATGTTCTGACAATTCATCTATACTAAAACAAACGTATGTAAGTATAGCTGTAGGCTTTGACTTCAGCCGTCATCCGTAATGAGCAATTCGAATGCTTTAACTGTCCCTTGTGTGCTAACTTTGCAAAGGCTGACGAAGTAATTCATAATAGAATAAGTTTGGTACCAGTTTGGTCAGAGTATATATTGACAATCAAATCTTGTGTTTTACAGTTTCGAACAGATTTTCAGTTTTATATTTAACTTATTTTGAAAAATTTTACCGCACAGCAATCTTTGTGATACATGCAACATTGCCTGATACCATGTCTATTACTTTGTCTGTTTCGCTGTATTTTACAAAGTCTATTACTCTTGATACCCTGTCCATTACCCTGTCTGTTATACTGTCCATTACCCTGTCTGTTACATTGTCTATTACTCTAACTGTTACTTTGTCTATTACCCTGTTTGATATAATGTCTATTTCACTGTATGTTACAAAGTCTATTACCCTGTTTGATATAATGTCTGTTTAACTGTATGTTACAAAGTCTATTACTCTTGATACCCTGTTCATCACCCTGTCTGTTACATTTTAGCCTGTTTATTACTTTGTCTATTACCCTGTATGTTACCACACATAAGTTCACTTGCTTCCAATGAAAGTCTTCCATCGAAAAAAAGTAAAACTTTTTTTCTAAACTTTTTCAACCATTTGATTATCAGTGAGCTACGTATTTACCGTAAAAGCCATGTAATTTTTCGATCTTAAACATTTCAAACGTTTTGACATGCACAACTTATCTCCTTTCTGGAATATAAAAGCTATTTTGATTTTGTTTATTTCCAGGTGACGGATTGCTGAAAGTGATCACACAAAAATTCCATAGCTGTTAAAAAAGACCAAAGTTTTCTGGTCTAACTAAGAGCTTAACAAATGCTTGTAATTTGTTCTAGTTCTTTGATTATTTTTATAAGTGATAAAAAATTACAGTCCTTAAACCCTCGAATAACTTTAAAAAATAACAATCTACTTATTACTTTTTTATTTATTTAAGGATATCAAATTAAAGACTCGAGTAGAGTTGTCAATATTGACTGGCCTGTTCACCTAAAAATCATATAACTCCGACAAAATATATAATCCCTAGGTCATTCTGTAGATATAATGACACTCTGTCGTCAACAGTAATCCTCTCTGAAACGCACCTCTGTTTATGTTGGTACAACTTTTAATCTATTCTGTAACCTGGACGGGTCATTTTATTTGAAATGGTGCTGTATTCTTGCGCTTTATTACCGACGAGATTACTTTCACTGAAAATGCCGGAAGTTAACGATGAAATTCAAGATTCATAACATAAATCTGAACACAATGTAAAATACAGTCACGACAATTATCCGAAAATTAAAAGTGATATTCAACCCCTAAAACATAAGACCGATGCGTTTTAGTGGATTCCTCTAAAATGTAAGTGGACTTACTGTGTGTGACTAACATGTTTATAGCCCACCTGACCACTTTGTAATCATGGTCAGCTTTTGTGACAGCCTGATGTCCATCGTTCGTGCGTCAACAATTTTTGTCTGCACGATATAAGTTTCATTTTTAATTTGACTTGAAACAAACTTGCAAAGAACTGATATCACCAGTAGATCCCCGTTCTTTTCTTGAAACGGCCTGATCTCGTCATACTTTACAGAGTTATGCCCCTAAAAGTGTCAAAACTGGCATATTTTGCCTTGTCTGCATGATACAAGTTTTATTTTTCATTTGATTTTAACCAAACTTGCACATAACAAGTATCACCAGTAGATCTTGGTTGTTTTCTTGAAACGACCTGATCCCGTCATTTATTGTGGAGTTATGAGCAGTAACAAGGACAAAGCAGGCATAATTTGCCCTGTCTGCATGGTGATGATATAATTACAAACTAATTTATACAAAAAACATTGAGCAGTTATATATCTTGGTTCTTTCTTGAACAAGCCAGATCTAGTAAAGGGCTCTAGAGTAGTGGCTCCTTAGAGGACCAAAACTGACATATTTCTATAGACTTACATGGGAAAAAAAACTTTTTTTGTCAGAAACTACAAGGTCTTGGGTTTAGATATTTTGTGTGCAACGTGGCCTAGTGAACCTCTACCAAATTTGTTCGAACCATGGTCCTGGGTTAAAAATTGGCCCCGCCCTAAGTGTCACTTGTTTTGTTTTTATAAACTTTTATAGAAAAAAAAGGAAATATCTATTGTCAGAAACCATAAGGCCTTAGCTGACCAATATTTTAGATATCTGGTATGTAGGTAACTTGCAAGGGTCTCTACCCTTGGGTGGGGTTTGAGGTTACTGGGGTCAAATTCAAGGTCACTGAAACAAATACTGATTTTTTATTTTATTTGTTGACTGATATTTGATATAGTCACCTTGCATGAACCTCTAGCATTAACTAGGTTCAAGATTACCGAGGCTAAAAACCAGTTTTCTACATTAGGTCATAAAGCCTTCATTTATTGACCAATATCTTAGATATTTAGTATGTAGGTTCCCTGCACGGATCTCTTCCCTTGGATGTGGTTTGAAGACACCGTGTCAAGGTCAAAGTCACAGGGGCTAAAATAGATTTTTCTACTTTCTGCCATAGAGCCTTTATTTGTTGACCAATATTTTAGATATTAGGTTTATAGGCACCTTCCATGAACCTCTACCATTTACTGGGGTCTAGGTCAACGAGGCTAAGAATAGATGTGTCTACTTATCATTATGGAGCTTTCATTTATTGACCGATATCTTAGATACACACGCTCATGCCTCCTTTCACATAAATAAATATAATGTATTTCAAAAACAGAAAATTGCCATTCGGATGGGGCAGTTATTGTTTTTAGACCTCTCTTCTTTCACGCAGAAGAATAAGCTGTAGGGCTTAATGGGAAAAAATGGTTTAATTTGTTTTAGTCAAATTAAAAAAAAACACTCACAAGACCTAACCTTAGTTTTTCTGATTGTACATGGCAAATTAATCCTTGATATTTGTTCAGTGTTTGTTTTATGCCTAATACCACCAGCCCCTCCCCGTGTCATAAACTAGAGCTGCCATTTGGTTTTAGGTATTGATAGGATTATCATTTGTTAAAGCTGAAAATTACCAAACATATAACATGAAACATATATATATAAGTTCCGAGACAAGTTCAACATCAACAGCTATACAAATTTTATTACAATCCTTTTCACAAAAGAACAAATTCATCCATTTCCTTATATTGGGTTATTGGTGGCAAGTCTGGTCACATGATCAGTCGCATGACGTATTGATTGTACTTATTCCCTGATAATCGCCAGAAGGCATGCGACGTATGACGGTTGCCGGTGACACTTGACGAAAATACTCGCTGAATGCAAGACTGAAAAGTATTAAAGAAATTCACTGTTAGTCATTCTGACGCTATCGAAAATTCTAACTGAGGTAAAATGGAGTCCTTATCTCTCAATGGTAGGATCGTCATCGCGCACCTGTTTTATGCTCTCTCGCGGATCAACAAGCCGTCGCTTGAAAGGTAAAATGGTTTTTTTCAATATGAAATCTGTAGAGTTACAAAAGTCATCTTGTGCACCAAAGATTGGCCGGTGTGCTTTGTATTTACGTAAAAAAATTTATAATGTAAAATTCTAGTTTAGGCCTGAAAACGGGTGATCTTTTTTTCTGAATGCATTTTCTCAATACAAAGCACACCAGCCAATCTTCGGTGCATAACACGATTTTTTGTAATACAGATTTCTTATTGAAAAAGACCATTTTACCTTTCAAGCGACGGATTGTTAACAAATAATGGTCCGCATGAGAGCATAAAACAGGTGCGCGATGACGTAGTATCCTACCATTGATCTCTGCAAAGAGTTACTTCCTCCATCGTTTCAGAAAGGGTGCTCTCGTATGCCTTCTCTTTTTGAATTGTAATGTCCGGGTAGTAACCGCTACGTTGAGTTTAACAAACTCAGTATAGCAGTTACAGAAACAAAAGGGAAAATAACCCTGCATGTAGTTTATGAGTTTGAAAACGTCAATTCTCAGCTACACCCTTTTATTCGGGTTTGATTAATGTATAGAATATAGTTTATATAGAAACATGTCTGAACTTTCAATTTCTTCTACAACTGAACCTGTCAATACCAAACTGCCTCGAATGAGTGTTTCAGCTCGGAATTTCAATAAATGCTATATTAATTATAATGTCCAAGAGAAAAGCAAACATAAAATCCACTCAGAGTTATTTCCCTTGTAGTACACGTATATGTGCTGACAAGTGAAGGGTAGTAAAGTGAGACAAATGTGAAAAGTGCATTATCAAAATGATAAACCTACCTTTGCCATTGAGAATGTTGTTGTCTTGTGTCCAATGAAAAATATGTATTCACAGCCAATTCGTCGATGTTCCGAACAAAGATCACATGATTTATGACGTCATATCCGTCTAATATTAGCGCACTGGTGTTTGCTGACAATTTTGGAAAATTCTGAAGTCCAATATAAACGATTTTAATTTAAAGATAATGAACATTTAAAATACATTTATAAAAGTAGAGTTATATAAAATAGTTTTAGATCTCAATCTCAGCCTTAATATTTGTCATACGTTGATTTCAGTGTTTAGACTGTGAGCTCTATTTTTTAAAGTTATTTAGTTTCAGATTTCCCTAAGACATATCATTAAACATAACTATTATTGTCATTTAATGACAATACAAGGTTGGCCAGTAGCTCTTCTATAGACCTCTATAGACAATGCTTTACCGCCCAGTGGATTCCGTTGTCTGAAGACTTCCCACAATGCACCTGTTGACTGTGTTGTCTATAACAACCATAAACAACGTTATTATGGACACGAAACTGCAAGACGGTCCCATGTATTTGTTGTTAAAGTGGCGGTTGATGTATCTAGAAATATAGCATATAGCATATATTTGTAAATTAAAGCACTGGACACTTACAGCTCAGTGGTTCAGGCGTTCACCTAAGGTTCTAATCCTAACCAGAACAAGAGGAACATCTTGTAGCGAACACACCCTTATCTATAAGTGGCTAATTTCACAAAGTTGTGAATGGGAACCAGTAAATGATATTGTTTCTCTCAAATGAGTGGTACCAACTGGAGTGATGAATGGATATAATTGGTATAAGCTTTGATAGATTCTATTTGAATCGTCGCAAAACCAGTAAGAATAAAATGATCAAAACAGCCAGTAACAGAGATATTTCCCAATATCTGGCTTTGCTTTACGGAAGAGAGATCTATTCCAACATTTTTAGTTTAAGAGATATCTGCTAACCCACGGGACTAAATGATGCTATTGTAGGCAGAAGGTTTTCTAAGTAACGCAGATTATGCATACAATTTATTTGAAATATTTAATCAATCAAGTTTAAAAAAAAAACACACATTTTTGCACAATCAAGTCAAACAGAATTAAAATTTGTACCAGGCATTGAAAAAATACCGGCAATGTTATTAATCCTTCTCTATTGTTTTTAAAGTGAAGCATAGCAAAACCTATTAGCGAGTCACAAGTTAGTGCCTCTGTTTCCTCGAGCCTCCCGTTTCATTTGACTTCGAGTAAGCCACAGAGTAAACCGAGGATTAAGTTAAATATGTTTTTATAAAGTTAAATATGGTTTTATAAAGTAAAATATGGTTTTATAAAGTTAAATATGGTTTCTATACACTTTGAACGACAGTGTACCTATGGACGGCTCTGTATTTAGGTGAGGTGTATGGATCTTGACCTGTGTATTCCATCATACCCCAACTTCCATACTTTGAGTATGAACTGACCGATGCAAAGTAGTTGAATAACCCACCTGAAAAAGTAAAAAGAGACTACCAATACGCAAGGGGAAGGAACTCTGCATGGAGTTTCCATAGCCCTTTTCTTTATCCAAAAATGCATATCCGAGGACATTTAATACTAAATACACTGTACTATTAACTGTCTGTCAATAATGTTCTAAGACTAGAATTTTCGAATAACTGCAATGAAATTGCCTTATACAATTACTTTTATTACAAGTGAAACATACCAGGGTGTGTATTATACGGATCTGACGTCACGACGTCATACCATGCTTCTAGAACATCCGCTGTGGCGTCTTCCGCAAGATCGTGTCTGTTGAATGCTATAGCATGGTCTGTGGCAATGTTGTTCCGAGAACTCTCCAACCCAGGACCCCCCTCGTATATCAATAGCTTCAAATTGTGAGACTATATAACAGAAAGACGACAGCATCATTCTAGGTACTCTTAGATTTGGTGATTGCGGGATACTCGAGATAACCTAGAGAACAGCGTTTGTTTTTGTTTAAAAATAAATTTCATATTCATTGTAAGCTCTTTTCTGTTCAGACGATTAAACTTTTATTACGCATCAAGCTGACTTCGCCCCCCCCCACCCCCCTCCCCGAACCCCCTCCCCACCCAAATAAACATCTTACATTCTGTGGTGTATATTCCTTAATACATGTATAACTTTATAACAGACCTTTGCAATTCACTTATTCCGATATATATGGACGAAACACTATTATGAACAGCCACTAACGCCCTAGGCCAAATTCATAAAATCTAAGTTACCTTTGACATGTTCATGTAATAGTGAAAATCGTTGTAACTTTTTGGTAAGTCCTTCTGGCACAGTGCTCGAACTTCAGCCATTGACATCTGGGTTATGTCCTACCAGTTTTAATAAAATCAAATACGATAGCTACACTTGATTCGTTTCTATATTTAATGGCTGTTTTTTTATCAGTTAAATTACAGTATCAAAAAACTTTTAAATCACAGTTATAATATTGAAAGCATTGAGCATACATGACGAGAACTCTGAAGGCAGATTCTAAAGAAAAGTAACAAAACGATTGATCTGTCAATTTTCATTAATCCATAATTATAGTTTTGTTTTATAATTTTTCTTTGAAACAAAAAGTCTTAGCCATCAATAAGAAACTAACTACCTAAACGTGTTATACTTTTATTTCAAATCTATATTTGCAAGTACTTTGGCATCTAAAATCCTTTCAGTGACGCTGTTAACCAAAACAAGTTTATTTAGAAAAGTGAGTAAGAAGATGAATGCAATTTCAGGCCGAAGAAACTCACGTGCTTTGATTGACTGGTCACATGATCGCAATTGAAATAGCCAGTTATTCCCAAGGCTTTGAAATGCGACGCTTGGTCACCAAGGTCTGCCATGGCTTGCCTCGTGTAGTCATGGTAACCAGTCTGCCACGCCCACACTGGAATAAGTCTGTCAGATTCACCTCCAAATACCTATAGAGTTTGCCAGGAGAGCAAAGAAGAAATACATGACAAGAGTTAACTGAAATTTAAATATTAATAATTTAATATATTAAATATTGTGTTTAGTTTTTTTTTATCCAATGTATTTTGTGCACATGTTTTGCTTGATAACTCACCATTGGCGTTAACTTTTATACCTAATCCGTTTAGAAATGTTTATCTTATAAGTAACATTAATCAAACGATTTAAGACAGACTTACAGATTTCCATATATCTGCAATTTCGACAGACCGTTTGTTGTAATATTTCATGCCCGCCTTCCAGTCATGCGTGTCCAAGTTCAGCTTCATCCCCTGTTCTTTATTGTAAACAGTCTGTCTGAATATACCGTTCCAAACTTCGTTTGAATATTCAATATATATCTGAAACCAAATTTACAATATCATTCTTTACAAACTTTAAACAATCTGACGTCATCAGCTTTCGAAATAATACAGAGACATCTTGGAACTACTTTCTTTGAATTATACAGGTGGGCGAATCACATGTTTCGGATTTATATTATTGCGCATAAGTAACAGGAAATACCGCAGAATGCCGAGTCGACACAACTGATACAGAATGCTTTATTGATGCCTCATCTTACTCGAACAACGTGTATTTCTGAATTAATAGAATAAACAGACTTGATACAAGAATTTAAATACACTTCAAGAAAAACAGAAAAGCAGTTTCTTTAAAATCTCATATATGTGTAAGTCTGTGTAATGAAATTTCATTTTTTCTGCAACTGGTCATAGCGATATGATTTCTGTTTAAGGTCACGAAAAATGACATTTTCGCAATACACTTTAGTTGTTAAATCTAGAATATTCTGAATATATTCATGAAAAAGATTCTATGCTTAACCTAGAATTGTGTTTCTTTTTTCTTTTAGTATATTTGACGTAAACGATTTTCAGTTTGTTTACTATAACGTTATGGACTGTACATGAAATGTGTTCTGATCTTCATACATGTAGTCAGATCAAAGAAGGTGTTTCTCCTTGTAAAGTGATAATGAAGTAAATATATGAGATACTTGTAGCTGAACGCCTTAGAAATACCTGCACGTCCGGTCTCAATTTAGCTTTAGCCATGTTGGCAAAATGTCTGATGTACTCGTCATCGGCGGCGTGAGGTTGGTTGAACCAAGGGTCTGCACCAATAATGTTTGTTAGTTGTATAATATACTCAATAGCACATCCGGCAGAACCCGTCTGCGTATGAAAACTTGTCATTCTGCGAGTGTTCCACGTGGTTGGTTCAGGCTGTAAAACCAGTTTTAAAAAAATACGAGTATTATTTCGACATTTGGTCCAATATTTCTGTCTTTTTGTATAAGATAGCTTATGGTACTTCCTAGTGTAAAAAATTGTAACAGGAAAATGACACAACAAAGGCGACAAAATGGTGCATTTAATTTAATTTCAAATGATTTGATTTAAAATATTTTTGGCCTGACATGAAGATGGACTTTGAGTTAAATAAAATACAATGTAACATAAAGTAAATAAAACCAAAGTAATTTTAAATCTCATCTCTGAATGCAGGAAAAATGACAATGACAGATGAAAATTTCTACTAGAGTGATTGAAAAGCGGGAACGACATGTGTTCTGCGTCAAAAGAAATGCATTTCACGAAATTTCTGTTTACTGCCATATTTATTACACATAAACGGGAATCTGACAAAAGCAGCGATAGTCATACCGAGTGTCCGTTCGTGTGTAGCATGTCCATGAATCGAAGCTCGGAGTACCGTTTGATATTCTCTAAGAATGGTGGATAAAAGGGGAACAACTCGTGTCTGTCTTCAAATCCGGGTAAGATAAGTCGAATATTGTGAACTGGGTTTTGGGCGTTTGTCCTCATAATCTTAATGAAAATTCCACCACTGTTTTCGTGGAATTCTACAATCATGCGTCCTGGGAATAAAAAATGTCTTTTATATATTTAAACAAAACTGAGGAGCTGGGGTTACAGAACTTTTTTTCAGCGATCAATTATAAATTTCACTTAAGTTACTAGATTACAGAGTCATTCGTTATTCATGATTCCAAGATAAACGCTTCCATAAATCCTTATGGATGGTTATTTCAGGTTTGGACCTTCTGCAGTTTCGCGCGTCTTTTAAGTGTGTGTGTTGTGTTACAAATTGAAAATATAATTTAATATTCTGGCTCATATAAGCAGAATTCCTAAGACGTTACAATAAGTTTTACTCTTTTAGTTTCTATTTTATTGTTTTCTTATTTCAGTTTTTTTCTTTACTTGTATTCTTTATGTTTGTTTACATGTGATGACATCCTTTTCATACCTTTGTAGTTAACATTAATTTTAACCTTATTTCTTTTTTTATTACAAATTAACTTTTTATAACAAATTACTTTTTCATTACGAATTACCTTTTCATTACGAATTACCTTTTCATTACAAATTACCTTTTCATTACGAATTACCTTTTGGTTTTTGTATTACCTTTGCCATTGTAATGCACAGTGTATTTGACCAGGCTAAAGCTTATCTCTCCGTCCCCGTCGTATAGGAGTGTAAAGTTGCCCTGAGGACCGTGTATCCCGGCGCTGGCACGGAGAACGAGCTTTCCTACCAGCATGTAGTCTGAAAATACAATCACTTAAAGAGATATGCCTGGTACTCTAAAATTTAGCGCATTCGATTTCTCTTAAAATCATATACAACAATACCATGCCCTGATGCCAAGATGTCAGTCAAAAACGCGAAGTATCAGGGAATGAATGAGAAATTGCAGAGGACTGACGAAAAGAAAAAGTCATTGGACAAAAAATGGGCGTGTTCTACGTACTAGGTAGTCTCGCCGGATACCCGTCATCTCGCCATGTGATATTGTCATGCTCGTGTGTGTCCCACGTGTGGGGTGGAGTATGGTGTTCTGTTATCCATTCTTGCGATTGCTTAGCAACGTCCACAAACTTGAGTTCAGGAGACCAATAGGACAACCCTCCCAAGTTCATACCCACAGATATGTTTCTATTCATCATTCTGTATGGAGAAAAAGGATGATAGAAAAAAGACAAGAAAAGGTAAATCAGCACATACATTTTTATGTCGTTTGAAAAAAATGAAAAAGAGTTGTACGTCACAGATATCCCTGGGTAAACTTTTTCTTAAATCGTGGAAGTGTCTGTCTGCCATAAAAACGGACATTAGTTATTCTTCGTACATTTTGACTTTTTTTACATTACGCCAGTGCTAAAATTTTACCGTACACGTGACATTATTATACAAACACCTACATGTTTTTATCGAATATATTACACGTTGCTCCCTTGTATCCTTCCCAACACTCGCACTGTCCATTCCAGCACGTGCCAAACTTACACGTGTGCACACAACCACAGACACCAGGTCCTATGCATTTTTCCCCTGTTTAATTCAAAGCGTATATTTTTTTCTAAATATGTTGAATTACTTTCGTTTTTTATATATACTTCTACACTTTCAGATTAGCTGAATAATGACACCTTTATCATTGATCAAACAGAATTATAAATTGAAACTGAGCTGTCAATATCGACTGTTATACCCAGTCCTTTTATTTGCGCAAAGGCAATTGTAAACGATGTAGAAATACGGATATAAACAACTATAAGCATGCCTATGAAATCAGAGAAAATCTGTTGTTCACTGGTAACGCGCTTGACTAGTAATCAAGGAAACGCGAGTTCGATCCCAGCTCCACCACAGTAACAATAAATTGTCTTTCGGACAAGACATTAAACCCAGGTCTCATGTATCAGTGCTATACACTGAGCATGGAAAAAATACAGGGATGTCTCTTGAATGGCATGCCTTCTGTATCCAGTATCCTTCCACAACCTAAAACAACTAAAACTCTGCGGAGGACGACAGTCACATGGCGATGAATAAACTCAAACAGAAAAACAGGTCTACAAAAATATTCCTTTATGTTACCATTAAGACAATTGCAGTCCCAAACACATTTCTCTTGAGGAGCTGACCACTTCCATCCTGGTTCACATTCACATGTATTGTCTAGATCAGTTAAAAAAATAAACCTTGTAATTGCTAATGAAATGTCAAAAACGAAAGATATAGGTATGTGCATGTCGCTGAAATTCTGCTCTTTCTTTCTTCAAAAACACTTTTTGTTGTATTGTAAGACTTTATTTACATGTCAGAATATCTTTTTTTTCTGTTTTGTGATGTTTTTGACGTATTTTTGCGTCAGTTCATCAGACGAGACAGTTTTCCGACTTATATTAACTTCTCTATGAGATGTTAAGCCTTTTAGAGTTTTGAACACCGACAGTGCTCCCACCGAAAGAAGAATCTGCTATAAATTCATCAAAAGTTAAACAATGACTCAAGTTTAACTCAAAACATTGAAAAATCTTGACTAAAGTTGCACGTATTTGTCATTCATTGATTTTAATTATGACTTCAAAGATGCTTTCTGACTTTGCTAAAGGTACAAAGGTTTTAATAAAACCAAATTCATGAAAATAAGTGTTTTGATACCTTGTTTACAAATCCCATGACCTTGGCACCCACAGTCTGTGCTACAGTCAGTTCCCTTGAAACCCTCGTAGCAGACACACTTTCCACTGCGCGTGTTACACACACCGTTCCAATTACAGTGTGGACAGTTAGTATCCAAGAGGAAAGCGTGACACGTACTGCAATCATTTGAAGGTTTATTTAATTGGTACAATTGTCAATCTACATTCGTCAAATACATAATTTGTTTGATATACACAAACACCCAAATTTTAATCATCTTTTTTACCATACAATATAAAGCGCAATATATCAATTACTAAAACAAATATTTTCACCAAATTATAACTTTAACACCACCGGTTATTTTACGGTTTTACACTTTAAATTAGACTAACTGGCCATTTAACTAACTGGTATTTTAGTGAGTGTAATTTTAAAAGGATTACTTGAGTATACTTATCATCCGTCACAGGAGCGGATCAGTGGTGCAGTGGTAACGCGCTAGACTGGTAACCCAGGGGTCCAAAGATCGATCCCCCGCTCCTCCACTAACATTGCTAATTGTCTTTCGGATGAGACATTAAACCGAGGTCCCATGTATCAGTGCTGTACACTGAGCATGCAAAAGAACCACAGTTATCTCTGGAACGGGATGCTTTCTGTATCTTGCACTAGCCCACACAACATAAAATAACTAATCTCTGAAGGGGGCGTCGGTCATATGGGCAACCGGTATCGACGATAATTTAACTCAAATAGATAGATCGTGCGAATAACACGTAAAAAATTTGATTGCTTGTACAGAATGTGCCTAGTTTTACAGTAACCATGACTATTTTACGTGCTATATGTATAAAACTAATGCAAACTTGACCATGTACTGTTGTCAGATTTGGTAATCACAGAAATATCTGTACACTGTTCCAGGAGTGGACCAGTAGTCCAGTAGCATCGCCAGCACTTGTAGTCTGTTGGTCGTGAGTCCGACCACCCACCTTTCCACTTACGCACTTAAAACCCCGTGTGTCGGCGTTATACATAATCATAAGTTTGTAAAAACTACCATGTAAAAAGTCTCTCTGAAAAAAGGTTTCTCACTAAATCTTACAATAAAACACAGAACATATAAATCGTAAGTTTTCAGGGGACGTCACTCCTATACGGACAACCGGTATACATGTATAGACATTTCATTGTTATAGACTACAATATGTTACAGCAAGACCATGGATCGACTCCTGTGCAGTTGTCTTCAGCGGCTTAAAAGAATATGAAAAAAACTCAAACATTTCTCTTTTTTTCACTCTAATAAGAATCGTCTGTCCTCACCCATGCGGGGTCTTGTGCCAGATTAGCAACTTTCTTATTTTTTTATAGTCCACATGCTTAATCATCAGAAAGGGATAAACAAATACAAAATTTACCTGAATATCGCAAATAAAATGAAGACTTTCATTGCCGTTGTATTTCTAAACGACCGTCTTGTATAAATTAGAATAAAGAGGTCAGTCTGCCTGACCAAAGATTATTAACTTGCAATGATAAGAGACCTAATTTTATATATACGGTTCATAAAGAACATTTCAAGTTATGAGAAGTACAAGTGCACTTGGGAAGGCTAATTTTCCGGATCAACGTTTTAAAATTTCAATCGTAAAAAGATACGTAAGAAAAGCTATACTGAGTGACAAACATAGTTTTTTGTTGCTTCAAACAAAGATCACGGGCACTAATTCAAACTATTTCTTATTTCGCAAAACGCAATAAACCTGAACAGGTTCCGAAAATTGCATATTAGCAGACGACTTGTTTGCTTAAAAGCACTTTTCATTCACAAGATCAAGTGTAATTTAATCGCATTGAAAAATACTTTCACTTTTAACATCTATTGTAAAACATTGCTTGTACACCTGTATCTAACAGCGGACCTTAAACACAACTTAATCAAATCCTATAGTATTGCATTGTAGCATCAAGTTCCTATCTCATTTTACTGATGTTACCTTTGCCGATTTCTGGAAAGAATCAATCATGAGAAACACTTTCATTCAGATTTATTAATGAGAATTCAACTTTTCCGGTATATCTTCTCTAAGGAGATCACTTCAGTCAAGTCGATATTTTTTATTTATGCCCCTTAGGGTATCACTTCGGAATTCCGTCAGGCCATCGCCTACGAGTGTGTTGCTCTTAAACGCGATAATCGACAGTACGATAATGAAAACACGAAATTGCGACAGTGCGGGATAACGATAACGCGACACTCTGTCGCATTGTCGCAATTTCGTGTTTTCATTATCGTACTATCGAGCATCGCGTTTTAGAACAACAAACTCTGAGGCGATGGCCCTAACGGTATTCCGTACATCACCCAGTTTTGTGCCGAGTTATAAAATGCGACAAAGCTTCTATTGAAAATGAATGCAGCAGAACGTCTGGAGCCGGAGATTTTCTGACATCCTTATTCTGCGGCCCTGCGATCCTAATTGCGGCCCAACACTGTGCAATCAGTTACAAAATAAAGGAAGCTGCATTCAATGCATTGAATCTGATTGTTTCATTGTGACTAGCAAATATTTGTTTGTGCTTTTAGGTAAATGATGTGTTTAAATTTAACAGAGAAATTGATTGTAATTAACATATAATTTTGCGTATTTTCGAAAAACAAAAGCAATGAAATTGAAATTTATTTATAAACATACTTACAATTCATACTTACAATTCAGACTTTCGCCTTTTTGCAACTGTTTTTGCCGTAGAAACATGTTCTTCTAAACTCATTTGATAAAACCATTAGATTTGATATTTTGAAAATAAAGCCTCATTTAAATAAATGGTTAGAACGTCGACAATTTGAACTATTCCCCAGAATTCGGAACATGTATATGATGCCAGCAGACGACGAGAGTGTTGCTAAATTAACTGTGTATTGCTGTATTTGAGTTTATTTATCGTCGGCACATGTTGATCATTTAACCGACGCCCCAGGTTAGTCATTTTAGGATGTTGGGGATAGTGCAATACAAATCAGCATCCAATTTCAGAGACGCATCTGGTTCTTTTCCATGTTCAGTGTTTGCACTGATATATGAAACCTCAGTTTAACATCCGAAAGAGAATAAGTAATGTTAGTGCAGGAGCAGGGAGCGAAATCGCGACCCCTGGATTACCAGTTCAGCGCGCTACCACGTGACCACTGCTTAAAAGACAACATGTTGAAATATGACAACAAAAAATGCAAAATAGAGTACTGCCACTAGCTACTTTTAGCAAGAACCGTAATCTAAAGTCGAAGAAGCCCATCCCATAACTTTCGTGGTAATTTCTTGTGAAGAAAAAAACCCGTGATTGAAAAGTAACCTTCTGAATACTGCCACTCACTTGCCATAAATGTTTGCGACACTGTTTATATTGCGGTAATGAGCAAACGTGAGTTCCTTCAGTGATAAATATGAGATATAAAACCAGTTATATTGTCGGCAAAATTTTGATATAAAAGAATAAACACATCTGTTAATGGATTTTAACATTAGTTAAGCAAAAAAAATCATTTTGACGGGATTGAAGAAGTGACGAGGTTATTTTCGTCATTAAATGAAGAATAAAACTTTATTCACAGATCAGATATTAGGTGCATTTAACTGAAACGTGTCGCTGGTGTTTTTTTCCGTTTACATGTCATATTCCCTAAGTGTTTATGATATTGGTATTTAAGCATTTTATCTTACACTGTTATCTACATTTAATACAACTTTTGGTTTGTTTTTCTTTTAAGCTCTCATGAGCGTGCTCATGGATGAGCTAATGCAATGGTATGGTGTCCGTCTTCCGTCGTCAACATCTGCCCTCTTCTCCAAAACACTAATTCCAGAATGAATGAAACTAAGCAAGCATGTTTCTTACATAAACCTCTGCCAAAACCGTTCAAAGAATTTACTTCCATCAAGATCTCTGGTTGCTATGGCAACAGAAAGGAAAAAATTTGAAAATCTTTATGACTGAAACCACAAGGTCTAACCTTACAGGTTCTACAAGATTGTTCAAATTAGGCCCCTGTGGTCATAAATGCTCCCGCCCCCGGGGTCACTTGACTTTACATAGGTTTATATAGGGAAGACTTCAAAAAAAAATCTTGTCTGACACCACAAGGCCTCGGGCTTACATGTTTTGCATTGGGCATCATCTAGAGGTCGTCTTCCAACATTCTTCAAATTATACCCCTGGGATCATTAACGGCCCTGTCCCGGGGGCACTTAATTTTACATAGAAATATTCAGGGACGATAAAACATCTTCTTTTCTAAAATCGTATGCATTACAGCTAGGATATTTTGTTTGTTGCATTATCTAGAAAACCTCTACCTCACTATCTGTTCAAATACTGTCTCTGGGGTCAAACTGGCTCCACCCCGGGGTCCTGTTTGTGAACATTATTTAATTTTTGAAAATCTTCTTCTCAGAAATCGTTATGAAGAGGAGCAGTGGTGTAGAGCGGCGGACTCACCATCCAGGGTGAGAGTCTGCAGAGACATTCCACATTCCTTCACTTTCGGGACGAGTACTGTTTGAACCCATGAAGCAGTCATCGAGGGGGATTAATATAAGTTGCAAGAAACTACTTCCCATTCGATGTAAAATAACTAAGTTTAAACTCGAAATCGTAAGCTCTAGATCTTAGATATTTGGAATGTAACAGTTTTGATTGACATCTACAAAGATTGTTCAAATAATTCCTCTAGGGTCAAAATTGAAACCGCCCCAGGGTCACTTGTTTTACAATGAGTTGTTTAGAAAAAACACTTATAAGATCTTTGAAAAATTTCAATTCAGAAACTGCAATTTTCCGTCCGAAGGTTTGCTCAGCAGCAGACCTACAGCCAAAGTACTCATCTAAGCGGCCCAGGTCCATCATGACCCTTTTGGGGATGGCTTATAGCGCTTGATCCATCTGTGCTCTGTACCCCACCCATCTCTTCCCCCAAGTAAGTCCTCATCATAGAAAACCTGCAGATTTTCGTCTAACGTGCCACGGAGGTTCTGTAGAATGTCCGTCTCGATTTGTTTGAAGTATTTCCTGGGCGTATATCCGTCACGTACAGAGCGGGCTATGGTCACAAGATTTACAGGGTGTTTAATATTTCTCAAAATACCTTTCATGATAACAGATCTACTGTCAACCTCACTTTCTGTTGGAGGGTGTTCAATAATATATGATCTATTAGGCATATTTGCACCTAAACAAATTCCAAAATTTCTCCACTTGAATGAATCGTGTGTTTTTGGCGAAGTATTAGCACAAAAACCTACCTCAATAAGGGAGAGAACTTGTTTCGCCGTAAGGCTTGTAATCTCATTCAACAAACTCTGCTTTACTTCGTTTACAATGTTATTCAGTTGGCAAAGTTTTATTCGGTTCTGTTTCACGTATGTATTCAGTCGTTTAGAAAATATATCAGTTACGGTATCTATATATTTTAGGCAAACTTTCGAATTTTCCATGGCGCCATTTTGACAATTATCTCCCCTCGCTATTTCAGAAAAAAATTCGGTTAAAATCTGATCAGATTCCGCATCTTGCTGGGTATTGTTAGGACAAAACAATTGTCGCATTAATTCGTCAATTTTAAGTATTTTATCTAGACCAACGTTTGCTTCAACAAGAGGATTCACAGCGTATGTAGATCCATAAAAGTCTTCGTCAATGTCCAATAGAATGCTTCGGTTTTCCGAATTCCATTCGAAGTACTTAAAATAAGTTATTGAAAGCTGCTCACTCAATTCTTCAATCATTATTGATTTTTCTAAGCGACACCTGTTGCTATGCAGGTAATAAAATCCGTACTGGATGTCTTCCGACTCTATTTCTGTGATCGTATGACATCGGAAATCCTCGGCATCCTTCACACACATACAGAAAGCGACATCTGTCGGCGCACGAGTCTCATTCTTGACGTCCATCAGTCC